>JAHRHZ010000283.1:37751946-37898049 GCA_024137785.1 Ginglymostoma cirratum
TGCTGCCTGGCCTGCTGCGTTCCTCCAGCTCCACACTGTGTTATCTCTGACTCCAGCATCGGCAGTTCTTACTACCTCCAAATTTTTTGATAATATTTTAAAGCTTTCATGCCCTTACTAAAATGCAGTGGCCAGAATTGAACACATAGTTCAGTTTATGCTGAATTGGAGTTTTATAAAGATGCATTGTAACTTCCTTGCTTTTGTACTTCATAGCTTTAGTTACAAATCCCAGAGTTCCCAATGCTTTTTTTAGCTAATTTCTCAAACCACCCTGCTATCACTTTTTTACATGAACATGCATGTCTCTGTTCCTGCACCCGCTTTATAATTACCTCCAGTAGTTTGTACTGCCTCTCTTCATTCTTCCCACCAAAATGTATCATTGCACATTTCTATGTATTAAATATTGTGATGAGTCTCCCAATTCCACCACCTGGACAGAAAAAAATCTAGTAATAATACAGTAATACTTGGAAAGGAACATACTGGTCACACTGGAGCACTGTTCCAAGGCATATACAACAAGACATACCAGTTGCAAATTAACAAGCATGGGGCTGGATGAACACAGCAGGTCAAGCAGCATCATAGGAGCAGGAAAACTTGACGTTTCGGGCCTAAACCCTTCATCAGAAATGGGGGAGGGGAAGAGGGTTCTGAAATAAATAGGGAGAGAGGGGGGAGGCGGATAGAGGATGGATAGAGGAGAGGATAGGTGGAGAGGAGGCAGACAAGTCGAAGAGGCGGGGATGGAGCCAGTAAATTCCACTGTTTTATTCTCCTCATCTATCACTCTCTTCTTCATGCTTCATGTTAACTTCCAAATTTTTATGTCATCTGCAATTGTTAAAATTAATCCCTAAATTTTCTTGTCAGGTCATTAATTTGGATTAAGAAAGACAGTCTTCCTAGTAGTGGCCTCTGGAGACACCACTTTATAGATTCTTCCAATTGGAATAAAACAACCAATGACTGTTTCCTGTCACTCAGTAAACTTCATATTCATGCTATAACTTCCCTTCTTATGCCATGGATTTGAAATTTACTGACAAGTATACAAGGTGAAATTTTGTCAAGTGCCTTTTGGAATCCCATACATACCACCTCAATCACATTACCCTCATCAAAGATCTCAGCTAATTTATCAAACACTCAGTCAAATTAGCTAAATATGAACTTCCCTCAACAGATCTATTCCCCCTTTCCCCACTTCACTGGTTACTTGTCCAAATGATCACTAATTTTCCCTTTAATTATTGTCTTGACCACCACTGAGGTTGAAGTGACTGGTTTGAGGTTGCTGAACACACCCTTGGACTGTTTTTTGAGCAAAGGTGTGCAAAGTGTTCTGGTTTTATTGCAGACTGTCCTGATTTTAGCTGGTCTGGGAATTTATACGCTATTTTAACCTGACTAAATTATCTAAATGAAGCACCAGTAGGGGTCTACGTTCATTCCTTTCCTTAATGAAGCAGCTTCAAACCATCTGGGACATGGAAAACTGAGGCAGTTTTAATATTTTTTCCCAGCTTTCTACGTGGTCACATCTCATGTACATGCAATTAGATGCTTTCCATTGTGAGTTGTGATCTCTGTGCTTAAATATATCAACTCTGTGTGAAGATGTCATCTCTCTATGTGATGACGCCACTCCTATGTGTTGTAGTGTACTTGGTATCAGTGACCTATGACAATGGCCAACCTATACTTTGTTTGCCCTTCACACTATTCCAGGTCCAATCTACATCAGGATAATTGAAGTCCCCCATTATCATGACTCTGTAGTTTTTGTACCTCATTGTAATTTCCCTGCAAATTGCTCCTATGCGTCTTTCTTGCTAGTTGGTGGCCTACAGCATACAGAATGTTAATGTAATGTTACCTCTATTGTTTCTTAAATCTAATCAAATAGGTTCAGTCTTGAGCCTCCCAAGACATCTTCTCTCTCCAGCACTCTGATATTCCTTCTAATCATTACAGCTACGTCTTCCTTTTTCTTCCATTCCTTACCTTTGCTGAAAATTTTGTACACAGTGATATTTAGTACATGGTCCTATATTTCATTTGAGTAAATTCTTTGTTATTGCCAGAGCATTGTGTTCCATGTAGCTATCTGGCTCCTTAATGGAAAATGTGGTACAATGTTCTCTTTGTAATCTCTTACACCATATTTAGTTTTTAAATTTAATTTACTTGTCTTAAGTAATTAAGTTAGTCATTAGAAATTCATGGATGATTAGTTCCCAGTATGTTTATTTTCAAAAGGAACTCATGCAGTGTTTAATGAGAAGAAGCTACTTATGATATTTGGTCAAACCCTAATGAAGCATTTTAATGGGATTGAGCTGGTAACTCTATGGATATACACATTTATGTACATATAAGCGCACCTTTGATTTCTAGCTTGTTTATTTGTAAAAGAAACCTTACTGCCTTTATGAAACTAAAGTCACTTGTAAAGTTTGGTGAAAATTTAGCAATATTTCTAATTTAGCCAGCTGCTGAGTCTCTTTATGGATACACATGCATGTGCTGGCACGTAAGGTTTCCAGAATGTATTTATCGTTTGAAAAAAGAAACACAAAAGCTTATTTTTAATCACATGATTTTTGGGCAATATCGCTGTGGGATATATTGGATCCCTATCCATTTTCTTACCCACCCAATTTTACACTGTAATTTGCAGCCAATGGAAGAACTTGCCCTAAAGTGGATGGGTGTATTTAAAGGGAGCAATAATGACATGCTGATCTGTCAACTGTCCCATTTTCCTTCATTACTGTCTCATTATCACCCAATGACAATCACACCCATATAAAACATGTATTTAGTGTTACTAGGCAGTAAGTGAAAAGAAAAGTTTAATTTTAAAGATTCAGCAGTCTTTTTTGGGAAGATTCACCAAAAAGCCTATTTTCTTCGCTACAAAAGAAAAATGCCATATATTTAAATTTAAAAACCAGTAATGCTGAAAATATTCAGCAGTATCTATGGACAGAGAAACAGAGCTAATTTGGTTTTGCCAGAATTGGAAAGGGTCAGAAAAGTAACACTTTGCAAAGAAGTGCAGTGGCAAATAAAGCGGGGAGAGGTGTGAGAACAAAAGAAAAAGCCTACGACAGCTTGGAATATTTGGTAGAGGGGATGATGGTGTCAGGTAAAAGGAGATGGAATTGGGACAGGTAAAGAAAAGAAGATGTGAGAATGAAATAGCCAAGAGGTCATCAAGATCTTCTGTCTGACAAAATAGGAGCAGCCTGGAAGATTGTAAGACGTCAAATTGAAAGAAGAGGTATTGTTTCTCGAATTTCATTTGAAGAGTTCACAATGCTGAGGTCAAAGTCAAAATGGGAATGGGACAAGGACCTGGATGAAACGTTAAAATGACAAACAATTAGAAGTTCAGTTACATTTGGTGACTGAGTCTGTTCTAAAAAGTGGGCATCCAATTAGCATTTGTTTCACTGGTGTAAAGGAGATTACGTTGTAACCAGGCAGGAACATTTGAATGAATTGCTGATGTCATAGTGAAGAACTTATTGGGTTCTTCTAACACAGTGTTAGTGTCCCTATCTCTGATTCAAATCTCTCCTGCTCCAAAGATGTGTAACTGCATCTCTGAACAGGCCAATTAGAAAATATCTACATGTGAGCAGTGAATGCAACATAGTAAACGGAATGAAATACAAATAAATTGCTGTCTCAACTGGAAAAAGTGCTTGGGCACAGGTAAAGGAAGAGGTTAAAAAAAAAGCAAGTGTTAGATCTCCTGTGGGAAGATGTCAGATGAAAGGGAGAGAGTGTTGACAGCATTTGAGTATATCAAGGAAAGAATGCCAGGCTGCAGAGGGAATAGTTCATTTAGAATGGTGAAAGAAGTGGAGAAAAGCAGAGGTGTTTGGTGCTGAAGATGTTGAGGATGATACATTGGATATAGAGGTTTTGTCAGTGCAGGATGGGGATAATGGATGTCTACCATGAATTGTGGAGAGAGGGAAAGAGCTGAAAGCAGAAGTGCAAGAAATGGAAAGGAAATGATCAAAGGACTGGCCATTTATGATGAAAAGGAAGTGGTAAACCGGATACATTTAGAGTAGCATAGGGCTGAATCTTACTTTTTTTGGAAAAGTGTGAGTTGATGTTAGTTTGGTGAAATGATTCGCAGCGTGAGACTGAATGTGTTTACTTACCATAATTTTCCAAGCTTGCCACGTTAATTTTATCATATCTGATTTCTGCTCCATGTTACCACGCGCTGTTCCTGATGCAACTCATTACAAATGCATGGCAGGATCTGACAGACTCAGCATGGACTTTTGAAATGGAAATCATCCTTGACAAATCTACTGGAATTCTTTGGGCATGTATCTAGTGTAGTTGATGAGGGGAAGCTATTGGATGTGATTTGTTTGGACTTTCAGAAGACTTTTGACAAAGTCCCACTAAAAGATTAGTGTGTAAAATTAATGTGTGTGGGATTGGTGGTAATGTATTGAAATGGATTTTAAAAAGCTGGTTGACAGACAGGAAACAGAATAGGAATAAAAGGTCTTTTTCTGAATGGCTGGCAGTGCCTAATGGGGTATCACAGAAATTAGTGCTTGGACGCCAGTTATTCACATATGTATTAATGATTTAGATGAGGGATCTAAATGTAATACCTCCACGTTTGCAGATCACGCAAAGCTGGGTGCCAGGGTGAACTGTGAAGAGAATGAAGAGATGCTTCAGTGTGATTTGGACTGGTTGAGCAAGTGGGCAAACACATGGCAGGTGCAGTATAATGTGGATATATTTGAGGTTATCCACTTTAGGGGAAAAATCAGGAAGATGGATTATTATTTGAAAGAATATAAATTGAGAGAGGGGGATGTGTGATGAGACCTAGGTGTCCTTATACACTGGTCACTAAAAGTAAGCATCCAGGTACATCATGTGGTCAAGAGGGCAAATTTTGTGTTGCCGGGATTCGATTACATTTGAGATGTCTTGTTGGAATTATACAGGGCCTTGTGTGACCATATCTGGAATATTATGTGCAGTTTTGGTCTCCTTATTTCTTTTAAAAAAGAGAGTGCAGTGAAGACTAATCAAATTGATTCCTGGGATGGTGGGACTGACATATGAGGAGATGTTGAATCGGTTAGGATTATATTTGCTGGAGTTTAGAAGAATGACGGGGAAATCGCATAGAGAGCTATAAAATTCTAACAAGACTAGACGGGGTAGATGCAGGAACGATGTTCCTGATGATAGGGGAATCCAGACCCAGAAGTCACAATCTAGGGATCCAGGGTAAACCATTTTGGACTGAGGTGAGGAGAAATTTCTTCACCCAAAGAGTGGTGAATGCCTGGAGCAATTGAGAAAGCAATTGAGGCTAAAACATTGTGTGATTTTCAAGGAGAAGCTGAATATAGCAGTTGGGACTGAAGGGATCAAAGGATGGGGTGGGGATGGTAAAGTGGATAATCGGCCATGTTCAGAATAAATAACAGCAGGTTAAAGGGCCAAAATGCTCTTTCCTGCTTCTATTTTCTGTTTCACTGAGGTTCCTGGAATTGTCTAGCATTCCTGGCACCAGTGGTGTTGTGCACCTGGACAAACACTGTCAGTCCAGAGCTGCCCTGCATGGTTTCCGATGTTTGTTTGTGCTGGACATGACAGCCAGGGGCTTTCCTGGCTTGGTCCTGGAGGATCCAAGAACAGACCATGCCAGCCTGCAACAATATTGCCAATCTGGCTAAGAGCAGTCTCAGCCATCTGGAAGAATTAATACTGTAGGAAGAAGTTCATTGTCCTTCTCCATTTCACCAGGTTAACTTCACCAACTTCTTTCTGATACTTCACACTCATTCTCTTCTGTTACTGGACCCACCTCCCACCAAAGCTGTACCACTTTCACTGTTGTTTGCAACATGTCCTCTCACCTGCTCTCACCCACTCCAACATCTGATACTACGAGCTCTGTGTCCCCTGCATTGCCTACTCATGCACTCAGACACTTCCTTCCCTACACCAACAGCAACAGCGCTGGAACCCATTTTCACCTCCCACAATATCTGCTTCTGTTTCTCATTTTAGGAGCAAACAAGTCCACAATAGGGCAGAAAGTGTCAAAATGGCTGGTGTGTTGTCCATTATTCGGCTCCTTACCTCTTACGAGGAGACTTTCCTGACTCTGACAACCCCAGGCTGGGCCTGGACAGCTGTCAGTGGCTGCCCTTGACTTACTGTTCTGGGATCCCGAATGAAGGCCACCTTCCCTGCAACCAGAGTGAGGCCTGCCAACAACAATGACAAGTCTCCTGGCTTTGTGTCAATGCTAAATGACAGGGCAAGATATTATTTGACATGATCCTGGTATCTCTGGCTGTAGGGGACCATTGCAAACAGCCAATGCAAGGCAATTCAAAGCAGGGATGGTGTGAGCATCGAGGTAGGCTCAGAGTGAGTAAGTGCTATGACAGTGAGTGAAGAGCCCAGATATATGATGCAACCTGGTCCAATTCATGAGCTGGGTGCAAATTCCTGACTGCATACTGTCCTTGCTGCAGCTTTACAATGATAGTTACCAGTGTAGCCCAAGTGCAGCACTGAAGTGCAGAATCTTCCTATAAGTGGATCAAAGATGTACCATGTGGTTGCGTAAAGATTGGCACATGTTGGATGCCAACGTTCATGGATTTGGGTGCATGTGGCTAGCGTCCATGGGATATGCTTGAGATAGTGACTAGGTGGTGTCCAATATGGATGTCTTCTTTTGGAGCAAACAACATGTTGAAGCCACCAAGAACTCTCTCTAGTCACCATGTTGAGTCTTCCCGACGACTAATTTATATGGTGATTTTAGTAAGATCATAACTTGTGGCAATTTGGGATACTAACAAACAATAAGGAGTGTCTGTTGGGAGTTGACCTCCGCCTAGTGAAGTTCTCGCCATGCTGCTTGTGAAAAGCAAACAAGATACAGCGAGATGATCTCAACATTGAGATGTGGTTCGCATCCAGTTCTATTTTATCTAGTCCTCACTGATAGAAGCCAATTAAAGTCTGCCCTTAGGGTGTCAGAAAGTTTGTCAGAGGGAAGAGTCAGGAAAAGATGAGAAAAATATTCAGCTGAGTAAAAAGTACAGTCGAGATAGGGAGAAATGAATTTAATGATGAAGAATAGTGAAATGGTGGGCGATATTGAATGGAGGCTGTAAGAGCAGAAACAAGGTGGACAAGTGAAATTGGTTTGATTCCTGTTATCGGATTGAGTGTGAGAAATTCAGCTAACAGTGTGTCAGCACCTGAATGGGATCACTTCTCCAACTGTAGCCTATTTACCATATACTTGTCTTCCATGAATACCTATTAAATAGGAGCACTGCCAATTTAAAATTAAGTCAGCTTTTCATGGGAAATGCAGGGCTCCCATTTCCCCTTGGCTTAAAGGTGACATGTACCAGGTAAGGAATCTCAATCTCTGAATCTGAGGTGAGACTTTTGTCTTTCTCTAACTTAACAGCACAAATGACAGCAGCTAGAAAACTGAAACAAACACAGAAAATGCTGTAAATACTAAGTACTTTAGACAGAGATTGTGGAGAGGGAAAGACACAGTAAAAATTTCAGATCTCTTTGAGAAGATGTATCCGATTTTATGCAATTGCAGAAGCAGGGAAAGCAGAGTGGGAAAGAGCAATGGGACAAGAAAATATGGCTCTTGAGGAGGTGCAAATAGAAAAAATGGATATGTCACAAACAGCTGGCATCTGAATAAAACAGGCAGGAGTAATAGTCAGAAATTGTTGAACTCAATGTTGAGTCTGGGAGACTGTAAAGTGCAGGATTTCAAGGTTACTTTTGTGCTCATTTGAAGAATTAGTTTCTCTTCTTGCTGTTGGATTAAAAGGCAGTGAGTTCAAGTCGCACTCTAGGACTGGAATGCACAATCTTGCTGAAATTCCAGTGCAGTGTTGAGCTCTTCATTGTCTATTGAGACACTAAATTGAAAACCTACCTGCTTTTTTTCAGGTCCTGGTGGCAACCTGGGGCACGGGCCAGATATGTCGTTACAGAAGAAAACCAACTGCTTGAAGGAAGAAATATTCATGTTTATTTGACAGGGGAACAGTCATTTCACCAACATGGCTAACCATTGTATGAACAGTGTTCTACATCTACATTATCTCCACTCCCATCATAAAAATGCTGCCATGTACAAACCTCTTGCTGTCCATACTGACTCACAAGGTTACATTCACATCACCTCATCAAAGCTGGAAAAAACAATGCTTATATGCACAAAAGCAACAATATTATTTCCTATTCATATCATTTGTGCTTGTTTACTCTTCATTAACCACGATGCTGTCCTTTGGTATGATGCTTGCTCCCTTAAATTTAAAGTATTGTTCTTTTAAGGTATTGCCAATATGGCAAACATTTATGAGATGGTTGGCTTCTGGCTTCCAGTATAAGCCTTTTCAGGATTAAGGTGCCCTTATTCCTAAAGAATCACAACACAGAGAATGACATTCACTTGTTGTGTCTGTGCTGGGGACTTTGCTAAAGCAACCACAAGAAACCACATATCCTATTCTGACACAGAGATAGTAAGAACTGCCGATGTTGGAGTCAGAGGTAACACAGTGTGGACCCGAAATGTCAACTTTCCTGCTCCTCTGATGCTGCCTGACCTGCTGTGTTTCTCCAGCTCCACACTGTGTTATCTCCTATTTTGACTCATTGACTTCTATCTTACTTTCATTCACGTATTTATTTGTTCTACTTTTAAAACATTTCTCCATGCTTTAGCTCCTCCAGGCCCTTTCCTTCCATTCCATTCTCTTCAAAAGGAGGTGCCTCGCTGAACAATACATAAGAATATTGCTCATTTCTAACCTAGCAAATCCTAAGTCCATTCAATTCACTTTCTGCCATCCTAATAGTTCCATTCCATGGTACTAACAGAATCATAAGCAGTCTCTAACAGATCCAGACATTTCACAAGGGAAATTATAGGGGTGGAAAGCATTGGAAAACTTAGGTTCCAAGTTAATATTTTTCTCCAAAGCATACTACACAAAATATCATAGCTCAATCACTCCTAAATTGTATTCCAAGCTATAATTTTCTGAAAGAAATCTATTGAACTTTCATTTGAATGAATGAACTAACTGTTGCAACATTTCCCTTGGATACCAGAAAACACTGCTTTAAAATTAGACTGAGATTTCTGAATTGTTCAGTATGTGTATTGGACACCTACAGAGGAGGCAATTCATGCGCTTTTAGCCCAGACATGCTGACTATCCTGTTGAGCCTTAGGCCTGTATTTTATGCCGGTATCAGAGGTGCAGAGCAATTGATTTTCCAAGCTGTTGGCTAAACACATTTGAGCTTGTGTTAAAATGGAGCAGTGCAAAATATTTGAGAAATAAAGGATGCTTGCTATTTACAGTAATAAAAGGCTGTAATAATAGGAATATCAGAAAACTGTGAAGTGCTTGTGTCTATTTTATGTTTTGTTTTATAAAAACTATATTTGGTTACACTTGTACTTGCATACGACAGCAGGCTGGAGGCAGTCTTGTTTTGATGAACCATTAGTATTGGGCAAAAATTCAAAACCTTGATCAGAGTGAGAGCTAGAGGGAAGTGTTGCTTTAAGTCTTGTATCTATATCCCTTAATTCTAGCTAGCGATTGACAATCATGACTTAGTGTATTCGAATCCCTTTCTAATCTTGAAAACCCTCTGATTGTATTTGCATATTTTGTGGTCTCATTCAAAATAGGTAAATGGAAATGTTACTTGTGGATGAAATTTTGTGTGAACACTAACGCGCCCCCTCCACCGGCACTCCCCCCACTACCACCCCTTCCAGTTGCATCACATTTCATTGCTCTTATACTTAACTGCTTAATGTTACTTGTTTTGGGCTGAAAATACAATTGGAAACAGTTTTAAGAAGAAATTGGAATCCCTTTTGTTGCCCAATATCAGGTGTAACAGGTCAAATATAAGATGACCGGATGTAAAGTTTATTTTCTGCTGGCAGGTCAGTGCTTTAATTCCAAACTGCGATTATTGCTCTCTGCTTTATCACATCAGCCTTGTAGGTCCTCTGAGATTGTCAACTGAGTTCCAGGTTTAAATGTAAGAATCAATTTGGCCAAGCTCTGTTCCTGCCTGACATGTGGTCTTGCTTAAAGGGGGCATGAAAAGGAGAACCTGGTGTACTATTTCAGACCCCCCCCAATTTTTCAGTAATTCACTTTAATTGTTGGAACATCAGGGACACATGAATGAGGTACAAATGCCTCCTTTTCTAACTCTCCAAATGTGTTGTGACAAATGAGGACCTGTCCCTGGAGTGGAGTCTGGCCATTCTTTTAAAGACGGGAATGTAAAAAGGCTGTAAGCCACAGGAGGTAAATGACAATAGCTTACACTGTGAACAAATTATATCCTTTATTAAGAAATATCAATAGATAAGGTAAATCTTCCAAGGATAGAACATCTTACAAAGTTTAGCCTAGTCTTGCAAAGAATTTAGCTTTAAAATAAGATGAAATCTGCATTATTTAAAACTGACTTTCAGAAATGCACAGATGAGTTGAAAGTTGACTACAGGTTGCATATTAAGACAGGGACCAACAGAAGGCAATAGTACTGCCTACTTGCTGGAAGGTAAATAATGAGTACACCTTTGTCCCAGAAGTCACAGTACTATTTTATGTGGCTCAGGCATTTAGCTGCCTGAAGTCTAACTAATCCTCCCCTGAGATAGAATGCTGGCCAGAGTACCCACAACTCTTCAGTGCTACTTCTACTGAGAACGATGGCAACTACTGAGTCTGTAGCAGGCCTCAGACCAGGAGCATTATTGGCAACCTTTAATTAAAGTGACTTGCTTGTTGGGGTCACTCAGCCAGGCCCAGGTGAATGGGAGAGTGGAAATCGAGATGTCAGGGCTGTTCTTCCAACCTGAATTGCTGAGGACCCTCTTTAGGTGCCTGACCAGGGAGAAGGCCCATCTAGTCGTGGGGTATCTTGTGCACCTGGAATCCTCATTTTGTGGCAAGGCATACCACAACACTGGTAAAAATCAGTGGCAATGGAAGGAGACATTTCAGTGGTCATTAACAAAAGTGAGCTGTAACTATTGCTTAATGATCAATTCTAACAGCTTCCCCTTGATACATGTCAAACTAATTGGCTATAACATCCAGATTCTTGCCTCCCTCTTTTCTTCACTAGAAATAAAACTTTTAAAAATAAAACAAATGCTATTTTCAAGTCTGATGCAATATTTCCAGAAGCTAGTGAATTTTGGAAAATTAACACCAACTCATTAAATCTATGGTTAGCTACCTCTACTACAAAAACTGGTTTAATCCATGAAAAGTTCCAGATATTTAAAATCAAATGATGAAAGTTGAAAAAGCAATTTTATTACTTATTGACATATTTTTACCGCTATCCTAACGCCTCCAGGCAATGAGAAACAATGTTTACAGTGAGCATTCCCTTACAAGGTCTGTATGAAATAATGAAAAAAAATTGGAATGACAACACACATGTTCCATGCTTACTCTCTTTATCCTAACCTGGATTCAAAATCTACTTTGGAAACGGCAGCCCGACCTGGTCCCTGGATGTGGCACCTTTCCGAATTTTAACTCTTCACTGCCCAATTTTGTAATCCTTTCAGGTAGAATCAGGTATTTTTCCAAGTTTGATTTCTAGGAGGTGGGTGGAAGGCTATCTGATGTTTGCAACCAGATCTGCATCCTGCACCTCACTTTTGTTAAACTTCTCAAAGGCCTGTTTGCATCTTTTGAAACTTGCTGCTGTTCCTTTGATCTCCCAGTAAGCAATTCTGTTCCTAATTCACTGGTATTACCCCTGGCATCTTCATAACTGTAGACTATGTTTCTTTCCCTTTTTTACCTTCATTTTGGGAATGGATTTTCTCTGACACTGTTCCCAGGGAATATGGAACATTACTGCCAACAGGAGATGTTCAGTTTCTGCCATTGTCACTTTGACTAAGTAAGACTTCACCTTAATTTATAATAGTCTTAACTCGCCTATCTTAAATAGTCAGTGATTGTCGTTCCTTTTGACACAAACTCAGGACAGATATCCTGACCAACAGAGCAGACACTGTCCATCTTTAATTTACTAATACTGGTCCTGTAGCCTGAGTTTCTATGGGATACTAGAAACAATAATTGTCCTTTACATGCCTAGGCTTTCTGCAATTTTCCACTTATTTTCCAACTAGATCTCTTAAAATATGGATTCTGTGTTCTCTTCCTGGCTTTCCTTTCTCTCCAGCAGAACTTAAGGGTACTCAGGGGTATAAACCTCTCCTGTGTTTCACTGTGAATGCTTTTGGACCCCAGAGTCCCTGAGTTTATGGGTCTGTGTATTAACTCATAGATATCAGACAGATTGGCTGCCTGTCTGGGCCTCCCACCTACATTTCCTGTTCATTTCATCCAGGTTAGAAATGTCATTGAATTATTGAATCCTTGGACAATTACCTCAGAGGTTTTCATATATGGTCCCAATTTTAAGTATCTGAACGCACTAGTCAAAAGTGAGCTACTTAAATTATTCAAATTCCAGCTATGTCTGGTCAGGCTGTTTCTTGAGAGTACAGATTGTTGCCAGTCCGCCTCTGGCATTAACAGTTATATGCTGAAAACATGCCCTTTTGCTGCCACCTAGTCATTTACACTCTCCTCAGGCAAGAGGGAGTAGACTTTGTGAGCTTTCTCTGACAGCCTGCTTTGTGTTTGCTGTTGGTTTGGTCACTTTAATTGCTGTGCTTAACTCTCAAAAGAGATGAAAAAGATGTTCATCTCTTTCTCATCAAATCTGTGGAATTAAATGAGTGAAGTTGAATACCTTATCTCTTAAATATAAGTTCAATATGGTTCCCTTAATTCAGTGGAATTCTGCTTTCTCAACTCGAGCCGTGTCAGTGACAACTCCCTTTCTGATTCACTTTCCATCCTGTCCTTCACCTCTCCCTTCCTTAGAAGTCTCTTTCCTTTCCCAAAATTCACTTTCCTTTCTTTGCTGTTGAAATTCTACTTTTAATTGCTTGATCTGCTACAATTTTGTTTTGTCTGTGTAACTGTCCTCTGTTTCCATCTACTATGTGTTTTGCTACACATTTCACAATTTGCATTTCTCTGGCTTTTGGATAGAACTCACATTTAAGTCATTAGCTACTACCTGTTCTAATTCTTCCCAGGAGAATGCCTTTAATTTTTCAAAGGTTATCTCGTCCTTCTCTTTGAAAGCAATAAGATCAAATGTAGACATCCATGCACTTTAATGTGGTTGACTTTTAACTGCCCTCTTGGCAATTAGGGATGGGCAATAAATGCTAGCCCAGCCAGCGACGCCTTCATCCCGTGAATGAATAAAAAAAATAGATCCAAGAAAACTTCTTTGCAACATTTTAAACAATTTTAAAGAAAAATATTTTTCCCACTCCAATTCTTCATTAGGCTATTGGAACATAGCAGTTGAGGGTCCAACTTAACTATGACAAGGTGAGGAGGAATGAATAGACTTTCTTCTTTCTAACCTACTCAGTTGACCTCCACATGCAGCTGCATCACAATTCAATTAAAGCGTAGTCTGCTCGTTCAATTTCTGGAGCCAAGACAAGATATTCTTGAATGAAAGAAAAATAATTTTTTATTTTCTGACTAACCCTGAGATTAATTATTACTAGAATCCCTACAGTGTGAAAACAGGTCCTTTGGCCCAACAAGTCTGTGCTGACCATTGGAGCATCCCACCCAGACCCATCCCCTTATAAACCACCTCAGCCACACACCCCTGATCACTATGGGTAATTTATCATGGCCAATCCACCTAACCTGCAAATCGTTGGACTGTGGGAGGAAACCAGAGCACCTGGAGGAAACCCACACAGGCACAGGGAGAATGTGCAAACTCCACACAGACAGTTGCCTGAGGGTGGAATTGAACCCAGGTCCCTGATGCTGTGAGGCAGCAGTGCTAACCACTGAGCCACCGTGCTGCCCCAGTGGTAAATGAAGGACCTCTTCGTCCCTGGGTGGGGAGATAAATAATAAAATATGATAGCTGTCTCACATTTCTCACCCATTCTTAAAAAGAGACAAGTGTCCACTACAAACAGGAAGATTAAAAGAACGTGCAGTTCTTGAGATGTTAGGTTCAAACATGAAACTTTTTTTTAATCAATGACTTGTATCCTCAGCTTTAGCAAAATTTGTAGATTTCTTTCAGTTCTTGATCAATGGATGTTTCTCCGATTTGCTTTCCATCAAGCATGTCTTCTGAGAGGCTGAGACACAGAGAGAGAAAGGGACAGAGAGAGAGAGGAGACATTTTGCAGAATAGATTTCAGTAAGTTTCCTTTTGGCTCTAGTCATTCTTGAAAATAAGTTGTTTGCTCACTAACAATCTCAAATATCATCATCTAAGTCAATTCCTTAGCATTATTGTTGAGGTGTCCTTTTTGTCATTCGCAGCTCAGGTGGATTCTGCAGCCATCTTAAAATGTTTCTCCTGAGCAAAAGTCCCAGGTATTAAATCAGTCAGTTGAATTAAAGATTATTAAGATATAATTTATAACTTCATGACCATCTAGTACAATTTTCAAAGTTGAGATTAACAAATGATCTGTTTGAGAAGGATATCAAACATATGAATCAAAGATAACTAAAAGCCATTGAGGTACAGATGAGCAATGATTTGAGTTAATGATAGAACAAGCTGTAGAGGCTTAACAACTTATTCCTGGGCCATTGCTACAGGTTTATTCTTTCTGTAATGCTCTAATCCAATTTTAGGCAGTTCTTCCTCGTGATTATTATTGAAATTTACAGCTGTGCTAAAAAGAGTTTCTAAAACAATGTGGAGAGAATTCCACCAAATTAATGCTTTCATTTGGCTGATATACATTCAATACTTTCTCCATGTCGACTCACACCGTATCTACTTAAGCCTAGAGAATTTGGGCACAGGTTGGTAACAGTCAAGCCCTGTAAGCAGAGGCAAAAGTTACTGCTGAATCTTAACCAACTAAAACTCCATAGCTTACCCACACAGAGTACTGGTATGCTTCTACTTGTACAGACAGGACTACCCAATTTGTTTGGGCGTTGATTTACAAGGTTAACAGGAGCCCGTGGCAAAAAATCCCAGCCCCATTTTCTCATCTGCAAATCTTGGATGCAGTTGAGCATTCTATTTTACTGCTATTTTCTCTGGTATCATTTTGTTGGATTAAAGGCTATCTTGCCTGATGAGTCTTGTTCCCACTAGTAGCTGAACAAAACTGCTCAAACTCATTATGCAAACAATTAAGGGAGGAGTCACAGATGTTGCATATTGGATGACATTACTGGTGTCCAAGGTTAGAAGTGGCCACATATAATCCTCCCGTGGTATTTTGCAATTAAAAATAATTAGTACATAAATTAAGTCATTGAATACTGATTATAATAATGATGAACTTTAATATATAAATAAATCTTAGTTGTCCATTTCTCTGTTACCTACTGGGCTTCTGTCACCATATATAAGATGTACTATTTTACTCCTGGATAATGAATCTAGTCAATAAAGTTAATTTCATATAACTGATTTAGGTTTTCCCTTATCACCAGCGCATATATAAACAATGAGAGATGATGATGTGTAAACACTGAGATGGCAACGTTTGCTTGCTTAACTCCTTTTTGTTTTTTTCTGGTGCTATAAGTAATGTTTTGTCCCCAAAATTTCATCTGTGCCGTGCATGCACACTTCTGGTGTCCGCAGCTCATGACTGTATTTTGGTCAGGCCATTATTTCAAACAGTCTGCCTGCTGGAATTGTACACTGAATGCAGATTATTATATCATTCAGGGTGTAATGCTGATTTGATACCACCTATGCCATTTTGGCAGTTAGTACATCAGCTAGCATTCTTTTAGACATACACAGCAGTTTTGAGTAAGATAATGATTGTGAAGTGGTAAATGTTCATGTTACATTCAGTTCCAATCGTTCTATTGATGTAAGACAGTTATGAATATAGACAAAGAATTCTACTTTAGCTTTCAGATCTATCTGTAACAGCTTCCTAAGGTTACACTTACTGCTCATCCAGTTGCTATTTACTTTACTATTCTACTTACTATTGGTACTGCAATAAACCTTCTTGCTATCTAAAAATTGTGTCCCTCAGTAGATAGCTATGGTAGTGTAATATCTTCAACAAATCATTACATATACCTCAGACAAAGTAGAGAAAAATGAGCATTTGTGGCCGTGAACTACTTCAAGCAACCTATGCCCAGCACTGAACGTTCTTTGAGACGGCAAACAACACAGGTTGTCAGGAATGGTCAGCTAGGAAAATAACACATTGCTGCAGCAGTGTGGATCTGATCCTCAGCATGAGCAGAAGAAATCCAGAAGACCTAGAAAAAAAGCCAAAATGTTATGACAAATTTGTTTACCACTTTAATGGCATTAATGCTTTAAGAAGGTGCAAATAATCATTCAGCAACTAAAAAGTGATTACCGTCAGTGAGGGAGGAAAGTAGGCATGGAAGTAACGAAAAGATAAAGTTAGCACTCCAAAGGTAAAACTTCATTCAGAAGCAGGTAAGAAGTCCTGGCACACAATTGTAAGGCTAGGAAGAGAGAGAAAAGCATAGAAAACAAAACTCCTTAGCTAAGGAGGGTCAGTGAGAGGAAATCCTTTGGGGAAAACCGAATAACTTTATGAAAATGGTACAAAAATCATAAAGTGAAGGGATGAGACTGTAAAACAGAATTTTCGTCTCTCAAAATAAGCAGCACACTCTTGGCATTAGCGCCCATGAGGTTCAGTTACAAGGAACAAAGAAAAAGCCAGCAGTAAAATTTAGACTAGGGCAACAGAATCAGGTCTGAGAGCTGATTTCAGATGATAAACAGTAATTTTAAATGAACCTAGTGAAAGAGTCCAGCAGGAGAAGAAAATTCATGAATTTTAAAGATCTGGGAGGGCTGCAACTCGATAATTTATTTTGGTAGAACAATTGACAATTGCAACTAAAGTATTTTTTATGTACAGTATTTTTTATGTACAAGTTCTTGGTGCTTTAGACCATGAAAAGCAGGAAAACATCCATTTTACTTGAGTAGAAGTGGGAAAACTACAATTTTTGCAGATGGTGGGAAAACCTTAGAAGAAGTAGGTAGCCATAATTTTGTTTGTTATAAAAGGTAAGAGGAATAGTCTAGACAAGGCAGAAAAACACAGTAAACAAGGTCCCTTCCCTACAATAGGGGAGTCCAAAGCTAGAGGACATAGGTTTAAGGTGGGAGGGGAAAGATTTAAAAGGGACCTGAGGGGCAACGTTTTCATGCAGAGGGTGGTGTGCAAATGGAATTAGCTGACAGATGAAGTGGTGGAGTTCTTCCTAGTGTTTGTTATTGAAATTTACTGTTGTGGTAAAAAAGTTTCTAAAGTAAGATGGAGAGAATTCCACCAAACTAATGCTTCCATTTGGCTGATATATATTCAATACCTTCTCCGTGTTGACTCACACATATCAACTTAAGTTTAGTAATACAAAGAAGCAGATTTAAAAAGCACACAGTAAATAAGTTATTACAAATGGTAACATGCAGTGATACACTTTAAACATTATTGAAGAATTTAATACAATATTACAGAAATACATAGTTTAAAAACTAGCAAATAAAGGGAATACTGTAACCTTGTTGTGGTACAGAACGTAATCAATTTTACAGTCATTCAATTTAAAGCAAAAAGTGGTAAATGCAAGAATGCAAGCTTAAAAGACAGCAGATTATAAACAGTATTGCAGTGATACAGATTATAGACAACTTTATATTAAGATTAATCAACACATTGACAAGAAATAGAAATATATTTAATATTTCCTAGAAGATTTGAGGGCGGAGATGGACCATACAGAACACAAAATTGCACTTCGCGGTGGCAACATTTCTTAAGTTACAACATTACCTCAAAATGAAACTCAGACTAAAGCTGAGTGAATGAATATGCTATTATGTTCAATGGGTCTGATTGCAAAAATGTAATTAATAGACAAAACACCCATGAAAGTACTTCATCTCTTGAAGATATCTGTAAAGCTTTTGATAATTACTTCTATTTAAGAATAAATAAAACCCATGAATGAACAAACTTTAGTAAAAGAGTTCAGCTTCCAGGAGACACTGTAGACAATTTATTAATAATGTTTACAAAACAATGGAAAATTATTATGAAGATTTAGATTCATAATTCATAAGAGACTGAATTATTCGTAGAGTTCCTCATGAAACATTGTCTTTTTTTTTGTATTTCATTGAAAATTTAACTTTGGAGAAAGTTAATTTCTGGAAGCAGAAACCAGAAAGATTCATACACAGCTCATGACCAACATGCCCTCAAATTGGGTACAGAGTCCATAAGGTCTGTTAACCTTATTAGCATGGACATTCTAGAGATATGTGACAAGCCTACACAGAGGACAAGCCGAGATAACAAGCATGGGGCTGGATGAACACAGCAGGTCAAGCAGCATCATAGGAGCAGGAAAACTTGACGTTTCGGGCCTAAACCCTTCATCAGAAATGGGGGAGGGGAAGAGGGTTCTGAAATAAATAGGGAGAGAGGGGGAGGCGGATAGAGGATGGATAGAGGAGAGGATAGGTGGAGAGGAGGTCTGATATTTTAAAGAAAGGATAACAATAGGTCACAGGCACAGACAAAAGTCCACCAATCACAAATGAATTATACATTTGTAAACTGTAAGTTTTTAAAACTTCCAGAAGATGTTGAAAGGTAAGACAGTGGACACACTAGTAGTCACATACAATAGGAGGTCTCCACAGTAAAACACCAACCACCATTAGAAAAGTTGCCAACAAAAAAGTGAGATAGTTCTGATGTAGAAAATTCTTGAGGCAATCCCCACAAGCCAGAACAGAGACCTTGGCTATTGTATTTGATTTTATGCCTGCTACAGGAGCAAGTGTTAGTGTCCTATCAGACAAATTACCATGGCTGAAGAAGCTGACGTTACAACCTGCAGAGATAAGACTGTATGATGTGTGTGGAATAACTTTCAGAAGCATAGGAGTGCAATTATTTTCACTAAGTTGTCTTGCACATAAGAAACTTGAGAATATGAACTTTTTTTGCAATCAAACATCTTCAACTCTGAGCCAGCACACATATCTTGATGTCAATAAAGGGACCTAAGGGTGCAGGTGCATTGTTCCTTGAAAGTGGAGTTGAAGGTAAGCAGGGTGAAGAAGATGTTTGGCATTCTAGTCTTCATTGGTCAGTGTATTGAGTACAGGAGTTGGACATCATAATGTAGCTAGGACATTGGCGAGGCCACTTTTAGAATACTGCGTTCAATTCTGCTCTCCCTGCTATAGGAAAGATGTTGTTAAAGTTGGAAGGACTCAGAAAATATTTACCAGGATGTTGCCAGGATTTGGGGGTTTGAGCTATAGGGAGAGGTTTAACAGGCTGGGGCTTTTTTTTCCTGGAGTGTTAAAGGCTGAAGGGTGACCTTACAGAGGTTTATAAAACCATGAGGGACATGAATAGGGTGATTAGCCAAGGTCTTTTCCCTCAGATTGAGGAGTCCAAAACTGGAGGGTGTAGGCTTAAGGTGAAAGGGGAAAGATTAAAAGGGACCTAAGGGGCAACTTTTTCATATAAAGGATGGTACATGTATGGAACAAGCTGCCAGAGAAAGCAGTGGAGGCTGGTATATTAACAACATTTAAAAGTCATCTGGATGGGTACATGAATAGGAAGGGTTTAGAGGGATATCAGCCAAATGCTGGCAAATGGGGCTAGATTTATTGAGGACATCTGGTCTGCATGGACAAATTGGACTGAAGGGTCTGTTTCCATGCTGTACATCTCTATGAATTTATGACGTCATTGAACAATTGGAAGAGCTTGACAACTTCCCAGAGAACATAACAGGGGCAAAACAGCTTTCTAACACTTGTCAGGAATAAAACATCATTGACCAACCTATGAAGAAGCAACCAATAGAAGACCTCTTTGGGGACCCAGACTCATGGCAGAATCCATACAGAAGAAAGAATAAAATGAGATCACCTATGTTGGCATAGGAGAGTTATTTGACTTTGTCAATATACAGGAAGCCACAGGACTGGCAGAAATGTTCAATTCTCTGTCTTCTGAAAAACAATAGTCAATGCCAGTGACAGAGAGAGTGCCACTCACTCGACATGTTCAGTAGGACAACAGAATCTGAAAAGGTTTACTTATCAGTCAAACAACTCCAATGAAGACACCTAGCCTGGTCAAGAATTTGAAGGAAATAAGCTCCAAACTCATGATCATTCCATTCATAAGGACAAGGGTAGCAGATACATGGAAACACCACCTACCAGGTCCTCTCAAAGTCACTCATCATCCTGACTTGGAAATGTATCACCAGTCCTTCAGTATCACTGCGTCAAAACCTTGGAATTCCCTCCCTAAATGCATTGTGGATCAACCTACAGTACATGAACTGCTGCAGTTCAAGAAAGCAGCTCACCAGCACCTTCTCAAAGGCAACTAGGGATAGGCAATAAATGTTGGCTAGCCAGCGGTGCCCGTGTCCCATGATTGAATAAGAAAAATCTGCATATGAGAACCAAATCAATATCCACAGACCCAGGACATAGTTGAGGAGGAAAAGTAGCCTGGCCTTAGAATTTAAGATATTGCAGAAAAGAGACTACATCTCTTTCAATTAAAAAGTGGTTACCTGATCCAGAAATCCAGGGTAGTAGAGGGCCAACAAAAGTGTCTACAAGGGATGGCAGCTTCCATACAGGATAACCAAGAATTAAAAGTCTCTCCGGTGGAGAAATGAGCCACAGATCAGAACCATTGTCAACAGTCCTCAAACATGAGACCTACTATTCTCTGATGAAGGATCTAGGCCCGAAATGTCAAGCTTTCCTGCTCCTATGATGCTGCTTGGCCTGCTGTGTTCATCCAGCCCCACACCTTGTTATCTCGGATTCTCCAGCATCTGCAGTACCTTTTATCTCTCACCTACTGTTCTTTTATGTGCAAAGAGAAACTATAGAAGCATTTACAGTCTATTTTTCCATGTGTTTTTTTTGCTAGATTTCATAAATATTGTAATTTTCTTTTGCTTTATCAGTTTCTTGGTTGTCCTTTGCTACATTCTAAAAACCTCCCATTCTTCAGATTTACTACTATTTCTGGCAACATTCTAAGCCTTTACTTTAAATCTTATACAACCCATAACTTCCTTTGTCAACTACAGTTGACTTTCTTTTGAATTTTTGAAACTTAAAGGAATGTATAGTTGCTGTAAGCATTGTAATAGTTCTTTAAAGACTATGTATTGCCATTGTACAGTCATGCCTTTTAATGTATCTAAATAATCCACCTCAATCAAATTTTATCTCATGCCTTCGCAATCTCCCTTATTCAAAGTTAACATCCTTGTTCAGATTTAATTATATCACAGTCAGATATAATGTAAAATTCTACCATATGGTTGCCATTCATCCCTCAATGCTCTTCCACAACAAAATTGTTAATTAGCCCAAATTCATTTCTAGATAACATGTCCTGTCATTGGGTCCTCAATACACTGCTGTAGAAAGCCTTCCCTAAACAAACTCCACAAACCTGTTTTCCACAGCTTTAGTGCTCATTTGGTTTACCCAGTTCAGGTGCAGATTACAGTCACCCAGGATAACTATGTTGCCTCTGCTATGTGTTTCTCCTATATCCTGATTAATACCGTGCCCAACACTATCACTACTATTTCCTGGCCTCGAAATAGCTCCAAACAATGTCTCGTGCTTCTTGACGTTTCTTAGTTCTAAGCAGATTCCATATATTGTACTTCCAATTTGAGATCTTCCCTTACAAACATTCTGATCCCATCTCTCGTTATAAGTGCGACTCCGCCTCCTTTATTGTCTTGTCGCAATTCTGAGAAGTGCAGCAACTGAAACAGATTCTGTTACCTCAGTGTGCAGCCCATTTGTGAACATTCACAGTGTAATAGAAGCCTGGCAATAGTCATGATGCCTTCATTTTGTGGCAGTCCTCTGTGCCATTTGAATTTAAGACAATATGGCAAACCAGTGAGTGAATACTGGCTGACAAGAGTTGGCACCGATACTGTTCGTGGCCAGTTTTTAGAAAGAAGATTTTCATGTTGAATGGAAACTCTAGTTATGATGGGGATTTTGCCTGCTGCTGGGCAGCCACCATCATTTCATTGACAGCCTCCAGATGCAAGTTGCTCCTGGTGCGCCATCTCGAAAAGTCAGCATTACGAAAGTGCCCTTAATTAAAGTCTGATGGGGTTGATTTGGGCTCAGGTGGGTAACTATTTCTGCCATAACTTCAATTGCCACAGAATCATGTGAAGGTGTGAATGGGTTGTGAAGCAGATAGTTGTTGGTTGCCCTCATGTTTCTGTGCCCACCAGAGCTTTGGTCCATGGACCATGAAAATTCATCCCAATGATTTTGATCATCCCAACATCAAATTAGAGGAAATTTCTGCTCATGTATTACTGGACGTATGCAAAGAAAAGTAGACGCTGCACAAGAATTGAGAGAAGTGATAGTGAGATACAGCTGGGTATTATTAGTATACATGTAAAAACTAATGCTATTTTTCACTGAGTGGTAGCACGCTGATGAGAAAGAGGACATGTCAAGGATAGACCCTTGTGGGTATCCAACGTAATTGTGGGGAAGTGGAAAGAGAAGCCATTGCAGATGATTCTCTGGTTACAAGGAGGTAGATAAGACTGGAACTAGGTGAGATCTGTCACACTGAGGAGGAAAATGATGGGGAAGATTGCGTGGTCAACCCATATCAAAGGCAGTCATTTTGAGAAGGATGAAGAATACAAGTATATCTTTGTCACAGTCACATAGAGTGTTATTTGTAACTTTAATGAGAGCTATTGTGGCACTGTGGTGAGGGTAGATCATTGAGCATCATGAAAGATTAACTTAGAAGTAGGAGGCAATGAAACTCATTGACTTTGCAGCCAATCGATAGGTTAAAGATGGGGAAATAGTTTGCAAGGGTGATTGGGGAATGAGTGGGTTTTTTGAGAAGATGGCTGATGTCAGTAGATTTGGAGAACAGATGAACCAAGCCTAGAGAGGGAGAGACAGAACCAGTAACAATAAAGCGAGGACCAGGGGTAAATTGGGTGATCAAATGTTTAGCGGAAATAGGGTTGAAGGAGCAGGAGGTGGTTCCAGTGGACAAGGTGAGTTTGACGACAGCATAAGAGATGGGCTAGAGAATGATGTGAGTTCAGAACCAGGGCAAGAGGAATATTTAATAAGGTTTCGTCTAGTTGGCTAATGGGAGGAGGAACCGTGGAAGAGACAGCTGATTGTATAGACTCAGTTTTAGAGACAAAGAGTTCCATGAGCTCGTCACTCTTATTGTAGGGATGAAATGTATAAGAAAACAGTGTGTAGTAGACAAAAGAAGTTGGTGTTATCTTTGCATTTCAGGATGATTCTGTAACAATGAAGAGTTTCAGCAGGTGACAGCAGCACCGATAGTGCTCTATGTAACTCAGCAAGACCTGGCAGAGAATGGCTGAACCAATTATTGCTTGATATGACCTTTCTAGTCTGTGTCCCCTGGACTGCAGGGGTTGAAATTAAGGGCCATACTCACTGTTGAAATTAAGTCAATGTGGCTGAGTGCCAACTGACGTGGTTCACTGATATTTAATTCTATCACTAGATAATTGGTAGGTCCCTATCCATCCATCTGATATCTAGGGACACAAAACAACCCCGATCTTCAGAGTCTCCTCTATCCACCTGTGAGCCTTCAGATTGCTTCAAGCACAGGAACACCCTTTGAAGCAAGCAGATCAACTTTTTTTTATCATGGGTAAACAATTTTTAAAAATCCTTTCTCCTAAAGCTATGGAGAGATGTGTTAAAGTCCATCTTAATTTCTACACAGCAAGCAAAATAAGCATTTCTTAATCATTATAGGAACTTGCATTGAAAAACAAAAGAAATATTTGCTTTAAATTTGGTGAAATTTTCCTTACGATAATTCTGGAATAATGTACAAAAATCACTTGAAAAGGCAGAGTATAAAATGGTTGTATGTCTTCTGAACACTGTTGGTAAACACTGTACTGCAGATTACGTCAATGAAGACAAGCTTTTTGAAGTGAAACCATCATGATATGCTGCCTTTATTCATTTTTTAGCTTATGGAGTTTACAGCTTGGGGCAAATGATCATTCAATCAAAATGCAGATCACTGCAAGTCCCTTTAATCTTCTTTTTGGTCTGAGTCATGAAAAAAAAAGTGAGAAATGCTGTCTTCAGCTGTCATCAGTGCGAAACAGTGCGCCAACCCCATGTTTACACAAACAGATGTAAAGCTCAGATCTGAGATGCTGACTGTGAAGGTGAACAGTGCCACACTACATCTCTCTCTGTCTATCTGTCTGCCTCCCTGTTGCCCCATCACTTTCGTTCAGGCAGCAAAAGGCTCATAGGTGACTGCTGTATTAGGGATCAGCATAAAAGTTCAAACACTTAGCGGTGCATTAGTTTTTGTTATTATTCATGTCTTGTTAATTTGAGCAGAAACAATCATCACATAAGCGGCCCTTTTCCCACAGAAATGAATGGCAGCCTCTGGAGAGAGACGGCAGCTCCAAACACTTGTGCCACTGACTCTGTACGCTTCACCAGGACGAAGCAAGGGCCTCATTCCAGCTTTCTGTCTTCCTAATTTTTATTTGCACAGGGCAGAAAATAAAATCCAATATTTCTCATCCCATGCTGAGATGGGTGTAAAGCAGTGTACATTCCAGACTGCAGCATTGACAACTCCTCCCATGGAGGCCTTGCTGCTCATGTCTCAATTTATTTGTGTGCTTCAGAATCACCTGGGCAAAGAGCACAGGCATCTTTCACCGCTTTCATCATCCAAACTTGACAGCATCTGGGCATTGATTTGTGATACAAAAATGGGGTTACAATTTCCCAATCATCATTGAGTTTGCTGAATTTCTAATGGTATTTTTGTGTTTTCCCTTACTGATGTATCGAATTGCTTCCCTAGTTGTTTTGTGGAAGACTTGGCAGAAGAACAGCTTAGTTTGTGTTGTACCTTTTAATCATCAGCCTGCAGATAATAAGAACCTATTCTAGTTTGTTCCTGTAATGATCTCCTAAGGGGCCAAAGCACCTTTTTTCATATTGAGCCCTTGGTTTAATTTAAACACGTTGTTTCACTAAAGAGGAAGTTTTGCTGTAACAGTCAATAAACATTCAATGCATGGGGAAACTATGAAGTAGTACTGACTGTTGATGTCTGACTTATATAAATACGCAAACATTGTGATAATTTCTTCACTCACTGAACTTTTAGGCCTTGGTTTATTCTTCTGATTGGAGTAAGTTGAATGCTATGTTACGTTTAACACTTGTAAATGTGTGACGACCACTTGACAGACACATGACTGATCACCACACAAATTATTTACTTTCTGCAACTGAAATATACTTTTTATAATTTATAATTCTGACATTTTTTGAATAGTATGATTTATATTGCCACCATTCTGGGATGAACTGAGCAATATGGATGCAAGGAGAGTCTGTGAAATGACACATGTTGTGACGCAATGTGAATCTCTTGCCATTGCTCTGGCTGTGATGCATATGGTGTTTGTATCTGAATGAAGAAAATATTTTTGTCGTTGTTCAGTGGAGACTTAAAACAATTAAATGTTTTTTTTTTCCCCCCAGAATCTGTTGCCTTCCCTGTAAACTAGAGATATGGTCAATTTTCTTTGCTCCTCTAATCCTTTTACATTGAAAACCTGTGTGTATAGATCTGAATAAATTGCCTCCTTCTGGCAAAATTTGCACTGCAACTGTTCTCTCTATTGCTGTTAACCTTTCCTATGTGTGGACTAGAACATGTGCGCAAATGGAAAAATCTAAGCCAAATTCTTCAATGTTAAAAGAAATACAGGGAATTTCATTAAGGGCAATATTAATATTCTGCTGATGGTTTTGCTGTAAAGGAATCGCCATCTAAATGTCTTCATTTGTCATTATTATCAAATGTTAGTATTACAATTGCACATCTTCTGAATAAAATGCTGCACTAAAATTGCTTCTAAATTGAATCTTCTGTAATATTTGTCATTACCAAACCCTCCCTTTTGACTCACCTGAAGCCTAAGCTAGATCCCACATTAACTGAGATGATAACTTACCATTACATCTACCATTCCACCTGACTAGACTGCTGGATAGAAATTCAATTCATTTTTAATTTAAATTTATATTAGGAAATCTTCTGTATCTTCCATGTCTTCCGCAAATAGTCCGAGGAGTTGGAATCTGTTTAGGAGTGGGTTTGGGAATGAGAAGTAAGTGGTAGACAGGGTCCAAGGCTGATCAGAGCAGATATTCTTGGATCTTGTCTTGCCCCAGAGCTCTACATAATGTTCAATGCCATTTGTTTCTGATTCACTTCATTTAAATAAGCAATAGCAAAAATAATTGCATACTTATAATACCAATGTAATGTCAATGGGTCTTTAAAAATGGAAATAAACAGGTAAATGGGCATGAGCTAGTCAAGGAAGCATTCAGAGCAGCACCTGGAGAAAAGAAATCGAATTGGGGATTTTTTTTTAAAGAGGAGTATTAAAGTGAAGAGACAGAAAGATTGGAACTGTTGTGTTATGTCCTACAGCTTTAAGAAACATGCTCATGATGTAATCACCATATCATGGCATGTGACCTAATTGTATGAAGCTCTCAGTCTCCATTTAATGAGCTGGCAGTATAACATGTTGAGGGAGGCTGGCTGCAGTACATCTGAATTGCTTCAATTGAGCCCAGACGTACAAGCGCCAGTGAGTGCAGAGTACATGTGTAAATGCCAGACACTGAAATGAAAGTTCATTGAATTCTTCAGTATTGCATGAGTCACATCTCATCCTTATGTCATGGGGATTAACATAAGTATCACAGTGTGATAGTGGCAGATCATCAGTACATCACACTACCTCACGTCACACAAAGGACCAAGGCACCTGAAGGCCATGGAGATAAAAAGACAAGGAATGCACAAAATCCATAGTTGGAGGATTCATTGGTGCCTTGGATTTTGAGTAAAATAGAAAGTTATTTATCCATTTTACTATTGCCCCTATTCAATCCTGACCTGTTGCAATCCAAATGGCAGGAGAGGTAACCCTGAGTCTAGATCACCTGGGCACAGTTAATATTTGAAAGTAGGGGAGGCTATAGTGCAAGCAACTCTTCCCATTTTCCTTAATTTAAATGGATCAAATATTACACAAGCTCCTTTACAGGGGATAAATTTAGTTAAACCCAGGGAAAATCTCACCTTACATAATTGTGCTTTTGTGCTCCTTTTCTCCAGATGATGAACCACTGGAAACATTTGTCTTATGGTGCATTTTATCAGGTCATTTTATACATAATAACTACTGATGTGATTAGCTCAGCCTCAATTACTTTTGCTGAGGATCCTCTCTAGTAGACATCAGAAGATACATTTTCCACTTGTTCTCCCTAGATGCAGACGTTTGATCTTCTGGAGTGTGTGCCATGGAATTGTACATAGCCCATGATCACCCATCTATTAAATTAATGGAAATTTGTAAGTCTGTAAATGTGCTGTTAAGTGCTCCCACCAAGTCAGTGTCTGTGTCAGGAATGTTCGTTCTGTAGCTCTTCAGTCCTAATATACACAATAGTTTCTTTTAAACCTCAGCACAAACCAAAGAAATTTGAACAATTGTGTGGCTTGTAGATACCTCAGTTGACTTTTCAAATGAAAGTTGTAATGTTTACTGCAGGAAAACTGTGAAATGTGAGCACTGCAGTAATCTTGTAAGATTAAAGGAAAAAATGGCAAATTATACAGTCTTTTGAAGATACTCTGTACCTTGCGAGATCTTGTATCAGCAGCTGTGGGTTTGAAAGCTGAAATGTCAGTATTTTCAAAAAAATATGTAATTTTTGCTTCAGCATGTGATTTGTCAAGAAAATGCTGAGGAAAACATGTTCAAAATTCATCTACTGAATATCTCCAAGTACCCCATTAATTTATAATTCCTATCTTTTCAAAAATCGTCGTCATAAGGTGACCATAATATCTCTTTTACTTTAATGTTATGACAGAACCTTGCTTCCTCTTATATTTTCTGAACCCATGTGTTTAATCTCATGTAGTGACCTGGAGTACAATGGTGATTACATTCAATGCATTGTCAATTGATTTTTACAGTTTCTCCTTTATTTGAATTATCCATTTCTTAAGAATGCCTGTGCATGTATTTGATCTTACTAATAGGATTTTACATTTCTTTGTAAAGTAGGACATCTTTTCAACTTTTTCATTATTGCATGTTCATTAGCACATATGCCTATAGGCAATTTTGAAAAAAAAATTAGGTTAAAAGTAACAAAATTATGGCCATGAAGTGCGCAGTAATTTATAGTATCATGATTCATTAATTTTACAGATTTAAAAGAGCAAAGGCTGAAATGAGATTGGATTAGGTATATCTTTGTACATATTTGTTCTAAGCACCCTAAAGGATTTCTTACTAAGTTGCAGAGTATATTATGTAAATCTGAATGCATCTTTCAGTGCCTTGCAGGCTTGATGAGGTAATGATTTTTAGACGTGACTGATTTAAAATATTAAGTACCCATGGCCTAAAGATTTGACCTTTCTCCTTTATAAAAATGATTTTCAGTGATGAAGGAAAAATAATATGAGTCACATTTAGAATAGTCCTGGGCATAAAATATGGTACAGACTTTTTTTTTAAATCGTGAAGCACTATTTATTTGAATTGCGAATGAAAGAAAATGAGCTCAGCACATGTGAGTACAGTACTGTAGGTAATAGATACAGCTTTCTTTTTAAAGGTTTGATGATCACAGAACAAACACTGTATTTCCCTAAACATAACAAATCCAATACAGCTGTTTATTCAGTTAAGTATGTACTTTATGTAAGCAAGCAGTAACCGACTGGGAAAGTAACAATCAAAGTTCTACACAGTTGATGTTTAAGAAAAAAAATCCTGAAACTACACATTACCTATATTATTGTAAGCAACATCCAGTGCAAGTACAAATGAATACCTCTCCTTCCCCCACAATTTCTAACTATTCAACTGTTTTACTAAATTGAGCATGCTAGCTTTTGAATTGACAAAGCAGCTTCTCTGATGGTATCCATGAAACCCGAAATTAGTGGAGGAAATGTTAGAAAATCCTATCACACCTATAAGAATCCTTTCCATGCCCAGCCAGCCAGCTGTGACACTGTATTTTTCATATTTTATGTCAGCAATCAGCTGAGGGGTGGACGAGAAAGAGCATGACTTTATTGTAAAAGCTGTACATCCAATTTGTAAAGCCGAATCTGTTGACTGGGATACGAAGATGATACGTGATAGTGTGATGAAGAAGAGAAATAATATATTTGGTGCCACTGATCAGATAACTGCTATACAACATTGTCAAAGAGCCTGACAAAGCAAAGAAAATGGATGAACTCTGATTCCAGTAAATGAGAAACTGCAAGAAAATCCTAAAGTTTGTGAATTTTTAATTTACAAAGGCCATCAGGGAGATGCTGCATTCCTTATGTGATGTACCGACAGTATCAATGTGAGAAAATATATGAATTTTAAATTCAGAACATTTTTTTGAATAACATTTGAAATGGTTGAGATTATTATTACCAAATTCCCCTTTCTACATGCTGAGTAGGTTTGCAACTAGTGGTGAAGCTCCCCTGAAGAAGGTACTAAAATGAACTTAAGAACAGATTTGATCTAATACAGAGTTTGAAGACATCAAAAGTCCCTCTGAAGTGCTGTTATACAGCTTCAAATATCAGTTGAGTGAGGAACTGTTCACATTATATTATCTGTATTTTGCTGGGGAAGGGAAATTCTGCGGAGATGTCATCAACTATCCATATGATACATAGCCCGTCTCTCCAAAGAGCCCAGCTTCCATCGTTCCTTCATCATGAAGGGTCTAGGCCCGAAACATCAAGCTTTCCTGCTCCTATGATGTTGCTTGGCCTGCTGTGTTCATCCAGCTCCACACCTTGTTATCTCGGATTCTCCAGCATCTGCAGTACCTATTATCTCTTCCATCAATCCTTCTCCTTCAAAAATCTACAATATCTTTGCCTCTGAATGAAAACATAGTGCATCATGTAATATTGTGCAGTGTCCACTGGTAAGGCTCACAGATGGGCCTATTGCCCTCCTTATTACAGTTGGTACAAGCACATATAATTAAATGAAGAAAGACATGATGCCCTTTACATTGGAACAACCACCACTAATGGAAGAAGTCTCAAAGTTTTCATTTGTGCAGGTGGGTGCATGACAAAACAGAGCTTCCATTATCTGATTAATGCAGGATTAAGTGACGCAGTGACTAACAGCTGCACTGTCCTCTGTGGTTACTTGAAAAGTGCCTGTGGTGGTGGATTGCAAATGCTTCATTAAGGCTGTAGGTCTTCATCAACCAGGTTGCATTACTCAGTCACAGTGCCCTTGGTGAACCTGAGCCTCATCATGCACTGTGTTATGGCTAGCACAATAAACTGGATACACTAGATCTGCCAGCGCTTCAATGCCCGTGGCATCTGTGTTCTTGGACAGCACCTACCTCCTTGCTCTCTGTACACTATGAAAATGGTTGTCAGTGACAGCTGCAACCAGGTAGAGTTGAAAAAGGTTCTGTGCTGACCCATCCAAATCTTTCTTTCGATGATAAATATTTGTTTTGTGAGGAACTTTGAAATACTTTGTTTCTGTACCTACTGCTACTGCATTATTATGCCCAGGTTTATTCAGTTATTTGTTTGCCATGCTGTTCACAACGATACAAACAATATTAACGGGTTTTATTTCAACAATTTATTTTACCTGGTACCAAAGCCTCAGGATAGTAAATTTAGTTGACAAAACATCATTCTTTCATTCCATTTGCCTTATTCTTTCTTTACTCACATCTGAAATATTAGGTCCTGGGGAATGTGTAAGATCTGGTTTCCCAGCAGCTAAGACAAGTTGAATATGAAATGAAGCTCATCCACTCTATTTTATAGCTGTATCTTAATGATAGATTCTGTTAGTAGAATGTAGTCCATCAGTGTGATAATTCTTTCTCCCAGCTCATCCATACTCACAGCAACAATAAAGCAAATTCAAATTTGTATTGAGTTGTAAGCACTTGATATTGTGTGGTTCAACCCATTGGGAACTGGAGTGAAACTGACCAGACTGTCTTCACTTAAGACCCTTGGTCACTTTGGAGGTTTTAGCCCCACTTGTCTGGGCTTAGTAAAAGTACTAATACCAGAGACAGTAAACTCCAAATCTAGAATATATCAATGACCTTAATTTTCATTAAGGAATAGATCTAGAGGAATGCACAACATGTGATTGTGCAGAGTACCACCAAGGGAGTTAATAGATTAGGATGACAGATTAGATAAGCCAAAATTAGTGATCAGGTGGCTCCAATTGTGTGTGTGATTTTTAAATCTCTTAAATGTTTGTGAGAGAATAGAAATACTGCAGGACACAATTTTGAGAGTTTTCAGGTCCCAGGCAAGGTTTCATTTCAAGGCAGGAGACAGCTGCGATGTTGAGTAAATGGGATTGATTCTCTCTGGTGTTTAGACAAATGGGATGTGGTTCGAGGATAAGGTGCCAGGTAGTTAGGCTGGCTGGGCACAAGCTAAGAATTGTACCAGGTAAGTGATGGAGTGTTAGGAGTTGGCAGATGATAGCATCAGTTGGCATGAGGGGTGGGAGGTATCAGGTCCTGGGGGTGTGGGAAGGGGGCCAGATCCAGCACCAGGTGAGAGGTTGGAAATTGGTTGTTGGAGGGAGAGGTGTTGTTGGGTTATGAGGGTGAGATGATTAGGGGCAACAGGCTTTGTCAGATTCCATGGTGGGGAATTTTGGGTTCTGTAGGTAAATGATGATGTCAGGTCCCAGGGTAAAGAGGGATGTCTGATCCCATTGGGAGATGGTTTATTAGGTCCTATGGGTGGGGTAAGGTACTGGTTTGAGGGCAGAGAAAGCTGGTCAGGTCCAACGGGTAGAGGTGGCATTGAGTCCTGGGGAGGGGGTTAGAGGGTTATTGGGTCCTGTGGGTTAGAGGGGTATTGAATTCTGAGGCTTGGGGGAGGTGTTGTTGATGAAGAGTGTGCAGCGATTAAGTTGGTTGTGGGAGCGGGGTGTTAGTTTAATAGTTATTCAAGAATTACAGCTTTTAAAATTCTAACTTTTCCTGAGTAAATATTTTCTTTACTTCATTGGAATCCTCCCAATTCTTCGATTTGAATGGATACTTTTGGAGGGCTCCAGGCAGAGGGGAATTGCCCAGCAGAACCTTCAATTTCCCAGGCAATTCCTTTGAAGTGTACTAAATTGGGGATTCATAGGTCACGCTGCTTATCTTTCACATACCCTGCAGAAACAATTGTCTGATTGTCAGTGGTCTCTCGGGGAGTCAAGCACTATGCACGAGGGGCAGGGAAGTGGAATTGAGGGAGGTCAGCCATGCTTGTATTGAATATTGGAACAGAATCAAAAGACCATATGATCTACTCCTGGTCCTATTTCTTATGGTTGTGAGTTCTTAATTCCAACACTGTAAATGCAAGTGATAGCAGTATGTTTAGAAAGACATTATTATAAATGATCGTGTGAAGGGAACTGTTTTAAACCTGATCGAGTTTTAACATTTTATTTACATTGGGAGCTAAGATTGGGATTGGCCTGTATATTTCAATTTGCTATAACGTAGCCAGTAATGATCTGTTTAAATTGAGATTAACTGATCCTTTGGGAATTATAGTAAAAACCTTTGCTTAGTATTCTTTGTTCATCAGCAGTTCAGTTCTAACTGTTTAGATTGGAGGAAGAGTCCTTCTGAATTGGACAATGATAAATTTATTTCATCTTTATTTCAACATGTCTCTTGAGGCTTGTGAGAAGGTGCATATGGGTGAAGATTTCATTCTTCGGCAAAGATTACTATATGAAATGGCCAGCCTGTTTGCTACAGGAATGCTGTAGTTGAAAGAATGACAGTCAGCATGCTATGTAAGCAGTAGAATACATAATACAATGCAGATGTAACTAACTATTGACAACGATTAATTGCTATTATAACATTGGTTCACCAAATAAATAAGGCTGTGCTGAGCTATTAATTTCAGGATGATCGTGTTACAAAATTCACCATTTTTCAACATTCATTAATTTTTAAGTCATTAATAAAACTCCAACAGCCTGAGTGGATTTCCCCAAAGGCTGTGGATTCATGACTTCATAAAAGAGTTTAATAGACATTTGTCAGAAAAAAAGGCATTAAAGATCAACGATGGACTCGAGGTCAAGATCTACCTTGATCTAATTGAATGTTAGAACATGTTCAAGGGATTAAGTGTCCTATTTCTGTTCTTGATGTTCCTAAATTGCGCAAAACTCATCATATTGACTAAGGACTGAATTGGATACCTCAAGTTGGGACCTTCCTAACTCAGTAATGGACCTCAATATAAAGGGATCTGTCACATACTGCTTTCACTGCAGGAGTGGGATTGAACTGGGGCTCTTGACCACAGAAGCAAATTGAGGACAGGTGTAGAAGGCTGAGTGTTGAGTGGGATATTTATAAGGCCCATTTTCAGTTCTATGGCATGTGGCCTTAATTGTATTAGAGGCAGGTAGGCTGTTTAGCCCTTGTGCCTTCTCAGTCTATTCACTCACCAAGCACCCTCCACGCCAGTTTATGCCCTCAGACAACACGTGCAGCTTTGTTGTCATCACATACTCTAAAGCTACAATGATGTCACTTCATATCTCCCTGACATGCCATAACCACTCATCCAGTATTCATTATGTGCAGACATCAAAACCAAGTGGAGCTTCAAAAAAATATACTTCTAACAATTTATTAATGCTAATAGAAACTTTATACAGAAAAAACTCATTCATCAAATTCATTCAAAAATTTGAAAATTCCAAAGTGCTCAGTCTATTATAAAAAAGAAGTTTTTAAAAAAGAAATTTAGTTACTGCATCAAAAGAAATTAATGCTGTAATAGTTGCTTAAAGTATGGCTAAAAGTGTCACCTCAGAGCCACCTGCTGAGACACAAATTTCTGAGTTTTCAAAATTCACAAGCGTTGATCGTGTCCTTTCTGCTTTATTACCAACCTTTGGGAAATGTCAACAATTAGATCTATTGAAACAGCAGGAATCAACGGTAATAGTTTTCTAAGATGCGGCTAATGACTGGTTAGTCAAAACAATCTCACGTCCAATATTTTTATTTTAGCTGTAACTGACAGTGACACACTTAAAGGTCTGAGGATTTAAATAAACTTACACTATGAAATTAAATATACTTTAGTCATGTTTCATGAGCAGTTATGCCCATTTTGTAAATTTGTGACTCCCTCAACCTGGGTTAAAGCCCTTCAAAAGGTAAATATAGGTTTCATTTAAACTCAGCAAAGATTTTAAAAGACCACACTGAGTTTAGGATTCCTACCTGATTCATGTCCCAGTCTTTTCACCCCACTAGGAAAGAAGGGACATGTTTGAAACAAGGAAAGGATGTCCACATCTGAATCTCACCTACAATTTTTAAAAGTATTTTGACCAGCCTGGCTCCACAAAAATCTGGCCGGGAAGTTTTTGATCTTCTCTCCATTATCTTCTTCCATGAGCTACATCAATTCCTTATTGGAATAGTTTTTCTCCACTATCTACAATATTAATTACAGGAATATAAATTGGTACTTCAGTGACATCTGATTCTTGCCTCCTATGTTGGAACTCCAGATCCAGAATTTCTGTATTCATGATTTGCACTTCTGGCTGTAGTAATTGATCATCTGTCTTATTGATTTCCACAAAAAAAGGAGCTATTTTAACACTTTCATTCTCTGCCAGACATTAGGCGAATATGCAAATAACTTGAAAGCGGGTCTATGAGGAGGGTAGGGCTTAAACCCTCTACTTCAGGTGGACAAGAAAGCTGGAGTTAGAGTGGAGGTATTTAGAACATGGTTTGAAATAGTGGTGAACTATATTGCTAACTATTGACTCTAGAAAAAATAACTTTTGATGACTACTTTTAACGGAGGGTCTTTAACAGAAGAGAGGTACCATTATCTTGTGCCTGTTCATTGTCCTCCACATTACATGAATAATATCTCCCCCTTGCATCACATCCATTGTGATTTGAAGCTGTGTACTGCTTGGTTTTCTGACATTTGAACCATTATTACAAGCATTTCTTGAAGGATACATTAATTTGCACTGCCTTGAGATTGGGTGAACAAGAGGAAGGACTTTCCAAACGTTCCTGTGTCTAAGCTCAGGATACAGCTGCTGAAATGTAGAATTACATTTGGTATAACTACCGTTGCAGTAAACCTCCTTTGGCAAAAGTTCTCAGCCTAAAAGAATATTTCCTCATTGTTGCCATCAACTTCACACGTAATACCATACTTATTTTCACCTTCCCAAGCCAGCATGGATGGTAGACCTCTGAGGAGGACAGTGCCCAATGAACCAAATATAACAATTCTCTTCTTTTTAAGGGCGGCTTCCTCAGCATCAAATTTCAAGTGCTATCCTCTTTTTCCTTTGGTTTATTCTGGACTATACTCACACATCTGCTTCAGTTGTAGCAAATTCAATGTTGTCTGTGAAGATATTGCAAGAACAAGATTGTATCTGCTCTTTTAAAACACATGAATAGATTTTCCACTTCCATGCTCCTAACCTGGAGCCTTATCTGCTGAGGGAGCATTTCAGAAAATCAAATGGGCACATCCTTAAAATTCTACTTGTTAAATTCGATGAGTAGAAGTCCAAGAGTTGTGCCAGTGGAATTTTAAATTCATACTTTTATGGGAAAAAGTACAGTGCAAGGGCTCAGCAGCAGAGAAATTTACCCTTGACTCTTTTGCTGTGTCAGAAATCCTACTTGGGGAATGCTGAAAAGTTATTCAAATGAATAGATCTGGCAAAATTTTAAAGAATGCTCAATGCACTTTTGACTAAAAGTTTACTTGTGCATCTCCAAGTATTAAAACAAAAATGTTATAAAATCATGGGCTACAGGCTTAGGATTTCACAATTATCCATGGCCAGCCTGCACCAAGTGTCAAAATAGAAAATTGTGCACATCCATCAGGCTTTTCTCAGACTACTGTTATGCTTTAAGACAGTAAAAATAAGCTTATCGTCTGATAGCAGTGGCAGAGTCAGTGGGGGAGAGATTAAGAGGGTAATGAATCCCCAATAAGTTTGAGATTTGGAGGACAGCCTCCATTAACTCCCAGGAATCTCTGTCATTCATCTTTGAACTCCAAGTTCAACCTGTAAATCTGTGCAATTCATGGCTTGGTCTTCAGGCTAGGAAAATAGGCCCTTCAGCTCCCACCTTGGCCGTTTATTCAAAGTTGGCCAAATCAAGTGTTCAATCTCATATGCTCCCACCTCTAAACCAGTCCAACCCCTGATCACCAAACCTAACACAGCAACTGTCTGATGGGTGATCTATCTCCCATCCAATCTCCAAATATACCCTCTCTCTTTCCCTGCTCCCCTCTTTCTCACTGTCTTATTCTATGGTATTCTTTAGAATAGTCCCTTTATATCTTGGCATATTGTTTCCTCCACCTAACGGAAGTTAATTTCTGACTGTTAGTTTCCATAGTTAATTTACAGACATTTCACTAGGCCTTCACAAACATTAAAACATTATTTTTTCTCAAAAGAAGATAAGCACCTTGTTCTATTGCTCAGATAAGCTGGTCTAAATTCTACTTGGGGAAATATCAACAGTCTGATTTTATTTTCTCGGTCAGACTTAATCAGAATCAGAGAGCTTTGATGTCAAAAATAGCAATGAAGAAGTTAATAAATTAGATCATTCCTGAGAATGAGGAAACAAAGATTTTGGGTCATGACAGGATCATGGCAAATTATAATAATAATAATGTAAGCCAGTGAAATGACATTGATTTACTATGTAAAGATAAAATACTTGTATCTTGCTTTCGCTAATCAGTTTTTGTCAAATGCTCCGTATATTATCCTTTGAGCTGCTGAGATATACACCAATCTATAATTTAATTGTATCACAATGTATTCAGTGGTATTTGTAACTGTGTTTCAAGTAAATGTATGTTGATTTTCGAATCCTAAATCATATCCCCTTAATCAGAACAGATTAACTGATGTTAGAAAAAGCAAATAACAGATTAAGTATGTATGAAAATTAAAATTCATATTTCTGTGTTTTGAAATTGTGCAGCTAGCTTTTATATAATCGTGATTTACTATTGAGGTGGCAGGCTTTTTCAATTGTTTATATGATACAGTTTATGATTTTCCTTGTATTTTCAGAAGGATAATATTCTGGAAAACCGGATCCATTATTTTTTAAGTACAGCACTTTGTTCTTGTCAATGCATTCCACCCTTAACATGACAACCATGTGTTTCTTGCCTCAGAGTCAGAAGGTTATCAGTTCAAGCTCCACCCTAGAGTTTAAGCATAAAATCCACAATGAGTTTATGATGCCACACTGAAGGAGTGCTGCATCATAGAGATGTCTGATTTTTAGATAAGATAATAAACCAATGTCTTCCTTGTCAGTTGGATGTAGAAAATTCAATGGCACTATTTGAATAAGGATAGATGGGTTATCTCTGTTGTCCTGGCCAATACTGATTCTTCAACAGTACCTCTGGCCATTATCGTGTACATTTATGGCACTTTATTTTCAGCAATGTAATTGCTACATTTCCTAATTTGCAGCAGTGTGTACACTTCAAAAGTGCATCATTGACTGTAAAGCACTTTGGCATTACCTGAAGTTGTAAAAGGCATGATATAAATACAATTCTTTCTTTTATTATTGCAACCCCAATCCCTCATCATTCCGTGTGAATATTTCTTTCCTTTCATATAACGTACCGTAAAATCAAACAAACTTAATGCAGGATTAAGTATTTAATGACACTGGTAAAACTCCATCCAATTGGCTCAGTTTCATGGTTCCAAACAGTTTTGTAACTCTTTGAACTTTACTTGTGTTATTCCATTCGGGACCCTAAAGTATTACATTTCATAAAACATTCCCAGCATTGTCTCTTCTCTACGCAATACAAGGAGATTTTTGTAAGTAAACATAAGCCGTCAAATAACATATAATTTAGTATTCATGTTTGAATGACATGGAACTGGAAATCTCAAATTACTGGGATTAAAAGGACAGTGAACATTAGCCACCTAGAAAATAGATGTGTAATGCCTATCAAGTTGAATATGGAGAAAAAATACAGGGAGGTGAAGTTCACGTTACTTGGATAAAGAAGGCGTTGAGAGCAAAATTGGTTATTTACCAAATAAATCCAATAAAATGCCTATTGATGTTTAGTTGAATAGTTCTTGTGATGGAAGTGAAAATTACTAGAATATGAATGCTTATGAGGACAAAAATAAATCCAGTAAATTATTCCCATCACAGTAATGTGGAACATCAAACATCCTGATAGCAGTAAGCTAGTATATCTCAGATCAGTTGAATAAAATTACTGACTGCTCTATGGATTTGCAAGATACTGAATGATCTTTGACTGAAGTTTAAAATAATCACATCCTTTGCATCAAATAACATTTGCAAAAATGATTTGATGACGCCTTCGAATACTGATTTACAATGAATTATAGCAACAGGAAGACAATATTTTGCACTTTCCATGATTTCCAAGTAAAAGATTGAAAGGAATGTTTCATAGATGATGTTGTTGATGATGATGATGCATTAGACTAAACGTGATCGTTCTATAACTCATGAGCACAAAAGCTCTCTCAGGATTTTCATCACGAATGAAAGAACAGTTGGAACACATCCATCAGACTGTGTGCTAATCTGTTTCACCCAAGACCATTGTTTGCCTGGTACTTTTCTGGACAGAGGAATATTCAGGGAGTTTTATTTTTGCGGGGCTGCAGAAAAATTTTTGGTTTGCACTATTGTGAAATATTACCGTTTGGATTTGTGATACTGTCAACTATACCCAGTGAACGTCTTGTTTCACTGCACTGAGATGCCAATGTGTGACTGAAAGGGTTAAACAGTTATAGATGCAAAGGAAAACTTGCATGTAGATAACAGGCAAATTAAAAATGATGGAAAACAGGCGAGAAGCAAGATAACCAGAATGCTTATGTTGCACTACTATCAAGTCTACTCTTTGAACACTAACGGATCACTTGGGTTCCTGGGTAACAGATGTGCTTTACTGCTGTGCCGGCTCCTTCAGTGTCACCAGATGATCGCAGTCACCAATCACAGCTTACTTTATGCAGAAAATTCTAATTAAAGCAGGTTCATTCAAGATGATCCAACTGGAATGACATCCATGGCAAAATCTTTTTTTTTTACATTTTAAACAAGCATAGCAGCACCTCAAAGCTGCACAAACAATGATACTGTGAGGACTTTAAACACTTGCGTGATACGTTCCCAGCATCTAGTTATGCAGAAGTGTGCTAAAAATATTAAAGTGGATAATATCATGGCATATTATACATGGCTGACGGATTGCATTACATCTGGAGGAAAAATATAATGGTGTTTGGATTTAACCCCTTCTCAACCAGAAATTTCCATTTTTTTGTTTCATGAGAGTTCACAGGTTCTTCTGATTGTTTAATCATCATTGCCTCGGCAGATTTGTTTTGAGCACGTTATCTCACTGTCAAAAATCCTTTACTTATAAATTTTCACTATATATTTTGGCGCAGTTATGTATTTCTAAGTACCGGATTCTAAATATAGACTCTGTTGACTGCTGTTTGTGTTTTCCTAATATTTAGTGATGAATAAAAGACACTATTCATGTTAACAAACCACTGGCCACATTTTTGCATAAACATAGTGTTTCCTGTTGTATGGAAGGTCATGTTTATGTTGAGTGACTGAGAAAATGGCATGATTTCCCTAGATTCACACAGATTCAGTGATTACTTGCCACATCCTCATTTTCTGATTAACTTGATCTGGTTTATAATACATTTTCTTGTGTCAATAGTCTATATACTGCTTTTCACTGAAGCAAACTTCATGTTCTAGAGCATAAAATCTTGTCTCAAGAATGAAAACTGCTGGTAGAAAATAGACCACTTTGATCCCATCAGTTGAGAATACTTTGTTTTAAATAAACCCTTTTTGTTAAAAGAAAGGTGTGATTATTGTGGAAAAGGGCGACAAACTTTTTTGGTGCCTGTGTTTGAAATGGTTTGAAGGATTGGTCTGGGCTTCCTGGAGGGCTGCCAGCTTTTTGACAGGGCTTCCCTGACAGCAGTTTCAGATTCATGTCCAGGACTTAAGCTTTCTGTTGGCTCAAGGTAATGCACAGATCCTTAGAGGGGCATCTTGTCAGCGAGCTCAGATTCCTGCACCCTAAGCAGCATCTCTCAGTCACAAAAAAACTCTTTGCTCCTTGCCCTCCCTGTGATTGACAGCCTTGAGATGCAGGTCTCTGTTGGTTGGACTTGTTTGTACCCAAACAACAAGTTCATTATATGCTAGTATCTGGCTGTGTAGTACGGCAGGCCTGTCAGTTGTACTTACAGTGCTTTAGACAGTGAGGGGGAAAACAGGACAGAAGGCTATAATATTAGCCAACAAATTGGCTGTCATCCATTTGCAGGTGGGGGAGTTCTCCAGTGTCTGCCTGAAATGTTTCCCACAGGCTTTGTAAATGCCATTCAGTAACATTGACATCATTAAAATCGTTATCGATGTATTTCCATAAATAATATCGTGACCAATATTACTGTTGTGTGAAATAAAGTTAAACGCAAATAACATTTGAAATCTACATTTTTTGTGTGATTTCCTTTTATTGTTGTATATGAAGGAAGAATCTCGACATACCAATTGTTAATTTAGATTGTTACTTCCATTCAACAATTCATTGCAATGCCTTTCAGGTAGTCAACAAATGAGACTTTGATTCAGCCACATTTGTTACAATTTTCTTCATATTATTTCATTTACAAATATTCAAACCCATTTCAGCCAATTTAAAATTATAACATTTCAGAATTCCTTTCAGATTCATCTGCACTGTTCCACTCTGTAATTAGGAGACAGTGAACCTAATATTGACTTTTAAATAAGTATTGTTGCCATTCTATCTCACGCACGATCAATAATCATGCATTAGAAATATAAATATTTACACAAAGAAGATGGAACTTTGTTCTTGTCATGGATCAAGTTTGAGCAGTTTAGTTTACTGGAAAGGCCGATCATGCTTTGGATTTGTAAATATAAGTAAAAATCAAAAACATGGAGTGGACTCTTCCCCTCCTGGATCAAAGTGGGCAATGGTGACAAAGTTGGGAAAATACATCATCGATGAAAAGAATTGCAATCTTGACTGTGAAACTATTTCCAGATTTTCCCCTTAAGTTTTAAGTGTTGACTACAGAATCTTGCTGTTAAGTGGCAGTGTCTTATTTCCATCTATTTGCATCTTATTGTTAGCCAAACATGTTCCATTTATGTGCCACCTACAATTCTCCTTCCCTGAGAACTAGACAGTGCCAAGACACATCATAAAAGCTCAAGTGGTTTACCTGGTACCTACAGCTTATTGTTTACTTGCTCCGTCCTTCATTCAAATCCAACTTCACCTCATCGTCAATGGCCACAATCCTTCATCTATGCTAACTAGAATCAACAAACCACCAGTCTCACCATGACATCATGGCTGCTCTCGGACCAACGCACACAACACTTCAGAACTTCAGCACTTTACTATGGGGCTCAGGGAGACTTATGTGCCTGCCAAGTGGCCTTGCACACAGGAAAACACACACATCTCATACTTTAACACAGGATACATCTTATGACTCTGCAAGTCTCTGTGGCATGCATCGCTTTTCAGTGCGTGGGTTTTTCAATAGTAAGTTATAGGCTGCTGTTGTGTGTTTTTTCTTAGTTCAGAGGGACAGGCACGCAGCTTGTTCCAGTTGGGAGGACCAAACTGTCAAGAGAGTTGTCACGTCACTATATGGCACCATGCTATGTCAATGTCACGTCAATGGCATGTGCCAGAAAATTACATAAGCATACAGCTTGCATGTGCTTCAAGCAAACAGCCATGTCTAAAAATCAAAGGGGATCAGTCTTTACTGGGATCAAGGGGAAATGGAGTCAATCAGGGAGTGCTACTGCAACCAGTCAGTCTTGTTTGATTCCAGTAGAGGGAGAGCGCCATAGTCAGTCAGATGTTTTGACTTACCAGCATCTTGGATCTGTGTCCTTGCAGTCCGGAGCTTGGGACTGTCTGTCCTGTTGGTTAAGTGTAACCAGTCTGGAGATTACAGGTATGTCCGTCAGGGAGCTGTGGAGTATCAGTTCAGCGTTTGGACTATTCTCAGTATGAATCTTGTCTTGCCATTAGACCGTAAGACATAGGAACAGAATTAGACCATTCGGCAATAGAGTGTGCAATTCGTTCAATCATGGACGATATGTTTTTCAACCCCATTCTCCTGCGATCTCCCCATAACCCTTGATCCCCCTACTAATCAAGAACCTATCTATTTCTGGCTTCAATACTCTCAATGGTTCTACAGATTCACCGCCCTCTGGCTGAAGAAATTCCTCTTCATCTCATATATAAAGGGTCATCCCTTCACTGTGAAGGTGTGCCCTTGGGTCTCAGTCTCTCCTATGTCTCTTCTGCATGTCCACTCTATCCAGGCCTCTCAGTATTCTGTAAGTTTAAAAGAGATCCCAGCTCATCCTTCTAACTCCATTGAGCACAGGCCCAACTTCCTCCACCGCTTTCCATTTGACAAGCCCTTCAATGTCGGGATCATTCTTGTAAACCTCATCTGGATTCTTTCCTATGCCAACACATCCTTCCTTAGATACAGGGCCCAAAACTGCTCACAACATTCCAAATGCGACCTGAGCAGTGTGGAATTCCTAACTGCCAACTGAACCTGCATGTTAACCTTAACCCTAAAGGAATCCTGAACTATGTCTGCCAAATCCCTTTGTGCTTCAGATTACAGAAGGCTTTCCCTATTTAGAAAATAGTCTATGCCTCTATTCTTCCTACCAAAGTGCATAACCCTACTTCTGGGATGACCATGATCAGTCCTGGGGGTTAGGTCTGAGTTTGTCAGGGAACTAATGAGGGTCAATCCTTGGAGTCCTGGAGAAAGTGGACACTTAGCATTCAAAACAAAACAAGTGAATTAAAAGCACAGATAGGAATAAGTAAGTATGATATGGTAGAGACGTGACTGCAGGATAACATGGACAGGGTCCTGAATATTGAAGGGTACAGGACATTCATGAAAGACAACAAGCTAGGAAAAGTTAAAGTTGTGGCCTTGTTACTTAATGATGATAATAACATAATAGAGAGGAATGGTCTAAATTCAGGAAACCAGCTGATGGAAATGATTTGGTGAAGATGAGAAATGATGAACACAAGAAGAGAGCTGGCGTACAGGACCTCTAAGAGGCACCACATGGTGAGTTGGAACATAAAGGAAGAATTAATAGTAGATTGCAGAAATATAAGTCGATAGTCATGGGAGCTTTTAATCTTCATATAGAATGTACAAGATAGATGGGCACAGGTAGTCTGGATGAGGAGTTCGTAGCATTTTGTGGGATGGTGTCTTAGAACAGCATGTTCTGGATTGACCAGAAGCTAGGTTCTATGAGACCTGCCGTTATGCAACAAGATAGGACTAATTATGATTTTATATTGAAGATAATAGTGATCATGAAATGGTTGCGTTTTTCTTTCAGATTGAGGGATAGAGGAATGGGTCCAAGACTATTTCTAAAAATAAACGAGGACAGTTATGAGGCCAAAGGGCTAAATGTTAACAATAATATTCGACATTGAGCAGTATGAAAAGATAGATTGTATAGGATGGCTGAAGGGCTAAAATTGTTGATGATACACAGCAAGTTACATGACCTTGGGTGAGTTGCGTTAACAATCCTTTAAGGGCCAAAGATCACCTGCTACTTGTTTTTCTGTCGCTATGTTTTATCTTTTGAATCTGCTTTCTTTGTGCTGCCTTTTTATTACACTGTATAAGAGAGTTGCTGCACTTCACCTCAGAACGGGATTATGAATGGTGCCAAGAACAACCTCTGCCTCCAGACCAGCTGTTGATTGAGGGGTTCTTGACGGGTAGAAGAGCGTGAAGCTTATTGTTTTGTCCGCTCTTTTTCATTTCTTTTTATATACATAATGGATAAACCTTTTTCTTTTCTCATCTTTAATTATTGCTCGATAAATGCTCATATTTTTAAAACATTTCTGTTGCCGAGCCTTCTCTTAACTACATTTAACTGAATCCGAAAAGAACCGTTTGGATACAGTCTGCAATCCAAGACATTTTTGTCGATGAGGATGTGATTTGGGAAAATTTGTATGAGAACCTGATGCTCTGGAGACCTTTTGTCTTCCAGGGTGGAATTCTGCTGACTCTGGATTTGGGTTTGTCGCTTACATGTTAGCACAATTAGGACCCGCAAAAGGATGAAGGGCAGTTATAACTGGAAAAAGAGAGAACTGGAGGCCAGATTTCTGCACTGTGCAAGTGCACTGAACCATGCAGAAGTGTTAACTCTTTGTGGTCTGGTCGGAATGCACCTTTGTTTGTTGTTTGCTAAATGTCACTCTGTACAATTTGTGTCTTTTTGTTCTCTGGAACTCGCGATCTGAGGATACTTTGAAGTTTTAGTTTGAATTTTGGGAATGTCTTGTGATTTGAAACTGTGGAATGTGCCTGTATCAGTGTGAGACATGTATGGTTAATGTAATGTCCTTTTAAGAAACCATCAGTATTCGTGCAAAGCACAGAGTTACTTAAAGGGATGACAGTGGATATGCAATGGCAAGCATTCAAGAAACACATGGGGGAAGCTGCAACAACTGTTTATTCCTGACTGTCACAAAAGCAAAATGGGTAAGAGGGCCAATCCATGGCTTACAAAGGAAATAAGAAACAGTAACCAATCCAAGGGGGAAGCATACAGACTGGCCAAGAAAAATAATAAATCTGAGGATTGGGAGCAGTTTAGAATTCAGCAAAGAAGGACTAAGGGGTTGATTAAGAAAGGGAAAATAGAGTGCGAGAGTAAGCTTGCAGGGAAGATAAAGGCTGATGCAAAGCAGTTCTGTAGGTGCGTGAAGAAAAATAGATTGGTAAAGACAAATGTAGGTCCCCAGCAGACAAAAATGGGGGAATGTACAGTAGGGGACAAAGAAATGGCTGAGGAACTGAATACATAATTTAGTTCTGCCTTCACAAAAGAGGACGCAAATCAGATACCAGAATTGTTGAAGAATGCAAGATTTAATGAGAGGAAAGAACTGTGGGAGATCAATATTAGTACAGAAATGCTGCTGGGAAAATTGTTGGGATTGAAGGCCAATAAAGCCCAAAGGCCTGATGATTTACATCTCAGTGTACTTAATGATGTAGCTCTAGAAATAGTGGATGCAGTGGTGGTCATATTCCAGGATTCTGTAGACTCTGGAACAGTCCCTGCAGATTGGAGGGTGGCTTATGTCACTCCAATATTCAAAAAGGGAGGTAGAGAGGAAAAAAGGAATTATAAACCGGTGAGCCTAAGAATTGGGAGTGGGGAAAATTCTTGAATCCATTGTCAAGGATTTTATAGCAGAGCATTTAGAAAGCAGTGGCAGGATCAGACAGAGTCAGCATGGATTTATGAAGGGAAAATCATGCTTGACAAATCTGTTGGAATTCTATGAAGATGTAACTAGTAGTGTTGATAAAGGGGAGCCAATCGATGTAGTATTTTGGACTTTCAGAAAGCATTTGACAAAGTCCCAAATAAGAGATTAATGTGCAAGATTAAAATGCATGGGATTGGGGGAAGTGTATTGAAATGGATAGGGAACAGGTTGGCAGAGAGGGAACAGAGTAGGAATTAATGGGTCCTTTCAAATTGGCAGGCAGTAACTAGTGGGGCGCCACAGGGATTAGTGCTGGGACCCCAGCTATTCACAATAGATATATTAATGATATAGATAAGGGAACAAAATGTGACATCTCCAAGTTTGCAGATGATACCAAGTTGGGTGGGAGGGTGAACTGTGATAAGGATGCAGAGATCTTTCAGCATGATCTGGACAGGTTGGGTGAGTGGTCAAATCAATGACAGACGCAGTACAATTTGGATAAATGTGAGGTTATTCACTTTGGAAGCAAAACCAAGAAAGCAGAATTACTACCTGAATGGCTGTAAATTGGGAGATGGGGGTGTGCAGCAGGACCTGCATGTCCTTGTGCACCAGTTGCTGAAGGTAAGCATGCAGGTGCAGCAGGCAGTAAAGAAGGCAAATGGTATGTTGGCCTTCATTGTGAGAAGTTTTGAATACAGGAACAAGGATGTTTTGTTGCAGTTATACAAGGCCTTGGTGAGGCCACACCTAGAATATTGTGCACAGTTTTGGTCTTTTCTGAGGAAGGATGCTCTTGCTCTCGAGGAAGTGAAACGAAAGTTTACCAGGCTGATTCCAGGTATGGCAGGTCTGACATATAAGGTCTGACATGATTAGGTTAAGATTGTTTTCGATAGAGTTCAGACAAATGAGGGACTTCATAGAGACTTATGAAATTCTAACAGGACTGGACAGGATAGATGTTCCCTATAGTGGGTGTGTCCTGAACCAGGGGTCACTGCATGAGGATTCGGGGTGGATGATTGAGGACGGAGATGAGGAGACATTTTTTCACCCAGAGAGTGGTGAGCCTGTGGAATTCATTACCACAGGAAGTAGTTGATGCCAGAACATTGAATGTATTCAAGAGGCGACTAGATAAAGCATTTGGGGTAAGTGGGATCTAAGGTTATGGGGAGGAAGCAGGATTAGGCTATTGAGTTGGAAGTTCAGCCATGATAATGAAGGATGGCGAGCAGACTCGATAGGCTGAATGGCCTCCTCCTGCTCCTATCTTCTATGTTTCGATGTTTAAAAATCTGCAAAATGTTGATTCAAAAATTTGGTTCGTTAAGCTTGGTAAAAATTTACCTTTTGGAATTGGCTCCTTTTTATGTTTGAAATTGGCTAAATTTTAATTCCAGAAATTACCAGATCTGAAATTTCATTTTCTGCCCAGAGTGAACTTCCAAATGGTGTTTTAACCTGACTGAATCATTAATTCTGGACGATAAGACTGATTCATTGTTAACATCCAAGTGATAGGGACATTGGAATGTTGAAAATGTAACTCCCTGTGTGTGAGGAATTTAGGAAAGGCAACTTTAACAAAGGGATGGGCTTTTCCTTCCTTCAAGGAAAAGGAGGGATAGGTAATGTAATTACGTGCAGCAGTTTATGCCCCACACCTTTTTTGAATCTGTAGTAGATTAATGTTAATTAACCCATTCTGCTTAATGTGGATTAGATGGAGCTTTTTTTTTAATAAATTAGAGAAACTGAAGGCTGAACCCGTTTGCAGAATTTCAAATATGTAACACAGTGATGGATGACACACCCTCAACCCATTAAGCCATTTATCAATAACACATTTAAGTGTTGGGGAATTATTGTGGTGAGTGTCAGGAATCTCAAAACCACTAAGCTTGGTTACACTTAAGCCTATCATGACAAAAACTATATTAAGATTCATATGAGATAGCAAGGTGTAGAGCTGGATGAACGCAGCAGGCCAAGCAGCATCAGAAGAGCAGGAAGGCTGACGTTTCGGGCCTAGATCCTTCTTCAGAAATGGGGGAGGGGAAGGAGGTTCTGAAATAAATAGGGAGAGAGGGGAAGGCGGATAAAAGATGGATAGAGGAGAAGATAGGTGGAGAGGAGACAGGTCAAAAAGGCAGGGATGGAGCCAGTAAAGATGAGTGTAGGTGGGGAGTTAGGGAGGAGATAGGTCAGTCCAGGGAGGACGGACAGGTAAAGGGGGCAGGATGAGGTTAGTAGGTAGGAGATGGGGGTGGGGCTGGAGGTGGGAGGAGGGGATAGGTGGGAGGAAGGACAGGTTAGGGAGGTGGGGACGAGCTGGGCTGGTTTTGGGATACGGTAGGGGGAGGGGAAATTTTGAAGCTTGTGAAGTCCACATTAATACCATTGGGCTGCAGGGTTCCCAAGTGGAATATGAGTTGCTGTTCCTGCAACCTTCGGGTGTCATCGTTGTGGCACTGCAGAAGGCCCAGGATGGACATGTCGTCTGAGGAATGGGAGGAGGAGTTGAAATGGTTCGCGAGTGGGAGGTGCAGTTGTTTAGTGCGAACTGAGCGCAGGTGTTCTGCAAAGTGATCCCCAAGCCTCCGCTTGGTTTCCCCGATGTAGAGGAGGCCACAACGGGTACAGCAGATGCAGTATACCACATTGGAAGATGTGCAGGTGAACATCTGCTTGATGTGGAAAGTCTTCTTGGGGCCTGGGATGGGGGTGAGGGGGGAGGTGTAGGGGCAGGTGTAGCACTTCCTGCGGTTGCAGGGAAAAGTGCTGAGTGTGGTGGGGCTGGAGGGACTGTGGAGCGGACAAGGGAGTCATGGAGAGAGTGGTTCCTCTGGAAAGCAGATAAGGGTGGGGAGGGAATAATGTCTTTGGTGGTGGGGTCGGATTGCAGATGGCGGAAGTGTCAGAGGATGATTTGTTGGATCCGGAGGTTGGTGGGGTGGTACGTGAGGACGAGGGGGATTCTGTTTTGGTTGTTATTGCGGGGATGGGGTGTGAGGGATGAGTTGCGGGAAATGCGGGAGACTGGGTCGAGGGCGTTCTCGACCACTGAGGGGGGAATTTGCGGTCCTTGAAAAACAAAGACACCTGAGATGTACGGGAGTGGAATGCCTCACCCTGGGAGCAGATGCGGCGGAGGTGAAGGAATTGGGAATAGGAGATGGCATTTTTGCGGGAATGTGGGTGGGAGGAGGTGTATTCTAGGTAGCTGTGGGATTTCAAGCGGTGGGCTTGAAATGGATATCGGTTTCTAGGTGGTTGCCAGAGATGGAAACAGAGAGGTCCAGAAAGGAGACAGAGGTATTAGAGATGGCCCAGGTGAACTTCAGGTTGGGGTGGAAGGTGTTGGTGAAGTGGATGAACTGTTCGAGCGCCTCGTGGGAGCACGAGGCGGCAACGATACAGTCATCAATGTAATGGAGGAAGAGGAAGGGGATAGGGCCAGTGTAGGTACGGAAGAGGGATTGTTCCACGAAACCTACAAAGAGGCAGGCATAGCTTGGGCCCATGCAGGTACTCATGGCCACCCCCTTTGTCTGTAGGAAGTGGGAGGAATTGAAAGAGAAGTTGTTGAGGGTGAGGACGAGTTCGGCTAAGCGGATGAGGGTGTCGGTGGAGGGGGACTGGTCGGGCCTGCAGGACAGGAAGAAGCAGAGGACTTTAGGCCATCTGTATGGGGAATGTAGTGTATAGGGACTGGACATCCATGGTAAAGATGAGGTGTTGGGGACCGGGGAATTGGAAGTTCTGGAGGAGGTGGAGGGCGTGGGTGGTGTCACGGACATAGGTAGGGAGTTCCTGGACCAAGGGGGAGAAAATGGAGTCAAGGTAGGTGGAGATAAGTTCAGTGGGGCAGGAGCAGGCGGAGACAATGGGTCAACCAGGGCATTCAGGTTTGTGGATTTTGGGGAGGAGATAGAAGTGAGTGGTGTGGGGTTGGGGAACGATGAGGTTGGAGGCGGTGGGTGGGAGGTCACCTGAGGTGATGAGGTTGTGGATGGTTTGGGAGATGATGTTTTGGTGGTCGGGTGTGGGGTCAGGATCAAGGGGGAAGTAGGAGGAGGTATCGGAGAGTTGGTGCCTGGCCTCGGCGATGTAGAGGTCAGTGCGCCATACTACAACTGCGCCTCCCTTGTCCGCGGGTTTTATGGTGAGGTTGGGATTGGAGTGGAGGGAGCGGAGGGCTACACATTCTGCGGGGGAGAGGTTGGAGTGGGTGAGAGGGGTGGAGAGGTTGAGGAGATTGATAGCTCGATGGCAGTGATTCACATGACCTGGTATTCTAAAACATTTAAATGGGATAGTTACCTGAAAATTTAAAGGGATTTTGGGGAATGATAATGTGCATACACACGTTATCAATGGTTTCAATACATAAAAATGGTTAGTGACTTTAAGGGAGTAATCAGAATATTGAATTTGGACAAATTTATTCAGAGTTATATCAAATATCCAAAAACAGCCATCAAGTAACTTTTAAAAAAAGTGGGTTGTCTTAAAGAAAGATCAGACAAAATATGTTGCACCTGAATCAAACAGAAATGTTTAACTTCTGGTTTAAAATGTTATAAGATCGTGTTCCATGGACCAAAAATCTCGACAGATCTCTGGAATTAGACATGGCAGTAACCGTTAAGTTGCAGAATTGGATGAGACAAAGTAATTAAGGGTGGAGACAGGTAGCAGAAGACAAAAAGGAATTAGAATAGTGAGTTGAAGCTGCAATTCAGGTTAAAATGTTACAGTAGTGAAAAGGAGCTTTAGATGAGAGCTTGAAACTGATAGTTTTCTCTTGGTGATGTTGGTGTCCTTGTCTTTCCTTTTAAGAGAATTGAATTGGTGATCAAGCCATTACCCGAAGCTTGGGGACCATATGTGAAGAGATAGTAGATCATTTGATAAGATCGCATGGGAGTCAAGAATGCATGACATGGTCTTGGATACTGATGTAGGTGTGCAAACGTGAATGTTACCTCAGAGGAATTAAACACGAGACAATAAAAAACATGCACTGAAAAATGGGTCTCTGACATGTACACCTACTTGATGAAAGTGTGGCTTGGAAAAGCACAAAAACATAGCTTAAACGATAAGACACTGACACAAAATCCATGGAGAAACTGACCTTAAAATAATGAAAATAGTATTAGTGAAAGGGTTGTAAAAACCTTTACAATCAGATTGACTAAACCAGTAGGTGAAACTGTCATGAGTTAGGGCAGTTAGTGTTTGTGAAAAAGGGCTAAGCTAAGACTCAGGTGGTGTAGGAATCTGTAGATAGGGAACTGGGGAAAAAAACACACACACAAATTAAGGAACCTGAATCTGGAATGTACTTAATTTTAGAGCAAATTATGTAAATAGATTAACTATAAAAGAACATAGACGATATTCTGATCACCTCCATCATGTGGCACAAATTGCTGGCTCAATCATGGCCTTGACCGTACATCAGAGGTGGGATATACATTAAAGGGTTGATCCTCAAAGGCCACTGTGATCATTGATTTGATGATACACCCTATTGTTGTATTCTTTGTTTTGACGTTAGTTATTTTCATTGTAGTTTTAATCTTCTAGTGCACGATACATACTCTTATTATATATTCTTGCTCAGCTGTCGCTGATTTACATCTGAATTTGCAATTGTAGCATATGCTGTCAAATATCATCGGGGTAGAATGTAGAAGATGGGTCAAAGGGCTAAAAATTAATGCTAATATTTGACAGCTGCATGAGAAGATAGATTGTACGCAATGGGATGAAGGGTTAAAATTGTCGATGATACTCAACAAGCTGTGTGACCTTGGAATGTCTTGTCAACATTCCTTTATGGGCTGAAGACAGCACCTGGAACTTGTTTTTCTGCAGCTGTGTTTTGTCTTCTGTATCTGCTTTCCTTGCGCTGGCTGTTTGTTACACTGTATAAGAGGGAGAGTTTTGTTCTAAGTCGCTGGACTTCACCTCAGACCGGGATCGCGAATGGTGCCAGGAACAATCTCAGCCTCCAGACCAGCCGTCGATCGAGGGGTCCCTGACAGGCAGGCTTTTTCATTCTTTTAACTTAGTTAATAAATTTTCCTCCCTTTTCTTGTCTTTTATGATTACTTAATAAATGTTTGAATGTAAGCAAATTGATGTTGTCAAGCGGAAAAGAACCGCTTGGATACACCCTGTGATTCGAGACAACTGCATGAAAGCAGAGGCTGCTAAAGCTAATTTTCAAATTAGCTTAATGATAGTTGAATAGAAATACTGTGGCAGATATCAAAGGAGATATTTCAGAATATGCAGAATAGGCACATTCTTAAAGAGTAAGAAATTTTCCAAAGGATGTTCACCATCTGCCTTCAACTAGAAAAGTTAAAAATAGTATCAAACTTAAAGACAAAGATTTTAATTGTGCAAAGACTGGTGGCAGTTCAGAAGATTGCACAGAGTGTAATGAACAGCAAAGGCTGGCTAAAAATTAATTAAAAATTAAAATATGTTAGAAAGCTAACCAGAAACATAAAAACAAATAGTAGTTTCTATAAATATTTTAAAAAGAAAAGAGTGAATAGGGGGAGTGTTGGTCCACTGAAAGTGAATCTGAGGACTTAGTACAATAATGCAAAATATAGAGCTGGTAAATGAATTGAACAGATATTTTACATTTTTCTTTACTATTGAGGATATAATGATATAATTAGAAATAGTTATAAATTAGAAAGTGGAAGTGACAGAGGAACCAAGGAAAATTACAATTACTAGGGAAGTAATGCTGAGTAAATTGTGGGAGCTATGGGCTGACGAGCGCTAAGTTCATGATACATCTAATCTTAGGATCTTAAAACAAGTGGCTGGTGAGGTAGTTGATGTGTTCGTTATAATTTTCAAAAATACCTGGATTCAGGGAAGATTCTATTGGATTGGAAGCAATCAGATATAACTCCTTTATTCAACATGTAAGGGAGTCAGAACGCAGGAAACTAATTTGTCATGGGAAAATATTGGAAGCTGTCAGTAAAGAATTTATAACAGGACACTTAGATAACCTCAAGATAATCAGATAGAGTCAACATGATTTTGTGAAAGGAAAATCATGTCTAACCAATCTATTGGAGTCCTTTGAGGAGGTAACAATGCTGTGGAAGAAGGGGAAACCGGTGGATTTACTGTAATTAGATTTCCAGAAGATGCTTGATAAAATGCCGTATCAAAGATTTCTTTTGTAGAAAGTAAAAGGTCAAGATATAGTGAGCAGCATATTAGCATGGATAGAAGATTGGCTGGCTAGCAAAGAGTGAGCACAATGGGTCTTTTACAGGCGAAATGAACTGAATTGTGTGCCAAAGGGATCAGTGCTGGCACATCAATTGTTTACAATTTATGTAGTTGACTTGGATGAAGGGACAACAGGTATGGTCTCCAATTTGGTGCTGGCACAAAAATATGCTGGAAACTAAATTATGAAGAGAACAAAAGGATGTTAGAGAGGGATACAGATAGGTTAAGTGCGTGGGCAAAGATCTAGCAAATGAGCATGAAAAATTATGGTCACAAGCAGTTAAGAATGTTTTATTGCTTTCATTAATTACCTCCTATTGATGTCAGCCAAACTAATGTATCCAGACGAGTTAATTTGAAAGCTTGGAATTTTTGAAACACATTTGATAGCTAACAGTGAAAGATGGCATTTTGAAGCTGCTACATTCACATTCTGAAATGTAAGTATTCAAGGATATGGTCTGCAATATTTAAGTATGCATTTGTTTGCGAGTAGTGGGCTATCACACTGGCATGCTGCTAGAATTCTATTCTCCCATTGTAGCATGAACACTTCAGCTGTGCAATATACATTTGGATAAGGTCAAATACATTAGAGCTCTTTACTGAGGCATTGACCTCCTTGGCAAGCATCAGAGTCACATTTTGTCAAGACGTAACATGAAGCTTCATTGTGATTGGTATGAGGGCTCAAGAGTTACATTAAATGAAATGCTACTCTTTTGGACATTCCTCATAGATTTTTTGCTTACTTATCTGACTTATACATCAATGTGGCTGGAGTCCTCATGGTGCATTGTTTCAAATGCAAAGACAATATTGAAGGAAAGAGCAACTATAATGTTGTCAGCAACCTCCAGTGGCTGATCTCAGCCTGCAGAGGGAGACACGGGGTGGGGGGGTGGTGAAGATCTGCCAAAGAGGTAGAGGAGATGTGACCTTACAGCTACAGCCCTTGCTGTCTAGTGCTCTTGGAAAGACAGATTGATATGTCCGGGACGTTATCACTAAACTGTTTCATCTGCTGAAGCAGGACTTGTACTCGGAGGTACTGGATGACCATTCCATCCCAGTGCCCATCAAGGGAAACTACGCCCTGAGTTTTTATGCCAATGACTTGTATCAGGAAGTGACTAGAGATCTGTGGATTAGCTCCCAATCCTTGAACCACAGATACATCCTGGGTGTAACTGAAGCCATTTTCTCCAGATCACCACTATCATGTCCTTTCCTCATGATGAGGAAAGTCAAGCAACTTGGGCAGTGGGATTGTCCGCCATCACTGTCCTCCCCCAAGTGCACAATGCCAATGAGTACAGCCACATTTTTTTATTTGCACCTTATCACCAATTTGCAAAGTTTGTCAATAGAAAGGCTTTTAACTCCATCAAAGTTCAAATTATCTGTGAACATCAATGGCACGTTTTGGAAGTCAGAAATAGATAGTCTAGGAATTGTCATATATCTTACACACTAGAATACTCTCAGGTTCCTGCTTCCCTCCAAGGTCTGCAAGCTGTCAATGCTAATTTGGAGATGAAGGCTATCCTCTCCAAATATAGTCAGCAACAGCTCCCAGCACTCTCAGACTGATACAGATTGAAAAAAAAACAATGCTGTTTACACTTGCACCAGGGCCAGAGGGTACAAAGAGCATAGGCTTCCTTAAGGTGAGGTTTTGATGCCTTGGCCACTTTTTTGGAACCGTGCAGTATAGCCTGGAAAGTGTTTCCCACATCATTGTGACATGCTGTGTCTTTTACAACTGGAACTAATGAAACAGGAAATGTGCAGAATGCAGAGCAAATGGAGGTGGGGTCAGGGTGGTGCAGTAGTTGACATCAATCTTCGGTTAATGAAACTGAGAATGGGGATCAGGGCATTGACTGGGAGGGATAGAAAAGAGAGTCTGATGGAGCAATGCATCTTCAATCCTGAGAAATGTATTGGCATCATTGACCTCCTTTGAACTGTTTAACTTTTTGTTGGTGGCATGGTAAGCAGCCCCTGCTTCATGAAAAGCATGTGTGGATTTGTTATTTTGGCAATTTTTTTTCTGTAGCTGAATAAGAGCTTCATTATCTGTCTGATTGTATCTTTCTTATCTTCGGGTGAACCCACTTTCAAATATCTACCTATTACAGATTCCTTCGGAACTACTGCAGGCTTTGCCATCAGGACATAGGATAGATGGTGAGGCTGGACTCTGCTGATGCTTCCTGTGTGGAACTCTTCTGGGATCCTGTGTGGTTTCTCCTCCCTAGAGGTGCCTGCTAGTACCACCCTGTCTCCCTGAGAGGAAGGGGTACCCAAAGTGAGACCAAGGTCCCTCTATCCCCTCTTGCCATCAGATTAATGCCAAACTCCCATGGCTAGGGCAATGAAGGATATATTTAACAGATGGCTCAGCTCTCTGTGGTTGGCACCAACCTCTCCATGAAATAGACAGATGCAAGCATCCCAGAGCCAGGCTGGTACTAATAAATGATGGTGCACACCGCCATCCTTCGTTCCAGTTTACTGACTGCCTCTGAAAAACATGCCTGCTATTCCTGTACCTGTCTACACATATTCACAATATCATTAATGGCTGAGACCAAGAGATCATTTTCTGTGTCATGTTTGTGAGCTCCCCACCAGTCTTTGATCTCATGGCCAAGTTGCAGAATAACTTTTCCTTCCATGAGTCAAAGGGAGAGATTGACAATGATGGAAGTGGATGGAAGAGTCATTAGTGGTAGAGCAGAAGTAGAAGAGGTGGGGATAATAGCCCAGTGATTGAGTATGAAGTGCAGAGGGTGGGGAGGGTTAATAATTTGGGAGGCTGAGGTGGGTCAGCAAATGGACATGCAACAGAAAGCCTTGTCCAGGACCCTAGGTGAGAGGAGTGTGCAGTGGCAGATTTTGAGGGAGTGGTGGCCCTGATAGTGTGAAGCAGCAGAGAGGGTGGTGGCTTTTACCTTTGTGCAGTGCAGAGGTCATTCACCGTCTTCCTATGCTGCCTTGCATCATGTTTTACCCAGGTCATAGGTCAATCCTGAATGGCTCATTCTCGTGGCATGGCCTGCTTTGACAGTCTGTAGGATGGAGCACTGCTCTCCTCTCCACAACCACATCCACCCACACCTCCAGATCCCTGCTGGGGAAATGATGCATCAGCTTCCCTTTCTGGGACATGTCCTTAGCAATGATGGTCAAGTACAACAATGTGAAGGCCTGTTCCTGACTTGTAGTGTCTGAAGTGGTATGCGGTTTAGCTTTAGCGTGTCCCAGCAGTAGTGAGCACTTGTGCCTTCCCTATCACATAATTTCCAGAGAAAAGAGAGTTTAGAACTTTGAGACAAACATTGCTCTGAGTCACGGCAGGACAGGTATCATGAATTGCATTTCACAAAACACTTGAATTAAAAATAGAAAAATCCAGCCCATGAGTTTACATCAGACTATAACAATGAATACTTGATAATGTCTCCTCATTTTATGCCAAGGAATTTGGGAAGTTTAGATTACTGGAACAGCTTCCTTATGCATGGAAATCTTCCTTTAGAATAACCATTTCACAAGGTGCATTTACAGGATTTGGGAAAACTTTTTAAGTTATTGATCAGCTAGTCAAACATGTGACTTCTTCCCTTTTAGGAATATTTTCTGAACATTAGCAATATTTTACATGAGAAAACATAACTTTTATAAAATGTTGCAGCGGTGTTGATTTTAGTACAGAATTAATTTGGCTTGATAATGATTATATTACTGTTTTGAACATTTCAATACAAGGCACTTTGCTATAAATGAAAATCTGCCAAGAGGGCTGAACATAGTGGATGGGGCAAATTATTCTCAATATATTTTCTGAAGTGTTGTTTACACTACTGCATGTTTGTTTCAGAACATCAATCACTGTGCACAAGTATTCTTAATAGTTTGTTATTTACGTGCACTGAAAAAAAATTAAAGATAACTATGAATCAAGACTGACATGACCTGAGTGAGAAGGACTGTTAGCTGTGTATTGTATTGGTGCTAACTATATACCTCAATTTGAGAATGTGGTTGCTTGTGTTTATCTTTGTTGTATCAATTATCGCAAGAGAATTTTATCTTTTAATTTGAAATATGATTTATCCGATAATTCATATCTCACTTGCGTTGGCTTTGATTCATGTTACAGCATGGTAGCTCAGTGGTTAGCACAGCTGCCTCACAGCACCAGGGATCCAGGTTCAATTCTAGCATTGGGCAGCTGTCTGTGTGGAGTTAACACGTTCGCCGTTTCTCTGCATGGGTTTCTGCCAGGTGCTCTAGTTTCCACCCACAGTCCAACGATGTGCAAGTTAGGTGGATTGGCCATTCTAATTTGCTCATAGTGTTCACGGATGTGTAGGTTAGGTGTATTAGCTGTGGGAAATGCTGGGTGAGATGTTCTTCAGAGAGTCAGTGTGGACTTGTTGGGCCGAATGGCCTGTTTCCACTTTGTAGGGATTCTATTCTATGGATTAAAAGCTACAGAATTTTTTTTTTCATAATTTATTTATTTGGAGTGGCTATTCAGTAAATTTGTTGTTTTCGTTTGTGGCTCCCACAGAGGGATTATAACACAACTGGGGTCAAGCTTCGGATATCGTCACAAGAGACTGGAATATTTCACTTGAGCATTCCAACATTTTAACAGGCAATACTTCAGTTCTGCTTTTGCCATAATTTATTGGAAAATCAACACGAGTAGCTTTGCGGCTTAAGCCTACATTTAGGAAGGTGACTTGACTCTTAACAAGTTAAACAATTGCAAAAATTCAATTTACAGGACGTAACAGAGCATGCGGGGATTTATGTAAGATCGGTAGTTAAGAGAGTTGGATTCTTGAACAATTGGCTACTCACCTGAGGCTCAAGGAAGTAAGGATCATTATTGATCAAGTACAACTGGCCAGAACTTAAAAAAAGACTGAGAAGGATTAACTGAGCAAGAGAAATTAGCAAGAAAGAAAAGAAATAAAGAAAGGGGCTTGGAAAGACGTAAACACAGCTAACATTTATCTCCTAACTAAAACAAATTATGTGCTCATTTTTCTCATTTGTTTATGGGGCCTTGCTGTTTTTCTCCAATTAGTGGCAGCCCTTCACAAATCACCAGATGTCAAAATCAGTTCATTGGCTGTATAGCACTTTGGGATGTCCTGACACCATTTAAAAAAAAAATAGAAGTGAAGTCACCATAGTCCTACTGGACCATAGGTCTGTTGTATCATCAGAGAGTGAGAGAGAGAGAGACAATTGTTTAACCTGAGGGCTGCCACACCTTAAGTGAAAATTAGAAAACAAAATTAGCGATTCTTGCAATTAAACATTATGGATAACAGTTACTGTAATCTTTATATCAAAGTAGTCCCAAAATCAGCCAATTATATAATTTACTCAGCTTTGGTGACTGTTTTGCTGAAGCATTCATTTATGATTTTGCTCTCAATATGTGTATTAATCTAATTATAAACCTGGTGCATTTGTAACTATTATAAATATGACATATTGTGAGGGAATCATCCACGCTTAATACACTCTTATTAATATTTATACCTGACATTATCTGCATTCTTGATTTTTAACTTCCCATCAATGATCATTTAAGCTGGCCTTTTGTAAGCCTATGTTAACATGATCAATGGGAAGTACAAGAAAAGCATTAAAACTGTTGATATTCATTTGGGTTATTACCTGTAATGAAGATGAAGATCAAGCTGAAAACTGCGAAGAGTAATCCTATTAAAGAGAAAACCAAAAGAGAAAGACTGAAAGAGGAAGATGTGAAGAAGAAATATTCTGTGCAAGTTATTAACAAACATGAATTATTACTTCAGGGCATAACAGATCGAGATATTAGTGAGGAGGAGGCAACAGAAAGGCATTGAGAAAGGTTGAAACACAAAATGAAACATGCAAAAACTGAGATAGTGTACAAGAAAAAGGGGAGGAAACATCAGAAGTAGGTGGCTGATGAAATATCAGATCTGATGGAGAAAATAAGACAGAATAAAAACAATGAGGAAGACTATGGCAAAATAGAAAAATAGGTTAGAAAATCTTGTAGAGTAATCAAGGAAAAAATGGTATGAAGATTGTTGCAAAGACATAGAAGAACAGCAGCAACATGAGAGCATGACATAAGAAAGTTAAGGCATTGTCTGATAAGAATCATAGAATCCCTACAGCTAGGAAGTAGGCCATTCAGCCCATCGAGTCCACACCGTACCTTCAAAGAGCATCCCACCCGCTACACTACCCCTCTAACCCTGCATTTCCAATGGCTAATCCATCTAGACTGCACATCCCTGGACAATATGGGTAATTTAGCATGGTCAATCCATGGCCAAGGAGAAAAGAATAGTAGTAGAAAAGTAGTACAAAGAGCAAGAAAGGCAACATTCTCTTTAAACAATAACTGTACAGAAACATTGGGGTGGAGTATATCAGAGAGCTGTATAGCAATGAATACAGAAGTGAATTGCTACAGTCAGAGAGAAGAGAAGGACCAGACAGAGTAGAGGCAGAAGGCAATGCAACATCCAAAAAATGAAAACAAAGAAGGGACTTGAACATCCGATGCTCCCTCGTTCAATCATGACAGAGTTTCATGTTAACATGGGAACTATGGAAAGGATAGCTATCATTCGGACATGGTTGGAACATCATGTGATGCTGAGAATTGTTATCTTCTGTATAAAATGACAGTTGCTCACACAATTGGTGAAGAAATGTGAACAAATATTTATAAATATGATGATGTATTTACAATGAAGTTTCATCATGCCATCCATGTGTCCAGAAGGGTTTCTTTTCCCTTTCCCCCCTGTTTTGATTAGGGAGCTGCCTGACAAGCTGTTATCATGTCTCACCACTGTTGATTGATTCCAGTATAGACTCTGAATTATCCTTGTATCATTTCTATCAGTTTCTAGCTTGTTTAAACACTCCATTAATTTGTGGTGGTAGACTTTGTCAAATACCTTCTCAAACATACATAAGATTCTGCACTTGCAGGTAATCTTTAATGACAAATACCCTTGTTCCTTTCTTTGGTATGAATCCTGGTTGTCTATCATTTATCTCCAATTCTATTCAGGTTTATCATTTTATTGACAAAATAATTATTATTAGAATCATTTTCATCACATGGCTTATTGCCCAGTCGTTGAATATTATGGGGCCTTGGTTTCTTTGGAAACTTAACGAACACTGACTTCTGTCAAGACCCCATCTTTTTTATTTTTCTTTATTTCTGAATTGTAAACCAAAATGGAATAACGGTACTGCTTTAAACCAAGGAGGCTGTGGAAGGAACTATTACAGTTTCGAAATATGTTTGTGTGGTGTGTGTGTGTGTGTGTGTGTGTGTGTGTGTGTGTGTGTGTGCGTGTGTGTGTGCATGTGTGTGTGTGATCTTACACATTTGTAATCTTTACTTGCATTAAACAAAATGAACAGCCTAGAAAGACCAAACCATTGACTGCACTTTCAGTAGGGATTAAAAATCAGTGACTGGTTTCAGCAACGTCAAAACACTTCAGAAAATGAAGGATGACTTAATGCAACTCAGTTTAATTGAACAAGATTCAGAGGAATTCCTACCTCTGTCACTTTGGCTGACATTTCTACACAGAGGGGAGGCAATGGCCTAGTGGTATTATCATTGGACTGTTAATCTAGTGACCCAGGTAATGTCCAGGGGACCCAGGTTCGAATCCTGCCACAGCAGATGGTGGAATTTGATTTCAATAATATTCAATATCAGGAATTTAGAATCTAATGATGGCCATGAATCAGGAAAAAACCCACCTGGTTCACTAAGCCCCTTTAGGGAAGGAGACTGACATCCTTAACTGCTCTGGCCTACATATGACTCCAGACCCACAGCAATATGGTTGATTCTTAACTGCCCTCTGGGCAATTAGGGATGGGCCATAAATGCTGCCTCACCAGCAATGCCCTCATCCTGTGAGTAAATAATGAGAAAAAATGTGTAAGTTGCTGAAAGTACTGTTCCTTTGGAAGAATGCCCTCATTTCTACTTGGCACAACCTGTGGCTCTCACAGATTCTCAGCAATCATCACCATGTTTTGTCAAATCCTACAGTTGTTGGAGCAGAAATTCCAATGCTCAACCGATGCTGGTATGAACAGCTAGACATGCCCTGCATGGAAACTAGATGTGGAGGGGCCACTGATGGCCCTTATTGGCCCCAGCAGAGAAAGGTGTTGCATTGCTAATACACTGGGCTTCATGCCATAGCATTCTGACCTCTGTCTCTGGACAGTGTATAACACTATTGCCCCTCTCTCATCTGGATGGCATTCATAGAATTTGAGTGACTGCAGTTCCCCTGCATCTTTGCCACACAAGTAGGTTGCTCCAGAACTATTGTTGGTTGATAACAAAAACAAAGTTGCTGGAAAAGCTCAGCAGGTCTGGCAGCATCTGTGGAGGAGAAAACAGAGTTAACGTTTCGGGTCCGGTGACCCTTCCTCAGAACTGGGAAAACAGCAGTTTATATGCAGAAAATAGGAAGGTGGGTGGGGTAGGGAGTAAACGATGGGATAGAAGGATAGAGCCCAAAGACAGACAAAGGAGTTGCTAACGATCAGGCTGGGAGGATGAATAGTTGTTAATGGGGACTATTAGTGACGAACAACAGGGAGTGTGTAGTGGCAGGTTATGTGGTAACAAGGCCTGGTGTGTGGGGTGGGGGGCTGGGACATGGGAGAGTTTAGGCCCTAAAATTATTGAACTCAATATTGAGTCCAGAGGGCTGTAGGGTCCTACGTGGGAAATGAGGTGTTGTTCCTCCAGCTTGCACTGGGCTTCACTGGAACACTGTAGCAAGCCGGAGACAGAGATGTTGGCCAGGGAGCAAGGTAGTGCATTGAAGTGGCAGGCAATAGGTAGTTCAGGGTCTTTTTTGTGAGCAGAACATAGATGTTCTGCGAAGCGGTCGCCAAGTCTACGTTCGTTTCCCCAGTGTAGAGGAGACCACATTGTGAGCAGCAAATGCAGTAGACTAGATTCTTGGAAGTGCAGGTGAAATGTTGCTTCACCTGGAAGTATGTTTGGGCCCTTGGATACTGGGGAGGGAGGAGGTAAATGCGAAGGTGCCTGTTGCCTGCCACTTCAATGCACCACCTTGCTCCCTGGCCAACATCTCTGTCTCCGGCTTGCTACAGTGTTCCAGTGAAGCCCAGCGCAAGCTGGAGGAACAACACTTCATTTTCCGCTTGGGGGCCCTACAGCCCTCCAGACTCAATATTCAGTTCAATAATTTTAGGGCCCAAACTCTCCCATGTCCCAGCCCCCGATTCCTGATTTACGGCATCTACAGTTCTTTAAGTTTTTATTGTTGGTTGATGCTGGTCCTGTGCTTCCAGATGCATGTGCTGCTTATCCATCCATGTAGCAGCTCTTAGTGCAGCAGCCCTGAGACAACCATAACTTCTCTTCTTGGATCCACTGGCTAGGGTTCCAATGAGCCCCTGTGGATATTTTCAGAAACATAGCAGTGATTAATAGCATTGATTTATACTATTGGATAAAATGGTCAAGATTTCTTGAGATCAGGATTTTTAGTCGAGACAGTTGATCAACGAATGAAGTTTGCACACAGAATGATATGATAAGAGGTATCTTTTACTAGCACTCTGTGACCTATCAATGCTCCTGCCCTTACATTGTGCACAAGTGGCACCACCTCCCTCAGGTAAAAAAGACTTACACTGCCCATGGAGTCCGACGTGGTGACAGACATTTTTGATTTTGATTGCACACTTGGATGAGAATGGAAGAAAACATAGGCAGAGCTTCACAAAATGAATCACAGACTCAGCCTCTCCATCTGGTGACCCCACCCGTTCAAACATCCATGCTTCTTTTTGCCTTGTCATCCCCCCACCCCTCCCCCCACAGCAAATCCATCAGCTTTCATCTTCCATGTTTCCTGTTTAATAAACTGCTAATCTCCCCACTTTACTCCCAAGCCCCAGGCCTATGTGCAGTCAAACAGCACTGTAACGCAGTGTACTTGCAGTTTGGTGGGTCTGTTGATGATCTGCCTTTCCCACAGAACTCATTGCCCTTCCACACCCTATTGTCTCCCACCCCTATATGTTGAGTTGCCCCCTTCACAATTATTATCCCCTTTGCATCCCATCATGTTGTCTCCAATCCCTACAATTGACTCCACCAACATTTCCATCTCAGCAGTGATTCCTGATAACCCCAAGTGAATGATGGATCTCCAGGACTGACTGTGGCTAAGCCCCTTGATCAAGGTGGGAAGACAGCCCTCACCAATGAATGAATGGACCCCCGACTGATCTCTGTGCAGCTCCCCCACTGACCTTCCACTAATCCTTTGACTGGTTGCACTGGACCTACAGCATTGACTGTGGCCCACACCCTGGACTGTAATAATCTGAACCTAATGACCCTGGACATTCCAAGCAGCTGACTCGCCATACCACATGTCTGGAACGAGGCCAGATGATGTCTTTGACCTACAGGTGCCAGACCCTCAGAGTGAAGACACTCCTTAGTGTCTTCTGTGAGGATTACTCACCTTAGGCTTAGAAATGTGACCACACAACTGATGCACATGTAGTGTGTTTGCCAAATACACAGCTGGCACATGGTGGAGATATGAGATTATTGTAGCACTGTACCATACAGCAACATATCCATCCCATTTACTGATCACCACTGCCAAGCATAGCAAATAGCCAGGCCTGTGTCTACAAGGAATGAAGTGACCATGTGCAAAAAAACGCAAGGCAAAGCATAGCAGAGATTCTGCCAGTATCCAAGGAGGTGTAAAGTGAATGCATGTTTAGAGAGCAAGCTAATAGTCCCAGGGTGTGCTCATCCATCTTCTACTCTGTACAATACATATTTGTCCCTGTGTGCAAAGGGACACAATGCAGTAACATTACATTGAAAAGTGTTTGTGTGCTCCAAAGTGCAATGTTTTCATAAAAGACTGTTTGTTTTCTAAGCGGGTCAGACACGTGTCATAATGATTTGGCAATGCCAGTATATGTTCTTTGTCAACTCCATGGAAAGGGACTGCAGGTAGTCACAGACCATGGCTATTCGCTGGACATGCAGGGCCTGCCTTTCTTCATAGAGGTCCAGAAGAGTAACTGGCGAGCTAGAGGTGAAATTAAGTACTCACAAAATATAAGTCCTCGCAAATAAGCTTCTTGCCACTCATTATTGAGATTCTCAACATTTTTCACAACATCAAAATTCTTATTTTTCTGATTTCACCACGTTTTCCTAACTGACTTGCCAAAGCCCATGTTGTTCAGAAGTTGGGGAAATTCAACCCTAATTATTTGTTTAATGCCATTCCCTTACTCACCACCCAAATGTTTCCTTACCTCTACACGACCCAGATACATTTCTAGCAGTCTTTTACTTTTTAAAAATATTACTGAAGCTTTTAATGTATTTCTTCCTATTTAACTCTCATATACTGCTTCCAAATCCTTGGCCATGCTTTACAGGACTCTAAAACCATCTCAATTCTCAGATTTGCAACTTTTTTTGGTAGCATTATAAACTTCCTATTCTTAAATCTTAAGGCTATCTTAAACTTCTCCTGTTAACTAGGATTTGGCCACTTTTCATTGGCTTTTAGGATTAGATAGTAATCAATGATGGCAACTGCACAGCAAAGTTGGAGTTGATTTCATCTTTTAAGTTGGAAAATGACAAAGTAAAAGCCCAACACAGCTGGAAGCAGCAGTAGCGGAATCGGCTTTTTTCAGTCAGCAATCTTCATCAGGATTCCTCTCGTCAACATCCAGACTAAAAGGCTAAGGAAAGCTACAGGAAATGGTTGCCCTATTGTAATGATCACAAATCTTGCAACAGTGCAGAGGAAGCTCATGGATTTTTTGTGGCACCCAAAACTGATTCTTTTATACCCCTGCCTCCCATTACCAACAGGTGTAGATGAGCAGGGAGTCCCTACTGTTTCCCTCCTCAGGATTCAGGCAAAAATAACAGTTGAACCCAGTGGCTTAATCAGAGACCAGCGCATATTTAAAATGTACTCTACTGGTTTTGGCTAGGTGTCCTTTAAAATTGCAATTGTGCAGATGATGGTAGGATGGAGACAGCAAATTTACGCCTGGATTTCATCAGGCAAGGATATTAGAATTTCTTCTACCCAACCCTAATTCACTTTTAATTCTAATTTTTCTGATGCTCTGATATTGTAATTAAAAATAAGTAGCTAAAGAATTGATCCATAATGAAGTAAATAACCTTTACTAAACTAGGCCTGTTATTATTTAGCTTTTGGGGGATAATATATTTTTAAATGTGGCGTCTTTAGCTAATGATTCTAGAGTTTAAGGTGGCATGTTCTCTTACTGTCAGAAGGAACTGATTGCATATTCAGCTGCAGATGTTCTGTGGTTGTAATAAGGAGAGAGCTGGCTGCAATATTAAAGGAAGATACGTTTAACATAAAAGAGCTGTTGCAGTTGAAGGATTGGATAATTGGCCCCATGGCATTTCTCTGCAGAGAAACGTTTGTTCATTTCAAAACCAATAAAGATACATTTCGGAGAAACCTTTAGACCAAGGCATTATATCTGACAAATTAAAAAAGTAAGTTGTGAATGAGGTATGTTCTTTCCTGTAGTTATCATCTTGTTGGTGTAGCCATTAGTGGAGTTAATATGTCTCAGACTGGTGCAGAATGCTAATGCCTAATATAATGCAGTCAGCCACCATTGCTCCAAATGATTTATTAGTGAGCTGCTTTTGGTTTTTCAGTTATTTTAAATAGCTGCATTGAAATGAGAAATACAGGCTGCAAAAGAAATGTACATGTGCAAGATAGTTGACAATTTAAATTTGATGGCAGAAGTCATGCTTAATTTTCTTAATACTATGAGAAGTACTGCATTTAAAAATAGACAACTGAGTGTTTTGTATAACAAAAACATTTGGATGAAGGTGATTTGCTATGCTACTGACAGAAAATTCAAGAAATACATAACAAGTCCATTGAAATTATTAATAATTCAAATTTTGATGGAATTTCTGTGCATCTATATGTTGGTACTTTCGTATCCATTAAAGTTTGAGCGCAGATGTTTCGTTCTGTGACATTTTTGTCAGGCATTTTACACAAATGGGTAAAGGCCAGATTCGACTGAATAATGATTCCTGAGACATGCCACAGACACTGCAAGTCTATTTAATTTTTGAAGGCCATGGAGGAGCATTCTATGCTTTGTTTTGTGTGAAATAGGCATTACCAGACACTCATTTGGCTTGTATGTCACTTGTCACTTGTCAGTAGAAATCTAGATTTTAAGCAGAGACTGCTCTAAATTCACATGTGCTGCATCAGGAGTTGTGAATGGACCTGAACACTGTGATCAGCAAACAGTCCTTACCATTTGATACATGGAAGGCTAATTGACGAAGTAACTAAAGATGGTTGAAAATTCCCTGAAGAACTCCTGTGGTGGTACCTTGACATTCTGATGATTAGCCTATGACAAGCAAAATATTTTATCATCTTAAAAACAGGCATAACTTCATCTATGGCACTCCTGAAAAACCCTTCCCACTGCTGTCACAGCCTCCACTGATTTCAGAAATTCTAGGAATACTCGATGCCATACTCAGTTGAATGTTGCATTGATGATTAGGACAACAATTCTTTCCTCTGACATTCAGATTTTAGGACTATACAAAGGCATGATACAAAAGAAATATCTATTTGAAAGTCTTTGCAAATCACCCCCAGTCAGTCGAAGTAGGAGGTCTGGATGAATTCATTTTGCCAAGGCATAAAACTGACTAAGTTAATTTCGAATAGATTATTGCATGGGATCCTTTATGATCCATTTTTTTTCAAGAGGGCATCAATGAATTTTTTATTATATTCGTGAAGTACTGTGGTTTGTTATTTTCCTAACCTATTATCCTAGAATTTGGTTAGCAATATTTTTAATTTCAATTATGTTTCAGTTGACGATGCATTTACCAACTACCTATACAGTAAATCAAAGAATAACTCTCAAAGTAAAGTGCAAAATCCTTACGTGCATTTTTCAAACAGTCTTTTAGCCTAGTTTGAAGCAATATTTCATTTTCCAGATGGTATTTGAAGAAGTCTAATTCAGTGTATTGAATATAAGTGGTTAATTTCATTTGCTAAGATTTTATGTTTTAAGTAGTTGTGAATGAGGCTTGATCTGCTTGCCAGGAGAGAACAGTGAGCTATGAAGTGGTGATGGCCTAGCGGTATTATTGTGGAGACCCAGGTAATGTTCTGGGGACCGTGGTTCATATTCCACCACAGCAGATTCTGTAATTTGAATTCAATAAAAATCTGGAATTAAGACTCCAATGATGACCACAAAACCATTGTCGGAAAAATACATCTTTAGGGAAGGAATCTGCCATCCTTACCTGATTTGGACTATGTGACTCCAGACCCGTAGCAATGTGGTTGACTCTAGCTACCCTCTGGGAAATTAGGGATGGGAAATAAATGTCTGTCTAGCCAGTGATGTCCTCATCTCATTAATGAATTTTTTAAAAAATTGGGTGCTGACAATCATCAACCTCCCAGCTGATTTTCCAACACAGTATAATCATAGTAACAAAAATAATGTACAGGGCATCTCATTAACTCAATATATAACTAACTGCTACTGTTCTCTTTTTTATCTTATTATTGTTTTATTTGAACTTTATAAAGATAATATTGCCGATTATACTGAAATTACCATGGGTAAAAATAATAGGAACAAAATGTGCACTGCACAGCACAGCACAGTACAAAAAATATGAAACTGAATGGGTGTGGAGATTGAGATTTGAGGCGACATGAATACACCATCAGCCTAACAAGAATAGGAAAGTACATGCACTTATGGACATAACTGGAATAAATCCAACTAATCAATTCTGGTCTGTAGCATGATGAGGTTCTCACAGTGTGCAGTCGCCATAAAACAAATAAAGGGAAAAATGAAAGCCCAATGGGGATCCGGAGATGAAAGAGAAATATTCACTTCACTGTTTGTTTTATCCTGGAGAATGGCCTTTGCTTTTAGACATTTTTGGTTTCTATTAGAACTACTCTACAATAACACAAAAGTTCCTCACAGACCTTTGTTAATTGTGAATACAAGACTTCCATGTTGCCAGGCTGATTTCGAGGTAGTGAAATGAGTTTCTCTAAAACCTTGTCTTCAGTCTTTCCAATAAATAAAACCTCTATATGCTACCTAACAAGCTACAATCATTTATTAAATAATAAAAGATACAACTGCTAAAGCATATATTCAACAATTTGCAAAGAATTTGGATGTTACCAGCAAAAATATAAACAAACTGACTTTCTCTGATAGTAGGAACTGCAGATGCTGGAGAATCTGAATGTGTCTTTAATCTTTCTAAATATTTTTACTTATGCTAATAACCTTTAACTTTTATAATAACCTTTTAAAATAACCTTTAATAAGGATATTTATACTTGCCATATTTGCCTGAAATTTAACAACTTAACAGTCAAAATATATAAAGTAATGAATTTTGGCAAGAAAGGTCAATGCTCTAACTTATCGCTGCCAAAACTTTCTGGCTTGTAATAATGGTCCAACTGTGACTTTAGGTAACCAATACAATCTTGGTATAACAAATTTGCGCTGAATTTATCTATCCATTTGGAAGATCATCTTCACCGTCTGCCGTGTGCCAACACATTGGAGAGAGCAAATTTTTATTCCTGTATTTGTTTGGTCCCCCATAATAATGCCACGCCAAAGCGTAAAATTACGATTGTATAACTGCATTCCAGGTTGTCTCGTTTTTAAGTTTAGGCCAATGTATACCTTAAGTTTGATTTCACTTCCATATAGACTTATTATCGACAAATTTCTACATTACTTTATTTTGGTCTTGAAAATTATTCTAAATCTTATTGAAAACTTTGGCTTGCTAAAATGTATTGGAACGTAAATTAAGATAGAATGATGAATGGTTGCATTGCCAAGAGGATTGAGGGGAATCACTGATGAGCTAGTATATTGTTTAATGTTACTGGACAAGTAATCAAAGGTTTGAACATCCAGAGAAAAGGGTTCACATCCCGTCACAACAGCTGATTGAATTAGAATTCAATTTAAAAATCTGGAATATAAAGTTAGACTCAATAACGGTGACCATTAAAATATTGAATTAGTGTAAAACCCTATCAGATTCACTAATGTCTTTGGGGAAGGAAATCTGCTACCATTACCTGGTCTGGCCTACATATTACACTCAACCTACAGCAGAATGCAACAAACTAGACAGACCTGAGAATGAGGAGGCTTCACAAATATCCCCTTCCTCAATCATATGGAAGATCAGCACTTCAGTACTAGTAACAAGGCTGAAGTATTCGCAAACATTTTCAGACAGAAGAGTTGAGTGAATGGCCCACTCAATCAATTGCTGAAGTTCGCAGCATCACATACACTAGTTCATAGCAGAAGGCATTAGATATAGCAATGGGTATGGGCTCTGACAAATCCCAGCAGTGATATTGAAGACTGTGCTCCTGAGCTGGCTGTGCCCCTAACTAAACTGTTCTAGTATAGCTACAAAAGTATGGACAATTGCTCAGTTACATCCTTTCCACAAAAGGGTCATTAGTCTAACCAAGGTCAGTGTACTTTTGATCATCAGCACAGAGATGAGGGTACTTTTGACATGCTACAAAGTGGCATTTACACAACAATAACCTGCTCACCTTTGTTTAGTTTGGGTTCTGCCATGGCCACTCAGCTCCTGACTCCATCACAGCCTTGTTGAAACATAGACAAAGGAGGTGAATTCAAGAAATGAGGTGAGATTGACTGCCATTCACATCGAGGCGGCATTTGATTGATTGCAGAAAGAACTTTGGCAAAATTACAGTCATTGGGAATCAATGAGAAATCATATTGGCATCATACCACTACAAAGAAAGATGGTTGTGGTAATTGGAGGCCAAATATCTTGATCCCAAGACATGGTTGCAGGTATTCTGTGAGAATTGGATTTGTCAAGCATGGATCGGTGAATTAAGAGCACCTAGCTGTATTTGGAAGTTGTGAATGATTGGCATAGGAAAATGTCAAGTTTTATTTCTGGTGTACACCAAAATAAATTTTAAACTGAATCTGCTTCTCGTCCTAATCCTTGCTGCCCTGTAAGATTGCAACTATCAACTTATTGTCTTAAGGTGTTTGAAGGGATGTACTTAGGATCAACCGTTGATATTTCTGGCTTTACAGTTGTGCATGTGAGTGCTTCTCCTGCAGTTGGTGGCTAGTGAAGTACACAGCACACCTCACAATGATTCTTGAGACCCTAGCTGGGCATACTGAAGAACTCCACCTAATTGATCAAGGAATCAGGACAGCACCTTCAGAAGCTCAATGGCTGTCTTGGTGCTCCTTGGTATTGCCAATGGCAGACCTGCCCTTTGCGTTGTGCATGTATCCTCATCAGTGTGAATAGTCATGTTCTCAGTGGGTAGCCTTTATCTCCTAGTATCCCTTTCTAAAGGTGAACGGGGTGCTGGAAATGTTGTGCCACCTGGGATTTCTGTAATATGTAGACATTGTGCTTTCTTCTAGCAAACTATACACACTTCTGAAGGACTTGCTTTTGGTGGTTATAGCTCAGCTGTACTTTGAGTGAGTGGAAACCCTTCCTGTTGATGAACTCACTGGCTGGTTTGGAAGAACCTTGATGGCACTTGCAAGCAAATGATGGTCAAGCTGATTCAGCAATGGCCTGATACACAGTGCATCACTTACCTGACTCTCTGGATGGATGTAGTAATGCACGTAGTAACCACCCTATTGAACATGGGTTTGGTCATCTCCTTGAAGACTGATTCTGAACTTGCATTTTGAGGCCAGTCAAATTCCAGCCCATGAGTCTACATCAGCCATCTGTTTGTTCCTTGATTACTTCTGCAGAACATTTTTTGTCCTTATTGGCCTCAAGCTTAGAGTCAAACCCAAAATCCAATCCATTAACAAGACACACACTTCAATCTCCTTAGCAGTTAGCAGTCTATGATGCTCACACAACCATATTTATATTGATGACATCTAGACCTTCACTAACTCAATACTAATTTTTTTTTCAATACATTTGGCTCTGATCTCACTGCTGCATAAATTCCTAATTAATTATCTTGTTTGTGAGCTAACATACACTATGTCTGCCATGGTAATCATCCTTGACTTTTCAGAGCTTTATTCCTTCCTCACTCTTCAATATATGTCATAAAAATCTTTTCTGAAAATTTAAATCTTCCAATGGCCTTTCCACATGTTAGTTCTGCAATCTCCTGCAGGCCATTTTCTCAGCATGCACAGAATCTCCTCACTTGTGTACGTCTGCTTCCCTCTGCTCCTTTAGTACTCACAAAGATTTTGGCCACAAACTCTACGTATTCGGGAATTTTCTCGCCAACTCTACTCGTGTTGCCTTGTCTCTTACCACTTACAGAAAACACCCTCAAACTACCTCTTTTAACCACTGCTGCATAACATCTTTCTCAGTTTCTGCTCATGGTCCTTCAACCTCTTGTGAAATGCCTGGAAACGCTTGTTATGTGAAAGATGCTATTTGATTTCAATTTAAAATGTCTAACATAACAACTAATGAAACATCTGTGTTTTTCTTTTGCTGCTGACAGAATTCTTATTGAGGATTGTCATTGGTGTTATTTTAACAAATATTGTAAGTGTACAGCTATGACATAATGCCTTCTGAGGATTATACTGATATTTGATCACTTAATCTATCCGCGGAGAATAAAAGATGGCTTTAGGCTATAAAACAGACAGCAGCTGAAAAGACCAGTAATAAGCCAGGGAAGTGGTGATAGCACTTTAATATATCATTCATAAATCTGATTTATCACTCAATTTTGTCATAAGGAAGACAAATATTAGGAAGTATTTCATTTGTAATATGCTTTAAGCCTTGCTTCTTTTATGAACTCAATTGTTCATTTATTATTCTTCCCATTTTTTTTCTCTGTTTTGTTTCTAACATTTTATTCTGAAATCTAGGGTTAGATATTTCAATATTTTAAAATGTTCTTAACCTAGGGTTGTAAGTACCTGTCACATGTGATATTGTTAATAGATTCTCACATTTGCTTCTTGTTGTTCTGAAGGTGAGAACAAGAAAGTAATGGAAAAAGGACAATCTTTGTCTAACATTTTATTCATGGTCATTTTTAAAACACCATAAAATGTTCCAAAATTGAATTAAGTATATATCCCTAGCCCAAATGACCATTCGCTTAATCATCAAGAAGATTCTGAAATATTAGTATAATGGTGAAAAGCACATAAAAATCTTCTTCTTTAAAGATAAGGTCTAATGACTGTTAACAGATATATGATGAGTGGAGTGAACATGTTCACTCACACCAGTTGTATGATCTTTTTATTTCCGTATCTATAAATTCACTGCACCTGATGAAGGAGCGGCACTCCAAAAGCTCGTGATTTCAAATAAACCTTTTGGATTATAACCTGGTGTTGTGTGATTTTTGACTGTAGGAAATTATGATTGTGGTGTCTTGAGATGTCTTTGCAGATACAATTTGTATTTCCAATAACTGATTTCAATGTAAATACCTTTTCCTAGTCTTACCACACTGAGTAAGTGATTGTTTAATGAAGTCCTGCCTTGGAATACAGGAGGATAAAAATCTGTGTTTCCTTGCAATTTAGGAGGCACCCACATTTTTACACACTTTGGCCATTTAATATTTCCTTAATATCTTCCACGCCAAATGTTAATGCATGGGAATGCATGTTAATGCAGTTCAGAGAAGGTTTACTGGACCAATCCCTGGAATGAGCAGATTACCTTATGAGGAAAGGCTAGACAGAATAGGCCTGTATCCGCTGGAGTTTCGAAGAGTCAGAGATGACTTAATTGAAACATATAAGATCATGATGGGATTGGACTAGATGGATGGTGAAAGGATGTTCCCTCTTGTGGGAGAAACTAGAAGTAGGGGTCATAGTTTAAACATAAGGGGGTGCCTATTTGAAATGGAGACAGGGAAACATTTTTTCTCTCAGGAGGTTGTGAGTCATTCAAATTCCCTTCCTCAAAAAGTAGTGAATGCAGAATTTTAAAAGTTTTTAAGGCAGAGATAGATAAATTCTTGATTACCAAGGGGATGTAAAATTATTAGGGATGTAAAGTTGAGGTAAAAATCTGATCAGCTGTGATTTTATTGAAGGGTAGAGCAGGCTCGAAGGGCCAAGTGGCTTGCTCTTGTTCCTTGTCTGCATGTTCAGAGGCATTGGGCCAGCATTTATGGGTTTTTGATGATGAACTGTTAGCATTCGCCATCAGATGTAGGAAAACAGGGAAGTCCTCAAGCTGCTCAGGTTGCGCTGATTTGATGAGAATTCACATTTTCTGCTTTCACATCAATTAAAAATTCCATGAAAAGTCAACGGGTTTTCAAACTTTTTGTGGAATTTCTAAGTGATGCAAGAGCTGTAGACATGAATTTTCATCAAATCAATTGATTTTCCTGATTGCCAATTCTTTTGAGGGGTGCAGGAGCTGGATGGGTGGAACCAGTACATTTAATATTTCTGCAACATCCTTAATGCCAAATATTAATGCATCAGAAGTGTTTCAGAGAAGGTTTACTAGTCTCATACCTGGAATGAGCGAGAGGCTCCTGATGTTAGGCTTTGCTGGATTTCTTGCCTTACTCTGTTATAAGTCTTGCCGTAGGCCGTATTGCTCAGATTTCTGGCTATTAAGAATCATCACATCACTTTGATTCTGGAGTCACATTTAGGCCAGACCAGGTAAGGATGTTGTTCCCTTAAAGGACGTTAGAGATCCATATTTTTGCTTACGACAACTGACAGTGGTTACAAAGTTGCCACTAAAGCTAGATTTTTATTCCATAATTTTTTTGTTAAATTCAGGTTTTATTATTTGTTATGATGGGGCTCAAACTCTTGTTCCCAAAGGTTTAGTCTGGAGTTCTGGATTTCTAGAACAATCACATCATCACTGTTCTGCTACAGCTTTCTGGGTATATTTCTAAAAATGGGGCTTTTTTTGCATATGTAATGTGGTGATTTCATGAAGCAATATTTATGTCTTACTTCTGTACTATTTTAAATCATTTTAGTTTTGTATCTTCTACAGATTCCCTGTATCACTAGTGTTAAGTATTTCTTTGGCATCTTGTTCAATTTGTCGTCTCCTTGCTTTGGTTTTGGCCTATCTTTTTGTCAGCAAAACTGACTCATCTGTTTCCATTTCAGCAATAGCCAGTGTCTAATCCAAAATTCATTTTTTTTTAAAATTAGCACCAAGCCATTATTTGTCTCTCTGTGGTTGACATAACAAGCATCTAAATATTTCTAATGGTTGATCATTCCGATGATTATGGTACCTTTTCATGACAGTCAGCAAAATTCATGGGAATTTCATATTTATGAGATTTTGTGACCATGTGACCAAAACATGACGTGTTGAAAGAATGTGGATTTTTATCTAAATGGAAGAAATTACACAACCTAGAATTATAACTATAATTATTCTCCAAAACAGCAATAAATTAATCATTTTATTTCACTGGCTAAATTGCTCTGTATCTACAAAATAGTATCACTAATGCCAAAGTAAACCAAACATACTGCTTGGACCAGGGAATATTTTCTTGTCTATCATTTTTGAATGTTCATTGTGCAATCTACATATGAAGTAAAGGAAGTTCAGGAGTCAGGGCTGTAATCCTAAGAAAAATGGAACTATGATTTGTTCATTACAAATGGAATTCCTGCAAGCTTAAATTGAAACTTCAATGTACAATTTATTGCAGTGCATTAATTAACCTTCAGTCAGAACAGAATGTTGTTAAATAAAACATATTTAATTAATTAAATGGTGCAGTAATAAGTTAAATAACTTTAACTGGCAAACAAAATGAGCAGTTTTATGCAACCAGGTCGATATGAATTACCGAGACTTTCCTCCTGCATTTTCAAATATATAGTTATTCAGAACTTTCAGCTCGAAATGGTGCATTATTTTTTGTAAAATTTTTCATTTGGTAACTAAATATTTAATTATTTCATAATGACACAAATCTATTCATTGTTAATGCAATATCATACATAAGGACACTGTGTAGTATGAAGTGGAATCCCATGTAATTCTAATCCAAGATTAAACAGTAGAAACTAAGGTTGATTAAGAAAAAACAGAAGGTTCTGCTGGCAGAAGTGCCGATAGAAGGGTTCAACACCCAAAAATCACACCCAAAATCCAAACTTTTTCTAACTTGGAATGTTCTGTTGACTCAAACTAAAAATAGGTCAAGCGAAGGTCTCCCCTCCCCCAACCGCATCCCAAAACCAGCCCAGCTCGTCACCGCCTCCTTAGCCTGTCCTTCCTCTCACCTATCCCCTCCTCCCACCTCAAGCCGCACCCCCATCTCCTATCTACTAACCTCATCCCGCCCCCTTGACCTGGCCGTCCTCATTGGACTGACCTATCTCCTCCCTACCTCCCCACCTACACTCACCATTACTGGCTCCATCCCCGCCTCTTTGACCTGTCTGTCTCCTCTCCACCTATCTTCTCCTCTATCCATCTTCTATCCGCCTCCAACTCTCTCCCTATTTGTTTCAGAACTCCCTTCCCCTCCCCCATTTCTGATGAAGGGTGTAGGCCCGAAACATCAGCCTTCCTGCTCCTCTGATGCTGCTTGGCCTGCTGTGTTCATCCAGCTCTACACCTTGTTATCTCAGATTCTCCAGCATCTGCAGTTCCTACTATCTCTGATATTCTGTATAGTGTTGGGATTTATAATCTTTCCAAAACAGTGTTTGTATGATTTCATCCTTTCAAAGTCCACAGCAGATCATTTTGCAAGCATTAAGTATTTCAGTGCAGCAGATTAAGGAATTGGGATAAGGTTAAAAAGTGATGTTACATTATTTTATATAAGAGATAGTCTAACCAATTAATTTTAAAATACATTAAGGATATCGATGTTTTGTAAGATATAAAGTAGAATAATATGGAACATATTATGAGTAACTTAATAGCTTAAATTCCTCTGAAATAATGGCTATTTCTCTACTTTCCTTACAAATCCCTACATGCCACATTTTACCGTAATTAGTCCAATTTTCAGCAGAAGAGTCAGCGTGTCCATTCACTTACTGATGCCCTGCACTCAGGGCAGGGATTAATATCTGAAGGCTTCCTGTATACCCAAACTAACTGAAGGTCCAGGACAAAGCATCAGTTAGTCTTCAAAAGGTTTTAGAGGTTTACTGTTAAGTCTTTGCCCCCCAGACAACAGATTTGTTTAACACAAATTCCTATTTCCCTGTCCACTCTAGCAGAAAATATCCAGTGGCTTTGCCAAGGGGCAACAGTATTGGCACTCCATCTCTGTTTTTCTGGTTCAGAGAAATGACTGGAGGCTACAGCACAATAAAGTCCTTGCATTACAACTTCTTCAAAGAATGCTGCATCTTTCTGACCAGGCTACAATGCTAATTTTTACCTATATCATTGTACAATGCAACATTTAAAACACACGTTTTCATCAAGACAGCCTTTAGCATTTAATTCTTAGATCATACAGCATAGAAAAAGTTCACAAAATTGCTTTTTTGGAGCAAAACAGTGACAAAAAGCTTTCATTAAGTAAAAGAGCCCTATTATTACCTGCTCTTTTCCTAATTTTTCAGAAGAATGTGACAGACCAGGGCTCCGAATACAAGTCTATTTCCTCAAGGTGAGATACATTGACAGCAAGCCTGTCAAGTGATTAAAGTTAACTCTTCTTTGTTTAATATTGCCACAACAGACATAATATGTTGATAGCGATCATTTTAATGTTCTGGCATTTTGCTTTATTTTCAATAGGGATTTGAAGTCTGAAATCCTCAGGATATCAAGGAGAATAAAACAAGATATCTCACCTTCAGTTAGTCCTTTCTCCTCTTATCTGAACCTAAAACATCATACTGTCTAAGCAATCCCCCTTTGATCATGCATAAGACACAACCACGCTTGAGGCAGATATTAACACTAGGGAACATTAAATATCATCACAGGATTGCGACAGGCTAAAGCTTGTCAGAATTAACATTGTCTATGTAATTGTCAAATATAACACACAGCCATGTATTTAAAAGCTACTTTCAATTCTTAGTTAAATATAATAAAGTTATAAATATCATGTTAACCTCAGGTAAAATATTTTCCAATTTTTTATAACAGTAACAAATAAATCCAGTTTATTATTTTAAGTGCCTCTTATTTTGTTAACATAGGTATTTGATGTACTCTGGTAGTCAATGGATTGCAATCAATCATCTCTATTCTGTATTTGGTGGCTGGTTGATGAAGGAAAATATCTGACTGAAACATTGCTCCACATGAGCACTTTGCTGTTTTAAGGAATAATTTGAAATGAGGAAAATCTCAAGCATTGTTTAGCTCATATCTTCCAGAACCAATATTAAACGTTGCTTACCACTGAATTGACGTACGTAGAATTATGTGCAGCATATAGTAAAGAAACAGTCAATTGGGCTCAATTGCTCAGTACTAGTGTTTATAAGTTATAGAAAGTTTGTTTATGAGTTAGAGAAATTTTCCATCCCTCCTTAATAACCCTGACATTCTATTCCTTTTTTTCATGCTTTTCAAGCTTCCTGTAAAATCATCTTTGTATACTGATCATGATAATTGTGATTATATCTTGAAATATTGCTGAGAATTTTGCTTTGCTCCTGTTTGCAGATGCATGGTGAATGATTTGTGTTCGGCTTGTGCCCAGTGCCATTGATGTATCCATATATCATTCAATTTCTTCACTTCTAATTCAGCTTTCAGCCAAGAGCAACCCATGCTGCTGGCTAGCTGAATGCTCAGTAGGGAACCTAGACATTTCCGTGATTCATACATGTTCCTGATAGCCCACATCTCTTAAAGTCAGCATACCTTTCCTAAAGGGGGCCTGTACTTGTTCAAAGGAGGCTGTTCCTGACTGTCTCTGCAGGAATTAGCTGTAAAGAGAGAACCCCAAAATGAAACAATAGGGAAAAGAGAAGGACTGTCAGATCTTGGAGATCTTGGTCTTTAAAGTGAAAAGAAGGAGGGAACATAGAACGTGGAACATAGAACATTACAGCGCAGTACAGGACCTTCGGCCCTCGATGTTGCGCCAACCTGCGAAACCAATCTGAAGCCCATCTAACCTACACTATTCCATTATCATCCATATGTTTATCCAACGACCATTTAAATGCCCTTAAAGTTGGCGAGTCTACAACTGCTGCAGGCAAGGCATTCCATGCCTTGTTTCCTGGTGAAGTGGGTGTATCTGGCTCGCAAAAAATACTCTGCAAAGGGAATGAGAGCAGATAGCCATGGGGTTTACTACTGAGGGCTCACATAAGGATTTTGTGGTGACATACAGGAGTTCGATGATAAAAATGCACATTGAAATGCTTGGTTTTTTATTGGCTGGCTTTCCAGACAACCTTTTACCACTGTCAAGGTGCATGGACGATTTCACCTACAACTTGGATAAGGCTTCAAAAAGAACTTAGAACCAGTTCTTTCCAGACCAGACGTAGCCCAGCGGCAAGAGATTCTTTCAATTTGCATTGTAGCACAGACTGAAACACCCAAAACCCCAGTGCTGCAGTGGGATCTCAGTTGGAATCCATAAGATCTGTGCTTCCCTCACCATAGGCTCAAACTACTACCATCATGGCTACAAATGCCAGTGTGTGAAGAGCCTTACAAACTCACATAACATTCCAGCAATCTGTCCTCCAACAGATTACAACCTTTGCCTGGAAAAGCGTGAGACACTCCACGGAGCATGCACACACAGATGCTGCCAGAACTGCTGAGTTTCTTCAACACTTTCTGTTGTTGTTTCAAATCCCTGAACTTGAGTTGCTCCAGTTAGAATTACCTCCTGCAGACATGGTCATCCAGACTGCCAAGAGCATCCAGAATTTCCCAAACAATGCAAGATGTGCAAATCACAAGCCAGAGCTCCTCAAATATCCCTGATATATGAACTTAAAAATAAGCATGTTATGCTTCAACAATGCAGGGCATTGGTGAGACTGCACCTCAAATATTGGGTACAGTTTTGATCTCCTTATTTAAGGAAGGATGCAAATATACTGCAGGCTGTTCAGAAGGCATTTACTAGATTCATACTTCAAATATGGTGTGTGCCTTATGAGGAAAGATTGGACAGGTTGAGCTTTTTCTACCATAGTTTCGAAGAGTGAGCGGCGATTCAATTGAAGTTAATAAAATCCTGGAAGCTCTTGACAAGGTGGATGTTGAAAGGAAATGGGTAGTCCAGAATTATGGAATATGTTTTAATATTAGGCTTCACTCTTTTAGGACGGAGATATGGGGATTCTTTTCCTCTCAGATAGTTGTGTGGTTTTGGAATTCTCTGCCTCAAGAGGCTGTGAGGTGGTGTCATTGAGTCTTTTTAAGGTGGAGGTAGATAGCTTCTTGTTGGGCAAGGGAATCAAAGCTTAATGGGGGGATGGTTGGTAGGTGGAATCAGAATGCAAACACATGGTTCTGAATGGTGAAGCAGGCTCGAAGGGACAAAAGGCCCTAGTTCCGCTCCTAATTTGTGTATTCGTATACTGTCTGGTGTGTAGAACAATGTGACGCAATCTCAGTGAGTTTCACAAGGGCTTGAATGCACTTGAGAGGGTAAGCTCTGAGAAGTCATTTCTACTGGTTAGGGATTCTAACACATGGGTGTACAGTCCAAGTAAGTGGCAGATCATTCAGAACTCGTAGTGAGTGGAACCGGGTGGATCTCATTGCTTATGAGATCCTTGATTGGGGTTGTTAACCTGGGCAAATCAGGAAGCCTTGGCCAACAGGTATAGACAGGAGATTCAGAATCTTCTCATTTCAGGGACTGACTCTGAGTTGACTGGCCACAACCAGTGTAGCGTGCACACGTAAATGAAGGGTGACTTGGTAATGGTATAACTGCCTCTGTACAGTTATTTCAGTGGCAACGAGAGAAAACATTATATGCCTGAAGAATATTTGTTCACAACAGTCATCTGTGAGTTGGGTAAGCATTTCTGGCATCATGCCTTTATTTGGGAAGCTTGACGTATTTGATCCTGCCATTGAAAACTGGGCCCAGTATGTGGAAAGAATGCAATATTTTTTCTGGGCAAATGACATTGTGGCAGATGAAAAGCAACGAGTAATCCATCTTATGATGGACCCACAGCACTTTTGGTTATTAGGGGCTTAACTTTCCCAGAGACACCAGATACTAAAACCCTCCAAGGGTTGACGGATTTGGTTAAGGAATATTACAACCCCAAGCCTCCTCTAATTCTGAAAAGTTATTGGTTTTATTCAGCTGTTCGAGAACCGGGAGAATCTGTGTCGGTATTTTTGATGATGTTAAGACGAATGACTGGCAGAGGCAAGTGTTTTTGGGTTAACCCTGAATGAGATGCTGAGAGACAGTTTGGTATGTGGGATTAATGACGTCACTATGCGAGGCGCCTACTAGCCGAAGCCCAACTGGACTTCAACCAGGCACTGCATCTGGCATTGTCATTAGAAAATGCGACAAGTGGAGCATGGGAGCTACAGGGCATCCCAGTGGAAGTGGACACCCTCACCTGTTCAACTGAGCTTGGAGAACCCCATTTGAGTGTAGGCAATCACTGACCCTCATGCAGGGCGTGTCCTGAGCAGAGGGACCCTAGGCCAACCCATAGCAGAACTCCACAACAAAACCAAGCCTCAGCCAAGCGGCTAAAATATTCTTCAGGATCTGGGCTGGCAAGCCATTGTAGTTGCTGCTGGTATGCAGACTCAAGGCAGCAAAGGAGACCTACAAAGCCTGACTTGTGTAAGAAAATTTGTAGGCCAGTTCCCAGGAAAGTCCACCCACATATGGGTTGGGACAATTAAATTGCTTAGCAATATCAAATCAGAACTGATTAGAATTAATGTTTGGTTAAGTGGTTACCCAGTTCTCCTGGGGGTTGATTCTAGCGCAGTGGTATCTATGGTTGCAGAAGCTGTCTTCAACAAAATTTGCTCTGGATTCCAACTGTTGAGTTCGTGCAAGACCTCAGCCAAACTCTGAACATACACTGGGAAACCATTACAGATTAAGGGTACAACTTTGGTTCTGGTCTCCAATGGGAAGCAGTTGGTGCAGTTACCACTGATGGTAGTAAGAGGCTCGGGCCCAAGCCTATTGGGGTGGAAATGAGAGATAAAGATTCACTGAGATTGGCTCCACATTTTTTGAATGGAAAATGGCTGCCTCAGTAAAGTCCCTCGTGAAAGACCAAGGAATTTTTCAGGAAGGGCTTGGGGCTATCAAAGGGGCCAAAGACACTTTACATGTTGACCGGGAAGCAATTCCAAGATTTTGCAAATCCCGACAGGTGCCATTTGTCTAATGGACAATAGTAGAGGTGGAAATCAGGAGGCTGGCAGCTGAAGGAATCATCAAACCAGTGCAGTTTGCAGAATGGGCAGCACCGATTGTGAAGCCTAGCATTCACATTTGGGGATTTTAAACAAACGGTAAACTGCTTCTCGCAGCTGGATAAATACCCGATCCCTCATGTAGAGCACTTGTACACAATGTTGGCGGGTGGGTTGTCCTTCACAAAGTGCGTCATGAGCCACGTCCACCTGCAATTGCCACTGGATGAGGAGTCCCAGAACTATGCTACAATTAATACCCATAAGGGTTTGTACCAATATACAATGCGGCCATTTGGGGTATTATCAGTCTGCACCCTTTTCCAGCAGACCATGGAGAACATTCTACAAGCACTACCCTAGGTTGCTATTTATCTGGATGACGTACTAATGATGGGGAAGATGAATAAAGAACACTTGGAGAACTTGGACATAGTGCTTAAACATTTCTCCCAGGCAGGTGTACACCTTAGAAGGGAATAATGTGTGTTGCAATTTGATTTTGATTTTAATGTCACTTGTACCAAAATACAGTGAGAAGTTTTGTTTATGAGCGGTGCAGGCAGATCACAGCAAGCAAAGGATGTACAGATAAAAAAGACTTAAAGGTATACAGGTTACATTGCAAGATTACATTATTTGAGGCTAGCGTCCATTAAACAGTCTGATAAAGGCTGGAAAGAAGCTGTTCCTGAAATTCCTTGTGAGTGTGTTCAGGCTTCGGTATCTTCTCCCTGACAGAAGAGGTTGAAGGAGGTCATTACCAGGTGCAAAGGGTCTTTGATAATGTTGGTCACCTTTCCACAGCAGCAGGCCATGAAAATACAGTCCAAGGATGGAAGGTTGGCTTCTGTGATGGTCTAGACTGTGCACTCCACCTTCTGTAGTTTCGCACAGTACTGGGCAGAACAGTTTCCATACCAGGCCGTTATGCACCTAGACAGTATGCTTTCAATGATGCATTTGTAGAAGTTGGTGAGGGACCTTATGGACATGCCAAATTTCCTGAGCTGCCTGAGGAAGAAGAGGCATTATTGTGCCTTCTTGACTGCCGCATTTACATGGGAAGTCCAGGACAGGTCGTTGGTTATTGTCACTCCAAGGAACTTGATGCTTTTCACCCTCTCAGCCTCAGTTCCATTGATGTAGATTGGGGCATGTTCTCCTCCCTTCTTTCTAAGGTCGATGATCAGTCCTTTAGTTTTGCCGAAATTGAGAGAGAGGTTGTTTTCATTGCGCCAGGTCACCAAGCCCTCTATCTCCCTTCTGTATTTTGACTTGTCGATGTTAAATATCCATCCCACTACTGTGGTGTCATCAGCAAACTTGTGGATGGTGTTCATTCAGAATTTGGCAGGTACTCCAAGTGACCTACTTGGGTTACAGAGTCAACAAAACCAGGTTACACCTGTTGGAAGAGAAAGTGAGGGCAATCAAAGAAGCCCTGGCTCTCACGTCTGTACCGGACCTTAGGTCTTTTCTTGGGTTGGTGGGTTATTACGGGAAATTCATACATAACCTGGATTACATCTGGGCACCTTTACACCTGCTATTGAAAAAGTGTCAGCCTTGGAAATGGTCGCATAGCCAAGAAGTAGTCCTTAGGGAAGTGAAAAAGTAGCTATCATCAACTGAGGTGTTAGCCCACTAAGATCTGAAGCAAGAAGTAGTGCTGACATGTGAAGCCTCCCTGTAGAGTATCAGGGTAGTGTTGGCTCACTGGTGGCCCAATGGAGAAAAACGCCTGATAGTGTATGCTTCCTCGACTTTGGCTGAAGCTGAACACAAATACGCCCAGACACAGAAGGAATGTTTGGTACTCATTTTTGGCGTGAGAAAGTTCCACCAGTACCTTTACAGATGGGAATTTGTTATAGTCACAGATCACAAGCCCCTGCTAGGGCTACAGAGGGAAGACAAGGCAGTGCCACCCAAAGCGATGGCTCTTTATTCTTAGTGTGTACAAGAACGAGTTGGAACACCATCCAGGAAGCCAAGTAGCTAATGCAGATGCTTTGAGCTGTCTCCCACTGGCAGACCCTCCACTGGCAGTACTTCCTGTGGAAGAGTCCGTTCTAGTTTTAAGTTTCCAGGACATCCTTCTGTTCATTGTTGACAATACCTGCCTGTGGACACAAGAAGATCCTGTCCTGGCAAAACTAAGACTGCTGGTGGCAATGGGGGAAACAGAAGGGCATTTACTATCAGGATTGAAACCTTTCAGAACTTGGCAAGACCAGATCACCGTAGAGGATGGCTTTTTATTATGGTGAGCAAGAGTGATTGTCCCGAGTAAAAGTCGCTGCCAGAGACTGGCTGAACTCCACCAGAGTCATCTAGGGTTAGCTACATTGGTGGGGCAGTGCCTAGAGCACCAACAAGGACAAAAGTTGCCGCTGCCAGCACCGCACATTTGTGAGAATGGCTGGGAAAACCATGGATTCAATTGCATGTTGACTGTGCTGGCCCTTTTAAGGGGTCAATGTACCTGCTCGTTATGGATGCCCATTCAAAGTGATTGGATGTGCATAAAGTTTGTTCAGCAAACTCAAGGATGATGATTGAGAAGCTGCGAGCATCATTCGCAATATACAAACTCCCAGAAATATTGGTCACGGACAATGAGATGTCATTTGCCAGCAAGGAATTCAAGTATTTCCTGAAGCCCAATGGCATTCGGCACATAAGAACAGCTCCACACCATCCATCGTCCAATGGTCCGGTGGAAAGAGGAGCCCAAACGTTGAAGGCAGGCTTAAAGAAGCAGCCCACAGTGTCACTCGATAACAAACTGCACTGGATCCTGTTTAATTATAGGACCACACCTCGTGCATCTACAGGGATAGCCCCAGCAGAGTCGCTGGTGGGAAGAAGACTCTGCACCAGGTTAAACTTGATATTCCCAGACCTGGGAGGGCGAGGGTGAAAAAGCAGCAGGAATGCCAATGCCAGCCACATGCTCGCTCTAAGCAAGAGAGATAGTTTAGTTTGGGGGATGAAATTTGGTGCAAGAACCATGGAAATGGCCCTGTGTGGGTACAAGGCGAGGTCGACGTGAGGTCAGGTCCCATGACTTACAAAGTTCGGGTCGGTGATACAGTCCCGAACAAACATGTGGATCACCTGAAAGCTGTTACTTCGTAAACGGTGCAGGAGCAAAACATAACTGGCCCCTCATGATAGCCAGGTAGGCCTGTCAGAAACCATGGGTTCTCCCCCACTCCACATTTAGTGTCAAGGAAATGTCAGAGTCCGAGACAGATGCAGCTTCGATGGTGTTACTGCCGTAAGAAGAGGAGGAAGCTCTCTCAAGACGGTCCAGATTCATGACACGGGCCACGGTCCGTTACACGCTGCCAGTGTCACCGTCCTAATCAGAGGGACCGGACCTGGGGTGAAAACGTAGCAGAATAAACTACAAGAGAAAGACCAGGACTACATCCCCTGACTTGGAAGGGATTTAGTGATTGAAACTAGGTGGATCTTGTTGACTGATTGATTGGGGTTGTTAACCTGCGCAAATCAGGGTGACACATATTAGCAGGAGATTCAGAATCTCCTTGTTACAGGGAGTGACACTGAGCTGGCTGGCCACTGTGCATCTGTAAATAAAGGGTAACTTGTTGACGGGAAACCAGTTTCTGTGCAGTTATTTCAGACATGGATGAGGATAAATTACTTCACTCAGAAGGTTGGTAATTATAAAACTCTGTCAACTTGAGAGTTGTAAATGCTGTATCATTGCATATATATAAGCTGAGGTAGAGTGGATTTGTCTCATGGGAATCAAGGAAAGTTATTCCTGAAGTCAGGGTGGTGAAGTTTATCCTCAAGATCGGCCATGATCATATCAAAAGCCAGGCTCAACAGGCCAAATTGTCTACTCATGCTTGGGTTGATTTCTCTTTTTAATTAATTATTTAAGGCTGATTAAAAACAGATTTTTGGTCTCTCAGGGAATCAAGGAAGATGAGAAATGAGGGGAAATGTGAAGTTAAAGGCCAAGGTCAGCCATGCGATTATTGAATGGCAAAATAGACTTGATACATAACATAGTCCACTCATGCTGCTATTTTTGACTTCTTGTGCTGCTAACAACTTCCAGCCAGATCAGGGAGCCACAAAGCAGCTAGTGCAAACTATAGAGTGCCATTGCAGACTGCATGCAAAAATACCATTCCTGAGAGAGTTGATTTCAATCTGCCTTAGATCTAGCATTTCATATTTGCAGTAGGAAAAGATGAAAGAAGCTTTGCCAGGGAGATCAACACAAGGACCCCATGACTGGATATACTCTAGATGTATTCATAGAAGTGAAATGACCTTGCTTTGGCCAACACAGTCACGATCAAGCATTACTTCCCTAAGGAGATCAAGTTATAGGTCCCATGTAAAGCTGCAAAATAAAATGGCTGATTAACTGTTGGACTGGAAAATTTTTCAGAAGCATTCATTCATGGTAAGCCATTCTTTATGTAGTCCTTCATGAAGAAAAGTGTGAGAGAGTTATCAACTGTTCATTTTGCAAGAACATTTGTCAGGATTACAAATATAATTTGCCAGATTAACATGAATGTCATTGGGACCTATGGTTCAACAGTGGAACAAACATCCACATTGATGAACATACAGCAGCATCTGCCCTATGTAGGCTATGATCTGTTGGCATGCCGTAATGCCAAATTCCAGATGCAGATTCTTGGCTGCGTCTAGGTTTCCTTTCCCCTTTGGGTGCATCTGCCTTGTTAATGCAATGTTCTCTTAGAGAAAAGAAGGCTAAAAGCAAGTTAAGTGGTGTTCAAAACAGTAAGAGGTATAACAGAGTAGATACAAAAAAATTGTTCCCATTGGAAGGACTGAGAACCAAACAACAGAAATTTGAGGTGATTAGCAGATGAACAGAAAATGACATGAGGAATTAAGTTTTGGTGGAACAAGTGTTCAGCATCTGGAATATCCTGTGCAAAAGGAAAATATACAGGTCTATGGGGAAGAGGGTGAGGGAGTGGGGCTAGGTAAATTGCTCCTGCTCCTGACATAGACTCAATGGGCTGAACAGCCTCCTGTCCTATAACCACCCTTTGATTCAATGTTTAATATTCCCTCTCCTTCAACCTCCGTAATGTTATGTGCGGTTAGATCCTTTTCAACATTCTCTAAATGTTTTCTGTTATTTTGACTCCTCATTTTCCTCTTCCACTCAAGGATCTTCCCTCAATCTGTCTGAATTTAAATGTGGAGTTATGAATAATTGTTCGGATTGGCGTCAGACCGAGAACTGAGCTGGTACTTGCGCTTAATCTTTTGAGGTAATTTTGATGCTTAGCACTACTTCTAAACTGTTTAGAACTGTAAACAAAATAAAAACCCAAAATTGTATCTGTTAAGTAATCGCAATACTTCTTCAGTTCATCAGATTCAGATGCAATAAGTTGTAATTTAGCATTCTAGAAAAGAAAGTAAGTGTAATAAGTGTCTTGTATTTGTATCATGCTTTTCATGACTACCAGACATTTCAAAGCACTTTCCTGCTAATGGAATTTTTGAGGAGTAGCTACTGGTATAGTGTAGAAAATGTTTCAGCTAATCTGCACGCAACAAGTATCTACAAACAGCAACATAGCATTGGCCAACTAAATTTTAATTTTATTTTGCAATTTTGTTGGAAGAATAAATATTGGCCACTAAACAAGGTAATAACTCCAGTACTATTCTTTCAAATAGTGCCTTGAGATCTTTTACATCTGTGGACTCCAACACATAGTTTGCGAGTAACTGTTTGATTGTAATGTCTCTGGCAGTTGATCTCACCGCCCACTCATGTTCCCTCGCCATGTGCTTTTCTGATATTTGATTTCACCACCTCCGCTGAGATCAATAGTGCAGTACGGTGAGAATTACATCAACGTATGACTCTACAGTATGACCAGCAGGAAGCAGTAGTTCAGGATATGTAACGTCAGTATTTATATCTTTGATCACTTTTTTTGACTCAACAGCATCACGGATTTCTTTTATGGACTCATGTTGAGCCATTGTTTTCAATGTTGCTTGAGTAGGACTTGTGATGACATGCAACCATCAGTGACATAAGTAATAACTGGTAATATTAGAGTCACTATACTCTTAAGTCCTTACATGGAAGAAATTGGACTGATTGAAAGTGAGAATGAGAAGAACTGACTGAAAAGCATGATTAAAATATTTGGTTTTGAAGTGGCTTTTATAAGTAGGGATATAAACAGTCTGATGAAGAGGTTCAGGGACAGAACCCCAGAAGGTTTAAAAAAATGACTTGCATTTATATTGAATCTTGTTGACTCTCAAGACATTTAAAAGCGAATTGCAGTCAAGAAATCAAGTGAAATGTGGAGTTACTGTTTCATAAGCAAAATTGTTGGCTATGCATATCAAAGTTACTCAAACATGTTTAATGAACATGAGAAATTGGGCTGACTGTTGACTAAGACACCTGAATAAGCAGGCAGGGATTTGTTTAGCATTTTCTCAGCAAGACAGATACTCCAAAAGTGTAGCATATCAATGGTACTTAATTTGATGCCTTTAACATGATCTTTAAATGAACTGAATGCATCACCGTACATTATGATAAGAAGAAACAGTACAGACATGGACATAGTAAAAACTTAGAAGGGAACTGGGTAAATACACAAAGGAAAAAATAAAATTGCAGAGATATGGGAAGTCCAGAGAGTGGGACTAACTAGATTGTGATTTAAAGAGCTGCGCAGGCTTGATGGGTCATGTGGTCACCTGCCATGCTGTACTATTGCGTGATTCGAAATTTTAAAAGTGCAAAGTGAAATAGGGAAGTAGATGAAGAAATCATTAAAAACAGCAGGTTGGCAAAGCAATTAAAGCTGCTAGCAAAATACTGGGATTAATTTTTAGGGGAATAAACGTTTAAAGTGATGAATTTATGTTAAAGTTGTATGGGATCCTGATCAAGCTGCACTGAGCACAATAGGAACATTTCTACTCTCCATGTTGAATATAGATAAAGACTGAGTTTTCCCAGCCCTTCAATGACATCGGCAATGAAGTGGCAGTTGGGGAAAACAAAGAGATTTGAAAAATTAGATTCTTGACGTTGAGGAAAAAGTCTGATTTTCCATCCAAGCTATGAATGGTGAAATGAAAATCTGCTTAGTGCACAGCAGGAGACCTATGTGCATGTATCTAATCTCACTTTATTTGCATGCAATTTCCTATCCTCCCAGGCAGCAGAGTGACAGTAGGTGACGACCGACTCCGATAGGAAAGTCGAAGTGGGTTTTCTGATGGCTCGAGTTTTCCACTTGCTCCTTCAGACCTCCACCTTGGTTAGCAGTTTGAACATCTCAACATACTGTCTACAGACAATGAGTGCCTGCATTTCCCCATCCACCAAGGCTGGAATCAGACACACATCAACCTCACCACATCATTGCACATCACCACTTCACTTAGGATACAATTCACAACTTTTATATTGCATTTTGGAGCATAATGACATTGCAGTGCTGCAGCCAGGCCATTCTGCACATAGAGATAAGCACCAATTCATGCACTGGAGCAGGGTGTACTCTGCAGTCTTGACATGCTTTCTTAGTACTCAGTCGTTTCACACATACTTACACACGTACTGTCTTGTCTTCCTTTTTTGCACTTACCTGATTCAGTGCTTCTGTCTTGTCTTGCATTTAACACAGACAGAAAGCCAGGCAGCCTTTTATGGTCGTTAGCAGTGATCAGTCAAGTGGTGGACATGTTGTGTGACACTGAGTTACGTAAATGTCAAAGCTGCAGCTTATGCCAGCAGCCACACACACACACACACACACACACAGTGAATGTGATTCAGTCTGGAATATTGTGTGCAATTTTGGCCTCCTTTTCTGAGTAAAGATGCTCTTGCTCTCGAAGGGAGCACAGCAAAGATTTTCCAGGCTGATTCTGCGGATGGCAAGTCTTACTAGGTTGGGGCTGTTTTCACTAGAGTTCAGACAAATGAGGGGGGATCTCAGACTTATAAAATTCTAACAGGACTGGACGGGGTAGTTGCAGGGAGGGTGTTCCCGATCGTAGGTGTGTCCAGAACCAGGGGTCACAGTATGAGGATTCGGGGTAAACTATTTGGGATGGAGATGAGGAGACATTTCTTCACAGAGTGGTGAGCCTGTGGAATACATTACCACAGGAAGTAGTTAATGCCAAAACATTGAATGTATTCAAGAGTTGACTGGATATAGCACTTGGGGCAAATGGGATTGAAGGTCATGGGGAGAAAGCAGGATTAGGCTACTGAGATGGATGATCAACCATGATCGTGATATCCGGCAGAGCAGGCTTGAAGGGCCGAATGGCCTCCTCCTGCTCCAATCTTCTGTGTTTCTATGTTTCTAACCAAATAGCCATATCTCAAAGTCAAAGTCAAAGTCAAAGGAGAGTGGTCATCAGTCAAGTTAAGGGGGACTGACATCAGTCAGGGGATGTTGCCATGGTAAGCCAAGGGCAACAGCTGATTTCAGACTAGAGACTTGCGTACAGTCAGATGGTCTCTTGAAGATGTCAGGGTTGTAGTTTCTATTGCACTACAGTTCAGGGAGTGGGCCATGGTCCGTGCCGCAGACCCAGTGCAACCAATCTGGGGATTAGCAATTCATCATTTGGGCAGATGCACAGATATCAATAATCAGTCTGTCTCATGGGGCTCAACAGCTGAAGCCGTCCATCCTTACAGTTGATGAGAATTGAGTTACATTCAGTCTTTGGGTTCTGTTCACTGAAAATCAAGGGGCATTATCAGGATCCACTAATCTGGTAGAGTGGTTGGGGAAGTCATTTGTGGGGATTGGAGGCAGCATGCTGGGATGCAGAAGGGACACTAATTGCGAAGGTAAAATACAACTTATAGGGGTAGGAGACAATGGTGCATTAGAATACAAGGACTATTGTGAGAGAGAGGGTTATTGATGGTCACCACCACTATCCTGTCTTTGACAGGGGCACAGTGCAGCTTGATGGTGGCACAGCTAAGCTGTAGGGCCAAGGACCGGGGGTAATAGTGGGAGATAAAAGCTTAGATGAAAGAGTTAAGTGGCAATGTGTGAAAGCTCAAAGCTGATGAGGTTGACAGGAAGTGTGAGGAAGGAGCATGAAGGTTTGGGGTGGCTCCTGGATTACCAGCCTGAGCCTGTGACTCACTCTGACAAGCGGGACCTGGGTTCCATCCCCCTCTGAGTTGCAAATGCACAATGGAAATGGAAAATGGTCGTGGCCACATCTGGAGTGGTTGGAATAATTCTTTATCCCGTGTGAACACACAGGCTCTACTTCTGAGTGATGTGAGTCCCTTCAAAGAGCAATTTGTTCATAGTCCTCTCTATGAAGCTGAGGTAATCACAGACAACATTTAAAAGTGGTAACTCTTGGCCACAATTCAAAGACAACCCGTGATATTACAAGTCGCACAAGGGAACAGAGCAGATTTCTTTTTTCTTGAGTTGTAAGCATTTGTCAATGTTGCCTTTCTTGTGTGATGGTGTGATGGTGAGATGGGTGTAGGGTGGAGTAAGGTTTCAATAATCCAGCTGTGTTACAATCTCCCGCCATATTGCATGGCAATGGTTTGTGCTGTGTGTATCAGAATAAGATCAAGCACCTCAATGATCTTTGTAGAGGCAGGCCACAGCCCTCCTTATCAGAGTCCTCCATGCTTCACTGTATCAAGAGCTATGCTCAACTGCCATTTTTGTGTAATGTAAATGCTGACTGCTCACATCACTTAGAACCTATTCTGTTTCTGATTTTCCTTCCAGAGTGTGCCAAATAATCCTTACAGGCTGTGATCTGCACAACTGGAGCAGTTAAAGAGAAGGTTGGATGAATGTTGAAGAACTGGAAGAGCAGGAGCATACTTCTGCGGAGAATAATGAAAACATTAAGTGGGAGAGATATCACCTTCAGCATAATGAAGTGATGCAGCATCAGGCACAACAAGTCAGACAGGCTGCTTCCAATAGATGTGAGCTGGGTGAAGTGATCTCTCATTACCTGTTACTCAAAAGGCAAACAAACCCTGTTTGCTCCCAGAAGCAAATGGAGCTCTTTACTGTTTTATTCTTCAGTTTTGTTGCTGTTCAAAAGAAGTTAATGTTTCCAACTGTTGGAAGGCTTTCCCGCATGTGATGCTCCCAATTCACAAGATGTTATGTTATTGGGGAAAAAGTAGCACTTCTCTGGAGAAGGTTCTAACATGGTACAGTGCCAAGAAGGTAGCCTATGTAGCTTGATTCTTGTAGCTACAGGTACAATGATAGCTGATCAGACAAGTGTTTGCATAAAGTAGCCACTCATTTACTAATGTGAGCTTCTATTTTCATCAAAGTGTCACTGTACCATTTACATTTTTTCAGTTCTCTCCCATTATGTGTACTGTGTAGGGCTATTCATAGCCGAACTATTGCATAGCTGGACTTTCAACATGATGTCAATGATGAGAATTTTGGAAGATTCCAGCAAGTGCATCTGCCATTGGCGAGTGCACGATATTGCAAATGCAGCACCATGGAAAGGTTCTGCACAGGGGGTGAGCAATGTAAAACTAAATGAGCAAATTTGCTAGGAGGCAGCGAGGGAATCCTTCCCTACGAAACTCCCAGAAATTAATACTAAGCCAAATTTTGCTAATATTCACTACATAGAAACACTAGAGAATGGGTGAAGAAAAATGTACAGGGATGGTAACAGCAGTGAGGATTAAAACTATAAGGAAAGTTTGAATACGTTCTGTCTTTTTTCCCTTGTGAAGTAAGAATTAAGGGTGACTTGATAGATGGCTGTAAAAAATATTAAATTGTTGAATATGTTACATACAAGATATGGGTGATTCAAGCATACAGCCTATGCAAAAATTACAAAACAGGGATCCTTTATTCTACCAGCATTAAATCTTTATAAACATTAATGGAAAAGTTTAACATAGAGAAACAAAGTATTTGCAATTCACATGTTTTGAATCCATCGGGATACAGCTGGAAGTTTCTTAATCCGACTATTAAGTCAGGTAGGTGGCAAAGTCAGGGCACAAATCATTTTTCAAGGGCTGTCTTTTGATTTTCAGATCTGCATTTTAGTTTTCAGGTCTCTTTTCTCATTCTTACCAGCTCATTTATTGTTGACGCAGATGTGTGGTAACAATAGCTTCTGTATTGTGCTGATATGTGGGATATTTGAACTAATGCAGAAGCAGAATTAGAAGAATTCATCAGTAGCATTAATAGTTATCAACTCAAATTAACCTTAGAGCCCTGACATACAAGGAAAGCATTAATTTCTTTGGGATCACAATATTTAAATTGGCGCAAGGTAAAAGACATAAGTTGGCAACAAACATTTTCTTCACATTAAATGACGGATGTGTCCACAAAAAGAAAGCCATCAGACACCTTCCACAGATTGGAGAGGTCACAGCTAACACATTTGCATCACTTACAAAGAAAGCTGGAAGACTGAGGCATTGTGGGTGATCAGCAGGATTGCATTCAACCACAATGTATAACTACGTGGCCCGGCATGATTGCTTCCTTTAGACAATCAATTTAATTAGAAAATTAAGGTGTTCGTTAAGGTGATAAGAGTTAATGAAATAAAATGCACTATAGGCAGCATTTGAATACACACCAAAAAGCTGAAGACTTAATGTTCCATTATGTTGTCTATTGCAGCTCAAGGTTTCTTCATCTGTGAGAACACTTTGCTGATTTCTAATCATTTTGTGATACCGTTGTGTATGTCAGAGCTGTTCTAACAAAGTGTTGAAGATGGCATTTGTTCAACACTTTTCAATGAAATTGTATCTTACAAAATTATGTTTGCACAGGAAGACAGGCCTCACTTAGATTTATTAAAGAATTTCAGATGATCTGCATACCTTATTTTAAACTTTGTAAAGTGGAAACACTTTTTCAAGTGTTACATTCATGCAATATTATATTGAAGGCTCAGTGTTATATTCTGTATATAGTGCAGTGGTACTTGCGTACTGAACGATACAGACTCTGTTGGGTTGTTTTAGAAGTTATGTTTGGTGGGTGGTAGGTAAGTCTTACTAATCCGATCTACATCAGTAAACTCAAAACAAGGATTAGGGTAAGATTCCAGATCACGTTAGTTCTTTTACACAAAAGTAAACTTTATTCCAACTCCACCACCCCCAACACCTCAACAAAGTTACTTCTGTAAGCCATGCTTTATGATGATAGATGTAAAAATAAACATCTTGGAATAACACAAGCTTTGTTGTAAAGAAACTGTTTTGAGTTAGTTGTTTTATAATTCATATTTTTTTCTGATTTGAAACAAAGGAATGCATTGCTTTTAAATAAACATGCAATTATTTAACTTACTATTTTCATGACGATTGAGATACTATCTACTAATTTCTCATTTCTTTCTTCATAACACAATTATGAAATGATCTGACAAAAAACAGTTTTCGAAATTCTTTAGCAAACCTAATCTTAAACCAGTTAACTCAATGTCTGCTATAAGCAGAATTCCAATTCACACATTAATTTCCAGGCTGAAAAATTGTAAAGCACTTTTGTTTTCAACACTGTGGGTGCTGCTTCAGATCTAAGATGTTTATAGATGGAAGGCAATGCATACATTCTTCGGATATTGGCCACAACAGATGCCATTTTTGGTTAAGTTTTCATTCTGAGGGGCTCGGTATACAGCTAAAGTATGCAGAGTAGACAGATCAAAATATCACTCAACTTATAATGCTGATTTGACTACAGCAGTTCCATTTTCAACTTCAATCTTCCAGCTAATGCCCCGTCATGACCTTACATAGCTGAACATGCATCCCTACCACCAGCACTATTTAAAGAAATCATCAACTACTTTCCGTTTGCTTGTTGTTTGATTTCTGTTGGCTAGTTCTGTGTTGGTATGAGAATCTGGACATTTGTACTGCTACCATAAATTTGGTGAAGACTATAGGTAGTGCAGTAGGATGTAGTGAAGGCCTTGATTCTCACTTCAAGGGTCTTCCTCACATCATTTGCTCGTCATCATGGGTTCTGCAGTTTCTACCCTCCCTGGCCTCCAGCACAGCGGGGAGAATGAATGAAGGTGGTGCAGGGGAGGACAAACTATTCAAAGAGGAAGGAAAATTAAGGAGGAGAAAACGGTCACTCATCAAGACATCACATCCATCCAGAGTCTTCAGGGAACATTTCTCCATCTCAGTGAGGAACAGGGTGAGCATAGTCACCACTTCACTAAGGAGATGCTCATTGACATTTGTCACTTGCTGCAGGCAGAACTGTATCACAAAGCCAGGTGACGGTTGTATTGTCAGTGACTGAAAAGATTATTATAACCTTCGACTTCTACAAATCAAACTTCTTTCAGGTCGGAGCCGGCAGTACCTCCACTATCTCGCACTTCACCATCTGCTGCTGCTTAACGGAGATAACAGACATTCTGTAACGAATGAGAGGAGAACACTTTGAAAGCTTTCCACTGTACCTAGGTACACGTGACAATAAATCAATCAAATCAAGACAGAAGCAGGCAAGTGAGCACTTGCCTTCACCAGGATAACAAATTTTCCAGTGGTGCAGGCTGCCAACAACTGCACAGACATTGCTTTCCAGCAATGTGCATAACTCTAGAGAAGTACCATAATGGAAAGGATCTAACTTCCTTGCTAGTGTGCCACTAAGTTCAGAGAATCATAGGTGTTTTGGTAGCAGTAAAGTGCCTGTCCATTGTAGCATCAGCATTTCAGCCACTATGAGAAACCGAAGGATGAATAATAGGCAACATGGAGTGTTCTTAGTCCACCTAGTTTGTGAATCCCGTTATATGGGTACACATGGGCAGTATCCATTTAATAAGAGCCACATTAGCATATTAAATGTTATTGAGCAGACGAGAAAATGTTTAAGTAACACTTCTGTTGCTTAAACCAGTTTGGAAGAGCCCTACAGTACTCTCCAGAGCACCTCTCTCAATTTGACATGGTCTGCTGCATTTTACACAGCCTTTCTATCATGAAGGCTGTCCTTGCCACCAGGTATATGTTGAGCAGGTGAAGGGCAGGATGAGAAAGAAGGAACAAGGCAACAAACACTGATCCTTTCTGAACAGATTGCTGTTTATCCAACAGTGGCTCTAGTGACCACAGCCTAAATTTTCCATTCAGCAACTATTCCACACCTTACCTTCCTAGTGTTACTGACAACAACAGACACCTCTTGACCACAACGCTGAAATGAAGGTCCCTACAAAAGCTACATTCCAAACCAACTTCATAAATCAAACCATCCAATATTTCACGTAAAATTCAACTAATCACCCCTAAGTCCCTGAGAACTTGTCTTTCGCACATTTTTGCCTGTCCTAGTGATCCTATGCAATGCTTTCCAAATAGTTGCAGCACATCTGACGAATGCTGTTGACTTTCAAATAGAGAGATTGTAGATGGCCTCACATAGCTCCAGCCATAAAAGTCCCCACTTTAGACTTCCACCACTTTGACATTGGCAGCAGCAATCAGTGTTGGCTAGCTTAGTGACAACAGGAAGGACACTGGCGGAGTGCTAGTGGTATGAGCTGAGACAGGACAGCAGGTTTGTGCTCCCCAATGCCTCTACCTATCCACCTAGGTCCAATCTTGAGCAATCCTTGTAATCTGCTGGATGACAGATTGTGAAGCTGTAAGTCACTTTGAGTGCTGGAAATGGCAGCTAGGATTGGAAGCAACTGAACATATGTAGAAGCATGCTGAACCTGATCAGACCTTCACTGTGGCTCACAGAAATTGTATGCCCTTTACAGCAAAGGGGGTCAAGTTATCAGTCATCAAATGCTGCATCATGGTTTGATCAACAAGTGTGGTAATGGAATCAAAGCAACAAGTGCTGAACAGGACTGACAACTTCTGTGGAGAAAAACACAATTAACATTTCCAATCAATGGCTTTTCATTGCTATGAAATCTTAACTTTGTTTCTTTCCCCAGAGCTTCTGCCAGACATCCTGAATATTCTCAACATTTCTGTCTTCAACTTCAGATCTCAAATATCAATAATGTCTTGTTTTTGTGTTGTGGAGTGGCTGAGGTTCTCTTCCTTTGGCAGCTTGACAATTACTTCTCACCTCCAGTCATCTGGGACTCCCTCCATAGATCAGGTCTTGTTGAGCGGGTTGTGAGCTTTGTCAAGATAGTTTTCTCATCATGTTTCAATGTCACCACTGGAATCTCATCAAATCGAAGGGCTTTTTTGTTCTTAAGGCTCTTGAGAGCTCTTTGAACCTCTGATCTGACAATTTCTCCTTAGATGCCGCTTAGCTGCTACCTTTTAGCCTTTGAACTTGAACATGGAGCTAGTACTGAGTCATTTTAGGATGTCCTAAAGTGTTCTAGCCTTCTTGCTTTCCACCCTACATCAATGAATAGTGCCCTATTGTCTTTGTCCCTGACAGTAGTGTTGCTTCTTGTACTAATCAGTTCCCATTCAATCCTTTACAATGTTTTGGAGCTCCGAACTGCTGCTCAGTGTACATGAAAGGAGGTCTGTCAAGACTGAGATACCACCTGGGCTGGAGCAAAAAGTATGGTGGTGGATCAGGACTAGTGGTAGAGTCTTGTTGCACATTAACCCATGCATGACTGGAGTTGAAGAAAGTAAGCTGTTGGAACCTATCAAAGGAATTGGCCATCAATTCCACATTGTAAAGGATGGGGCTCCATGTTCCACACAAATCCTTGAGTGATTTTGTGCCAGGTTTCTCCATGGTCCTTTCTGATAGGCCTGACAATACACTTGTGTTTCTATGTGCTTATCAATCAGATCTTTCCTGGATACCATCCCATTGATGTCCTTATCTGAGTACCATGCAGCAGAGTTTGTTTGTGATCACTTCCTCCAGGAACCTGGAATCTGTGCTATCTTTTCTCTCTGCCCTGTGACTTGCCAAGTGCAAATTTTACCTCTAAGCAATGGTCTATAATGCACACGGTGTCAGCGTCAGTATCTAAGCTGGTGGCTTTAAGCGTAAGACTGAATGACAGTAACTAAGATCTTCATATTTTAAGTCAGAAAGTGAATGAGTTTCCAGGAGAGAAACTATGGCCTACAGCAATAAGAAAGTCTGCCATAGTGGTTGCTGTGACTGGAATAAGGCCTGAGACAATGAAATCTTAGTTGCCAAGAGCTGCCAGACAATCAGAGGTCAGCAGCTTCAAAACTCAGCGGTGCCATGGCGGAAGTTGTGGCTGCTACTACGACACGTCCCAGAATTCCAGAGTGAAAGATTTGGGAGGGGGGGGGTGATTCTTGTGGGGTAGGCATGGCAGGCAGAACGGGGCAGAAGACAGCTTTCAGCAGCAATCCTTTATTCTCATGTCCAGCCCCTGGAATGCACACAGACTGATGCAATTCGAGGGACCCTTCTCCCACACAACTGTTAGCTGGCCTGCTCCGGTTTGTCAGTCAGATAGACTGTCTATTTCTTATCCGGAGCTAAAAGTAATCGCAGCCCAGTTGGGAGGAGAAATCAATTGCTAATTGACCACTGATGGGCTCCAATCTGCAGTGGACTGGGAAATTGGAACCTGGGCCTCCTAACCAAAAACTTATTTCAGACAAGTGTGGAAAAGTGGTAATGTTTTGGTCTACTGCCATCCTACCTAATTAAATATACGGGAGTAACACCTCTTGACTCTCCAGAGCCTGCCCACTATCTACAAGGCACAAATCAGGACTGCCATGGAATACTCCCAACGTGCATGGATTTGGGTTGCTCCAACTCACTCAGTGAAGCTCAGAAATGTGACAGCATCCGGAACAAAGCAGCCCACTTGATTGGCACCACATCCACAAATATCCACACCCCCATCATCGATGCTCAGTAGTAGCAGTGTGTACTATTTACAGAATGACTGATGAAATTCTCTGAAGATCCGTTGATAGCATCTTCCAAGCTCACGACCACCTCGATGTAGAAGGACAAGGGCAGTTAGATACATGGCAACACTAGTACCTACAAATTCCCATCCAAGTCACTCACTTAGAAACATAGAAGATACGAGCAGGAGGAGGCTATTCGGCCCTTTGAGCCTGCTCTGTTATATGTTACAACCATGGCTGATCATCCAACTCAATAGCCTAATCCTGATTTCTCCCCATAACTTTTGATCCCATTCACCTCAAGTGCTATATCTAGTCGCCTCTTGAATATATTCAATGTTTTGGCATCAACTACTTCCTGTGGCAACGAATTCCACAGGCTCACCACTCTTTGGCTGAAGAAATGTCTCCTCATCTCCATCCTAAATTGTCTACCCCGAATCCTCATACTGTGACCCTGGTTTTGGACACCTACCATTGGGACCATCCTCCCTGCATTTACCTTGTCCAGTCCTGTTAGAATTTTGCAAGTGTCTATGAGATTCCCCCTCATTTATCTGAACTCATGCGAAAACAATCCTATCCTAGTCAATCTTTCCTCATATGTCAATCCTGCCATCTCCGGAATCAGCCTGGTAAACCTTGGCTGCACTCCCTCAATAGTGAGAGCATCCTTCCTCAGAAAAGGAGACCAAAACTGCACACAATATTCCAAGCTCGGCCTCACCAAGGCCCTATATAACTGCAACAACACATCCCTGCTCCTGTACTCAAAACCTCTCACAAAAGCCAACATACCATTTGCCTTCTTTACCACCTGCTGCACCTGCATGCTTACCTTCAGCGACTGGTGCACAAGGACATGCAGGTCCTGCTGCACACGCCCCCCCTCCCAATTTACAGCCATTCAGGTAGTAATCTGCCGCCTTGTTTTTGCTTCCAAAGTGAAGAACCTCACATTCATCCAAATTATACTGCATCTGCTTGATTTGATTTGATTTGACCACCCATCCAACCTAACCAGATCATGCCGAAAAGTCTCTGCATCCTCATCACATTTCACCTTCCCACCCAATTTGGTATCATCTACAAACTTGGAAATGTTGCATTTTGTTCCCTCATCCAAATCATTAATATATATATTGTGAATAGCAGGGTTCCCAACACTGATCCCTGTGGCACCCGACTAGTTAATACCTGCCAGTTTGAAAAGGACCCATTAATTCTTACTCTTTGTTTCCTCTCTGCCATCCAGTTTCCTATCCAATGCAATACACTTCTCCCAATCCCATGAGCTTTAATCTTGCACAATAATTTCTTCTATGCGACTTCGTCAAATGTTTTCTGAAAGTCCAAATATATCACATCGACTGGCTCCCCCTTGTCAATTCTACTAGTTACATCTTCATAAAATTCCAACAGATTTGACAAGCATGATTTCCCCTTCATAAATCCATGCTGACTCTGACTGATCCTGCCACTGCTTTCTAGATGCTCCACTATAAAGTCCTTGATAATGGATTCAAGAATTTTCCCCACTACTGATGTTAGGTTTACTGGTCTATAATTCCCTGTTTTCCTTCTATCTCTCCTTTTGAATAAAGGAGTGTCACTAACTACCCTCCAATCTGCAGGGACTGTTCCAGAGTCTATAGAATCCTGGAAGATGACCACCAATGCTTCCATTATTTCTAGAGACACTTCCTTAAGTACTTTGGGATGTAGATTATCAGATTCTGGAGATTTATCTGCCTTCAATCCCATCAAGCTGTCTAATGATAGTAGTAGAGGACAGCCAGGGAATTCTTGGAGGCTTGGCATGCATCTGCGGACACCATCAACAAACACATGGAATTAGACCCAATTTACCTACCATTTCAATGCACAGTCGGAACTGGCACCCACCGGGAGCAGCAAAAATCAGGCGATATAAATTTGAAGCAGCACAAAGACAACAGTGCTTCACAGGAGGCTCCACAGCACTGAGGATGTCACCTAGGAAGGGGACGAAACATCTGCTATCAAATCTCCCAGATCGGCGAATACACCAACATCTACATTCAGTTCCCATCCCTGGTCACCCTGCAGCCATGTCTCCGTAATCCCCATTATATCATATCTGTTTATATCTATCTGCGCGATTAGTTCATCTACTTTATTGCGAACGCTCCATGTATTAAGGCATGAAGCCTTTAAGCTTGTCAACATTGTTTGTCTCACTCTTATTTTTCTCAATAGCCTTGTCTGAATTTTGTCCTTGGTTTCTCTGCCTATCACTTTTCTTATTCCCTTTTCTACCTTTCGTTTTTGTCCTTGCTCCTTCCTTCTCTGACTCCTTACATAGGGTTCCCATCTCCTTCTCACTATTGTTCCTTTGTCAGGTCTTCCCACCTGATGAAGGAACAGTGCTCCAAAAGCTTGTGCTTTCAAATAAACCTGTTGGACCATAATCTGGGTCACATAACTCCTGACATTGTCCACCCCAGTCCAACACCAACACCTCCACATCGTGGTTCAATAAGGCAGCTCACCAACACCTTCTAAAGGCAACTAGGGATGGGCAGTAAAGGCTCTCCAGCCAGCACTGCCGACATCTGATGAGTGAATAAGAAAAAACCTGGAACCTGTACTACCGTTTCCTTCTGCTGTGGCACTGTAGGCCCTTGTGGTCCTGTAACTTACCATGTTCAAATCCCCTCTGATCCTCTAAGTGATCCTCCATAGTCAGCAGGGAAAGTAACTACCTTCCTCTCTACCTACGCTCAGTCCAGCAATTCCTCCATGTCCCTATCCTTGAAGTGGGGAGTGAGCATTGCTTTCTTCTGAGCTATATCCTGAATGTAGGGGCTCAAGCACCAAAGTGTGAGGATCAATACCTGGTTTGCAGTGTCTGAAGCGATGTACAGCTGGGCTTTAAATTTGGCACCAGTACCATGAATGCTGGGAAGTCCCGGCAGTGGTGAATACCTCTTCCTCTCAGTTGCACAGTTCCCTGAGGAAGGTTCCCAAGCGCCCAGTTGCACAATTAATGTGATGAAGAGCAGATGATTAGGTGAGAAATATTACTCCCAGCCAAGGCGAACCGGATACCATGAATCTCACTTGACAAGGACTTTCACTGAAAGTGGGAAAACACCACCCTATGTTTACCTGTGGTTTCTGTTGAAGTTAATTTGTTAAATGTCAATTGAATGGCAACATTGGATGATTTTCCGAATATGCTTTCATCTAGATTTTAAAGAATACTTTATTTTAACTTGGGAAGTAATTTCCTCAGATTGTATTGCACCTCTGCTCTTCACAATTCCTTTCACTCCGAGAAGTGAAATCCAGCTTCTCCTTCTTGCAATGTCATTATCTTCCCTTTATTACCTGTGCATCATGGTCTGTACATGCAGAAACTTGGTGTTGCAACTGTCACAGAAATTACACAATGATGATTAAACCTTTCAAGTACTTACATATTTATATACAAATAGCTACAAAAATCAACAGCAAAAGACGACACATTTTCAACAAATCTGGATAAAAATATTGTACGAGTCCAGTTAAGCAGTAAAACACACCCACTCTAGTGTGTGTGCCACGCTGGTCTTGAGTTATTTGCTTTAACTTGATTTTACAATAAATACCTTAATGTGCTGGTTTAGTGGCTTACAGAATCCAGTGTATGTTGAGCTTGTTCTGAGTAATAGCTGAAAGAATTTTTTGCAAGGAATGACCTGTTGATGTCTGTTTTTATATTAATATGTTTGAATTCTATCTACATGTAAGTTGTAATCTAAATTTAAATCATAGCAATAGTGACGCATGAATTCTGATACTTTAAGAATGACTTTATTAAAACTACCACACTGAGTGGCATCAATTGCACACAGAGAGGGGACAGTGTTGCTGTCTACTTTTAGATTTACTCTAGTTTTATGTGGGTTTGGGCTTGGTGTGACTGCAAGAATTCTCAGAATTAGACTTGTTAGTCATTACCCCAGACCCACTACAGGTTTTGGCTTTCTGCTGTCTCTTCAAGGTTTGTAATTTTGTGAAGCATTGAAAGAAATTTAGACCAAAACAGAAACACTGTATTGCCATCAAAGAATGAGGAGATTTACACTTTAGTCACTGATATGAAAGTTTTTTTTTAAAAAAACCTTTCAAACTAAGCCATTAGCTACCTGTCAAACTCTGAAACTAGCCCAGCTTTTGTTAGAATTGATCTGGCTGAAAAAACCTAGTAAACCTAGTCAAGCTTAACAGGTATGTGATAAAGGAGCAAATGACAGACATCTCTCTGTCAATCAGGATGCTGAGAAGCAGCAATACTGGAATCATTACAGTTTAACTATTCAGTGAATGCTGAAGTATCTAATCTGAGAAAAAAATGGAGAGTTACACATAACACAGTTGTTATAAATGGTAACAAACATAAAGATTGAAAATTGTGATGTTTCGTTTTAATCAGTCATCAAATGTTTATCGACGTATTACTTGGATTTCATGATCATATAATTTCAAATGTAATCAGCTTTACCCTAAGTAGAATCATAGAATCCCTATGAATCAACACACCCCAACCCAGTAACCCCTCATTTCCCATGGCTAATCTATCAAGCCTGCACATTATGGGCAATTCAGCACTAGCAATCCACCTAACCTGTACATCTTTGGACTGTGGGAGGAAACCAGAGTGCCTGAGGAAACCCACACTGACATGGGGAGAATGTACAAACTCCGCACAGACAGTCGTCCAAGGCTGGAAACAAACCTGAGTCCCTGGCACTCTGAGGTAACAGCACTAACCACTGAGCCACTGTGCCACTAAGTATGGCTAACATGTAAGTAAACTATTGACTTTGTAAAACATGCCTGCAAAATGTTTAATTATAAAGCAGTTTAATATTTTTTGATTGACAAGTCCAAGAGAGATATAATTTATAAATTTTAAATTTAGCTTGTTAACTTGCACTGCCATTTACCATGATTGCATTTAAACAGAAAAAAACCCTATTTCTAAATATCCACTGATTGTAGGATTATAAAGCATGATTCCTTCCATCTTGTAATCAGCCATGTTACAACACTTACAGCAAAACATCAGTTGCAACACTAGTTATATAAATAAACCTAAAACAATATCCTAACTAATTTCAATTATATGTAAATTATGCAGACATTAATTCACACAGTGAGCTATCCAATATTGATTATACTGCTGCATATAAATAAATTAGGTAGTGTTTAAGCCTCTTCATTTGCACGGAGAGCAGGCCAACATTTACCAACACAACATCCCTGTTACACAGAAGTTGCAAGAATGCAAAATAACTAGCTGAATGTCCTTTTGCATGAATGATAGAGAGGTAGAGAGTTCTCCGTACAAAACTGAAGATCTAAATTAACTAGGTCCGGAAGCTTGAGAATGCAAGCAGAATACACAATATCTCTACGGATGGAAAATTATCAGAACAAGAAGAAACTTGGGATACTGGAACTACTTGCAAGAGAGCCATAACCGCTAAGAGACCTAACAATGTTTTCAAAACAAAAACCTGACAGACCATTTAGCAAAGACCTTTGGTGGGAAGTTAAGGGGTCATCAATTTATCTTTATTATTCACAGAGTGATAGTAGAGGCTAGCTAAATTATAATGCAGAAAGTTATTGGAATTTGGAATGTTTATCATAGGAAATGATTGAGATAGTAATTTACAACATTATATTCTTATAACAGAATCACACAGCACAAAGGGAGGCTAGTTGACCCATTGCTTTTTCAAAGATTTACTCAATTAGACCCACTTCCCCGCTCTTTCTACATATCCTGCAATTGTTTTTCTCCTCAAATATATGTTCAATTCTCCTTTGAAAGGCCCTATGCCTGGTTCATTTCTTAATTATCTTAAATCTCTGTCCGTTCATTATTGGCCCTCCTGACAGAAGGAACCATTTCCCTTCATTTACTCTAATAAGCACCTCAGAATTTTGAACACTGTTAGGAAATCTGTGAACCTTTTTCGCTTTAAGGAGAACAGTCCCAGCTTCTTTAATCTCTGCACACAACTGGTGCGCTTCATCCCTGGTATTCTCGTAAATCTCCTCTACATCTTCTCAAAGAACTTGAAATTGTTCCTAAAGCGCAGTGAATTGGACATAATTCTCCAGCTGATATATTGGAAGGAGACCCAGGAATAAGCTGCTAATTTGTATTTTTAATGAAACTGTCAATACAATAAAGCTGAAATTTTTTAAAAAATGGTAAAAACATGGTGAATAAATTAATATCTGAAGAATAAGAGCAGCATTTTCAGGAGGGACCTTGTGTCAGATCTGATTGTATGTGAGAGAATGTATACCACAACGAAGTATCCTAAGGCACCAAAACACAGAATTGTTGTTTGCAGCCTATGCTTCATGGCATTAAAAGAAAGCTGATATCAGACCGAGGTGGACTTGATGTAATCTGTGCAACTTCACAAAAATTCAAGCTTAGCTTGTTTTATGATGTTAACATTGTTTTCCAATCGTTCTAAGCAAGTGGCAATCTTCTTGAGAATGTGTCTTTTAGACTTCGTTACAGGAATGAAACTTATCTCATGTTGTAATTATTTGCCATTGAGTTACAGGTTGCATGACATATCTTCGCATATATAGCCTCAGGAAAGAATTTTTAAAAATTAAATTTCATGCTCCTACACGTTTCTAGGATCTGCAGCTTGTGTGATCTTGGAGTTGTAAAAAGAATCTGCAAAAGGGAAGCGATTACATTTCTACTCAGCTGACTGATGTTCTCTTAGCCTGGATCACTTCTCTGTGATCTTCAAACTATTGCAATTGAAATGACAAGCATTACAAAGAATCCTCTTGGTGGCGCCCTCTGTCTACATGGCCCTTAGCACATACGCTTGCATTAGTTCAAGACGTTATAACTGCTTTTACATTTAACACAAATGTTTTGTTTGGTTGTAAAGGACAAATGTTTGACCTCCCTGAAACTGCATTACAAACTGCAGCCAGTCGATAGAATCCATTTGCGGTTGGTGGAGAAGCCACGAGAAACATTCCTTCTTTTGCACTTCCTCGATGACTTTTAACCAGCCCTGCCCAGTCAAAACACCATAAGTGCTACCTTTCTTTTACTCCCCGCATTTGTTTTTTTTTGCTGGGAGTTAAATGACACGTGGATATCAGCTAACCGAGAAATTTTTACCGCTCGGCTTGTGGCAGCCACAGGAGATGAGTATTCCATTCAGGAATCCTCCCACACATGCACACAAATCTTGTAAAACCAGGTAGACCAGCTTGAGGGCACTCACTTATTATAATAGTTTAATTACCTGTTTTTTTTTATTTTTTCCAACAGTGCATTTATGCAAAAGGCAGCGATTTCTTTTCATGTTGTGCAACCTAGCACCTGCCTACAATTCAGCGAGAGGCACGGCATTTTCGAAACCATGGTTTAGTATCTGAAACTGAATTTTGAATGTACCTATTTAAGATAAAAGTTGTGGTTGGAATAGCTCCTCGTGTTGGCCTTAGCGGTGGGATTAAATGAAAGAGAATGCATGGTTAGGGCAGAAAAAAAACACAACATTAACTGTGTATATCACTGCACGATAAACAGCTTTCTGATAAAATGAGGATCAACTGCTTTCTATGCCTGCAATTGGGTCGGAACTAAAATCTACAATCAGCGATCACAGAATTCTGTCGCTGTTCTTTCGATCAGAACAGCAACCTTCGAAGCTTCCTTCATGTGCACCGAGTGTAATAGGTTCCTTTTCACTGGCTTCATTTGCTTTTACAGTGAAGTAATGATATTTTATTATAGCAACATGATCAATATTAGGTTCATTTCTAATATAAAAACATAAACCTTATTGCCCTTTAACACGAGGCTTAAAGATATCCTGCGACATCCTTTAACATTCGATAAGTTTGATGGAAAGGCAGCTTGACTACCATATGCCAAACTGTTAGCTTTCGCAGTGTTTTAGAGTACAAGTAAAAAATTATTTCTGTCAGTCTCATTATCACCTTCCTCCTCGACTTCAGTATCATATGTAACCATGTGTAGAATCATAAAATAATTATGCAGTGTACAAGCTTTCTGGGAGCATGTAGTACTGTTTTCCTAATTCTTTATCGCTCACATTGATCGTGGCATGTGTGCATTGATCCAAGCCCGCCATCTGGTTGTGTGAGATAAGCATGGTAGTGTCTTTGCATTTCACTGTCAGTCAAGGAGGGGGACAGTTTGGCTGTAGGGAATTATGGGGGTAGGATTAGCCCTCTTCCTGCGAGTAAGCTGAATTTTAAATGGCACTGCTGCAGCTGCTGAGGCCACATTACAAACTCACACTTTTGCTTATGGCCTGGTGCAGACTTTAAATTGTTATGTCAGATGGAGGGAAGCAACATTTTAGTAAGCTTTAAAAAAAACATGCAAATGTCAGTCATTGTCATTTGCTTGTACCTTGGGGTGTAACCCTGTACATGCAACTACTTTAGGAGGTAGAATTGCACAATCAACTTGTAAACTTTGGCGATATCATTTTGAAACCATTCAATGTTTACAATAATTAAGAACTGATTTTGCTTTTTTTAAAGGAGGGGGATAATTGTAAGACTGACAAGTGTTTTCATGCAGAAGGTCTCCATTGTTGATGCATGTGCTTGGAGTGCATTGAGTCTTTAGCAAACCATTCCCTGAAAACGAATAAATCTGTCACAAAAGATTAGTTCCGTTTTGTCTGTTGATGCTGACTATTCATAGATCTTCAGTGTGAGGGCCAGTGTGTCACACTAAGTTGCAGGATTTCTGCTTTTGACTTCGAGGCGCTGTATTCTGTCACTTGCCTACAAAAGAGCAGCCAGAAGGAGAGGAGAAAAATGGCCTGCCATGTGTTGGAGCTGCACCTTCTTAGCTGCCCATTTATTTTCTTTGTTGCCTGAACTTTTATTGTTGTACAGTGAAAAAAACAATATTAAGCACAGGCTCCAGGCAGCAGCAAGCAGAAAAGGGGATTAGCATATCGCTAGGATCATCTTACACTGAAGCAAATTCCTTTCACAATGTATAATTAGTGAATTCGGCCCTTTTGGAACACACAGACAAAAAAAATTCGTTCAGATGTTGAATCAGAGTGTTGGAGGAGAAAGGTGGCTTGCAGATGCAGCAGGCAAGGACATTTTTTTAACATTTTAAACTTTATTTCTGCAAGTTTCGAATTATAATTGAAGGTCAAAAGCAATAGGATACACAGGTGAAAAAGGAATTTAACGGTACAAAAATACAAGTGGAACAATGGATTTATTCACACAGAAATAAAATCAGCAAAGTCGACAGCATTGGCAGACTGGCAGAGAGGTGTCGACATCGCTAAATATCTGAATTCGGTAGTTGTAATGGTTTGACTTTAAGGATTTGTAAAGAAGGTTTTTCATTATGTTGTAAGACATTTTAAACAGTTTACGAAGGCATTTTGAGATAATTAAAAAATGTAAAATTATTTTAATTGCAGGGCATTTCGAACACTGAATATTGCTGAAAATCATATTTTTTGTCATAGTTGCAAAGCTGAATATTATTTTTATCTTTTAATCCCTGAAATATTTCCTGGAACAAAACACATGTATATAAAGTAAATTGGTTTTCTGGTAAAAATGCCATTGCCTTCCCTCCCTTCCCCCAATGAGATATTTTAAATAAATATTTGTATAAGAAATCCTCACAAATCTTGCTACAGTTACAGTTTTGCACAAAAGGGCATATCACGGTGGAAACAGATAATTTTCGTAGTAATTGACTGTCTCCTTCAAATAACATAGACTGTCCAGATTTATCTTATTGACAGGTTTCTTACTGATTTCTCTACATTTACAATAACTGATATTAATTGGGAGCTTTGTGGCAAAACCAGCTCGTATCAAGGGCAAGTGTGCAATGTTCAAGTCAAATTTTCTTGCATAAATAAAAAGGATAATTCACTCCTCCTATTAGTTTGCAATCAATCGTTTCTGCGAGTAATTATAGGAAAATACAGAGAACATTATAAAAATATATCTGTACTGAATTAAAGGTGATGACTTTAATGGTAACATCACCATGGTAATCATACATCCCCATTAACTTTGTTTTCCTGTTTGTGAAACATTTTGCTGCATGAGCAAAGGATTTCAGTAAATAAAGTTTCTCAATAACGCAATACCATAAAGTTGACTTACTATGAATGTATCCTTTCAACATCCCTTGCATAAAATAAAATTAGAAATCAGGTTGACAATGTTTCAGTATTTGCCCGATTAGTTTCAGGAATTAAAGATTAGTCGTCTAAACATTGATATCAGTAGCCCAGAGAGAGAAAAAATATCTTTGGACACTTAAAAATATTACCCTTTTTTATTTCCTTTGAATACATTTATTAGTTATTAAAATAGTGTCATTGGCAGGAATAAAGGTTGTTTCGCTGAACAGAGTGGTGAAGACAAGAAGTCATTTTATGACATCTTGCAGGAATAAATCCAGTGAAAATTAGCAACTCTAATATTGGAGTTTCTGCTAATTCATATATGATCAAGAAGTGAGCACGCAGAACTGTTTTAAATAAGTCTTTATTTAAGATCTCATTTCAATTACACAGCACCTAGAAAGCTTGTTCAAAAACTGAACATCTCTAGCAGATTGGTTCAGGCTAAAGTTCTTTGCCGAGCATAGCCCCAGCTGCTCCATAAAGCTGCTGGGGCCACAGCTGGTGAGTGTCAGTTTCAAGTTTAAAGGGAAAAAACATTTTTAAAATGTTTATTATTGGTTTTATCAGAGTTTATTTTTCAGTTTCTTGAAGGATCACACGCAAGGTACTAAGCCATCTTTCTCTCTCAGGTGCTGGATGACCTACTGTGTATTTCCAACATTTTCAAACTTTATTTTGGATTTCCAGTGTTTACAATCTTTCTTTTTATATATATACTTTTCATCTAGTTACGTTCCCCTGTCCTGTAATTTTATCTAATTATTGTGCACTTAAAGGCTTCCTAGTATTTGTGCTTTGAAGTGAGGACTCTTGTTTTGGTCGTCAGATTTCGCTCTGCTGACAGCCTCTCTCTCTCCTCAGTCAAAAAGTTGTGGGTTTGAGTCCCACTCAAGAGCCTGAGCATGAAAATTAAAGCTAATGGAGTGCTGTCTATTGAAGATGCTGTCTTTCAGATAAAGCATTACTTCAAGGCCCTCCTGAGGTGGACCGGAAATATCCTGTAGCCCCATTTAGAAGATGAGCAGGGAGGTTAACCCTACTACCTGCCTAAAATGTATACCTCAATCAACATTTCAGAAGAAAATACATAATCTGGTCATTGTCACATAGCCTTCCAAAGGCATTATTGCTGTGTTTTCTCATTCATTCTCTGGATGTGGATGTTGCCGTAAAGGTTTATATTTATTCCCCATTTCCAGTTTTCCCAACAATATTGTAGTTCAAAATTTTATTTAAATACTTGGAGCGGTTTGATACCAAGTGGTTTGCTGGTACACTTCAAATGGCATCGTCATCATCATCATCATATCAATCTCTCGCATCAAAGATGATCCTTCCTTGCTGATGGTTGGCTGGAAGTGAGATGTCACCGTTGACTGCGGGCTCTCAAGTGCTTTCAGAGCCTATGTTAACCTTGCAGGCTTTCAACAGTGAAACCACCAGTCGTTGGCCGATAGAAGTGGTGGTGGGGGGTGGGCGTTGGCTTGAGCTGCTGTTCTCATTTTCCATCTTTCTTGTCATTCTCTCTCAGCAGCTGTTCTTGTTGATTGGAATGTTGTGACAGTTTTTAGTGGTGAATTGCCATTTTGTATCTGCTTCCCATGTGTTAATGTTAATAAAGCAGATTTTCCTGGAGGCTTTGGCATTGTGTTTACAACATTTCCTTTGGGCCCATTGTGAATGAGCTCCCTGGCATAGATCTCAGTAGAACACTGGTTTCAGCAGCTTGCACTGGGCAATCTCATGACGTTATCACATCCGACTCAGCTGATGCGAGATTTTTATGGCCTCTATTCTTGTCATGTTGGTGTTTTGGATAATGCCCATGTTCGTTCTTATTTCCTCCCACTTGAATTGCAAGACCCTTTTAAGGCAATGTTAACAGCATTGTTCCAGGGCTTTGATATGGTATCTGTAAGTTGTACAGCTTCAGCGCAGGAGTGAAGCACAGACAGAACTATCTGATAGACTTTAAATTTTTGTCAGGTCTGCTGTTGAAAACGCGAGTATTTATTTTAACTTTGAACAGCAGTTCTCAGACTATTGGTCATGACCCCAATTAGTATCACAGAAATAGCCAACGGGGTCACAAGCTCCTCCTTCTGAATTCAATGAAAAATTGTGTGATTGATGTGGATCAAATAAAAAAAACAAAAATACTTACATGACATAAAATGTTGCCCTCTTCCCACAGAATTGCAAGTGATGGGGCTCTTTTAGCCAGCATTTGCCTCTTGGCAAATCAATGCCATTAAGTTAGGCACCATTGAGATGCCAGTGTTCAATTTGCAAGTACCAATGGCATGGTGCGAAATCACTTTAGACCAACATTTGAATCCTAAGCATGTCATTCTGCATGTATTACACATGGGCAAAGAAATGGTTGCAAATTAAGTACCTTAAGTTTGTTAATGTTTGCTTCGTGTATTTGCCCCTTCAATGTCCTGGAGTCCTGCAGACATATATCTTGCACTTTCACTCATCAAACACATTGTTCACCCATTGACAGATATTTTTCATCAGTCTTTATGATGGAAGATACTTTGGACAGTCCATTAACACTAAAGAATATGGGTTGGGGGGAGGAATTAAGTACCGTTACCATCAGTAAAGAGAGTCGAATCAGTCAAATTAATGGGGCTAAAGGCAAAGAAGTCTCCTGGCCCTGATGTCTTATATCCCAGGATCCTAAAAGACATAGCTACAGAGGTATTGGACGCATTGGTTGTAAATTTCTAAAAAATCATTGGATTCTGAAGAAAAACCAGAGGATTAGAAAACCGCTAATGTGACACCCCTATTCAAAAAGGGAGACAAGCAAAAAGTGGCTAACTGTAGGCTGATTTGTCTAACATCTCTTATTGGAAAGGTATTGGAATCAATTATTAAGGAAGTAATAGCATCACATTTGGAAACTCATAATCTAAGCAAGCAGAATCAGCATGGCTTCATGAAAAGGAAATAGTGTCTGACTAATTTATGAGACCTTTTTGAGGAAGTCAACCAGAGTGGATAGAGGGGAACTAGTTGATGTGTTGTATTTGGACTCCCAGAAGGCATTCAACAAGATACTTCACAAAATGTTGATATAAGATAAAAGCCCATAGTGTTGGAGGAACGGCGATATATTTCCAAGTCAGGATGGTGAGCGACTTGGAGGAGATCTTGCAGGTGCTAGCGTTCCCATATGTGTGCTGCCATTGTCCTTCTAGGTGGAAGTGGTTGTGGGGTTGGAAGGTGCTGTCTAAGCAGTCTTGGTAGTTTCAGCAGTGTATCTTTTATATAGTACACTCTGCTGCTATCAATCATCGGTAATAGAAGGTGTGGATGTGCCAATCCAGTGGGCTGCTTTGACCTGGATCATGTTAAGCTTCTTGACTGTTGTTGGATATGTGCTGATCCAAGCAAGTGGGGAGTATTCCAGCACATTCCTGACTTGTGCCTTGTAGATGGTGGACAGGCTATGGGGAGTCCTGAGGTGAATTAGTTGCTGCAGTATTCATAACTTCTTATCTGCTGTTGTAATCACTATTTATATGGTGAATCCAGTTGGGTTCCTAGTCAATGGTAACCCCAAGGATGTTTATAGTGGGAAATTCAATGATGGTAACACCATTGAATGACAAGAAGTGGTGATTAAATTGTATCTTATTGGAAATAGTCATTGCCTGGCATTTGTGTATGTGAATGTTATTTGCCATTGTGTCAACCCAAGCCTGGATATTGTCCAGATCTTGTTGCATTTGAACATAGGCTGACTGCTTCACTATCTGAAGAGTCGTGATTAGTGAACTTATCAGTGAACATCCTAATTTCTGGCCTGATGGTGGAGGGAAGATTGTTCTGAAGATGGTTGGGTCTATGACACTACCATGAGGAACCCCTGCAGAGATAACCTGGAGCTGAGATGACTAACCTGCAACAGCAACCATGATTTTCTTATGTGCCATGGACAAGTTGCGTTGCCCTTGATACCCATTGATTCCAGTTTTGCTAGGGCTCCTTGATGCTATACTCATTTGAATGTGGCCTTGATGCCAAGGCCTGTCACTCTCACCTCACTTTTGAAATTCAGCTCTTTGCCCATGTTTGCACCAAGACTGTATTGAGGTCATGAGCTGAGTTATGAGATTCGATTTCATTGGATACAGTTCAGAGAAGTGTCACTGGGAAGATCCTTAGTATGGAAGGATTGTCTTATGAGCAAAGATTAAACAGTTTGGGACTATATTCACTAGAGTTTAGAAGAATGAGAGATGATTTAATTTGAAACAAATAGGATTCTTAAGGGTATTTTCTGTCATGGAATGTCTAGGACCAGAGAGCATACCCTCAGAATACGGGAGCATCAATTTAAGACTGAAGTGAGGAGGAATTTCTTCTCTCAATTCTTTTGAGACTTTGGAACTCCTTGCCACTGAGAGTTGTGCGACAGAGTCCTTATGCATATTTAAGTCTGAAATAGATAGATTCTTGATCAGTGGGGGAACCAAGAGAGATGGGGAAAGTTCAGGAAAATGGACGTGACATTCAAGGAGCTGCATGGCCTACTCCTGTTCCTATTTCTTATGGTCTGACTGACACTGACTCCATTCACCTGCGATGTTGTCACACCTGTTCTCCAGCTGCAGTTAGCATCGAGAGAATGACAATAGATGGCAAGGAATGCTGGTCACAGTGCAAACTGTCAGTGCTGGTCACCAAGTGCTCTTTCCCTAGAGCCTCCATGTCCCAAATCAATGGCAGATGCAGTATAATTTGGATAAATGTGAGGTTATTCATTTTGGGAGCAAAAACAAGAAGGAAGATTACTACCTGAATTGCTGTAAATTAGGAGAAGGGAGTGCGCAGCAGGACCTGGGTGTCCTTGTGCACCAGTCACTGAAGGTAAACGTGCAGGTGCAGCAGGTGGTAAAAAGCCAAGTGATATGTTTCTCTTCATTGTGAAAGGTTTTGGGTACAGGAGCAGGGATGTGTTGTTGCAATTGTACAGGGCCTTGGTGAGACCACACCTGGAATGTTGTTTGCAGTTTTGGTCTCCTTTTTTGAGGAAGGATGCTCTCGCTCTCGAGGCAGTGCAGCCAGGGTTTACCAAGCTGATTCTGGGGTTGGCGGGAATGATGTGTGAAGAGAGATTGACTAGGATAGGATTGTTTTCGCTAGAGTTCAGACAAATGAGGGGGGATCTCATAGAGACTTATAAAATTCTAACAGGACTGGACATGGCAGATGCAGGGAGGATGTTCCCAATGGTGGGTGTGTCCAGAACCAGGGGTCACAGTACGAGGATTCAGGTTATACCATTTTGGACAGAGATGAGGAGACATTTCTTCACCTAAAGAGTGGTGAACCTGTGGAATTTATTACCACAGAAAGTAGTTGATGCCAAAACATCAAATGTATTCAAGAAGCGACTGGTTAAATCACTTGGGGCAAATGGGATCAAATGTTATGGGGAGAAAACAGGATTAGGCCGTTGAGTTGGATGATCAGCCATGATCATAAAGAATGGCAGAGCAGGCTCGAAGGGCTGAATAGCCTCCTCCTGCTCCTATCCTCTATGTTTCTATTTTTTACCTCACACTACACCATCAGCCATTTCCACCTATTCCCCCCTGATGGAAGTACCATATTGAACTTCATATCTAACGATCCTCCTGCCCCGAACATCAAATGACAGTGTTGATAGCCTTTGGATTCTGGCTGAAGTGCTATCAGGCACAGCAAAGCAAGCTGTAGCAAAGCAGGAGATGTTGTAAGCATCCAGGTAAGCACTAGGTGAGCAAGTGCTAATTTCAATTTTACAAGGCTGCATTTTTGCTGTTCCATCTTCATTGGCCACAGGGGTCACATTAATTTTCAAGCATTAAAATAAGCAAATAGTTTGGGAAACAAAGCCTTAGAATGAGTTGGAATACCGGGATTGATGGTGTAACACATCAATGTCAAATTTGTGGATTAGATGGCATCTAAAATATAGAAAATGAAGGACATTTTCTAACCATTTACCACTAGACTTTTTACATTTGGTTTGTGTTGGTAGAGCATTTTGGTCTTCCTATTATACAAGGCAGGTCCCATGCTCTAATTGGTGAATAAGTCCTGACTTCAGAATTGCTGGTAAGAATCAAATGTATTGACATGGGATTCAAGGCTCAGTTAGGTCAACCAGGTTTGCTTGCTGAAATAATATTAGTAAACCAGTTGGGTTTGTACAATAATGAACTTCACGCTCACTTTTTTCTGATAATAATTGTTCATTTTCTAGATTTTTTGAAACTGTTCAGCCACAAAAGTTTTGTTTAAAAAAAAATGCTTGCTAACTCAGCAAAGGTTTAACTGTTTACATGCTGTGGCTATAGAAAATGCACTGATTTTCTTAAGCTTATATTGAAAAAAGAGAGTTTTTATAGTACTTAATATGGTTTAAAAGAAAGAATAAACATTCTCTGGCTTTTGCACATGCACAGACATTATAAATGAGACAAAAAAAGAGGTTGGAGATGTGGCTGTACTTTGCAAGCCTAGGGGCGTCAAGGGTAGGACCTCACCTCCTTCCTCCCGTCTCTTATTCCTGTGGGAAATCCTTCCCAAATGTGGCCCATTTATCCTAGCCCTGATCTTAATTCTTTCTATACATTCTATTCTTGCAATGCCGTCCCCATTCACATTGTGTCCATAAGACGGAAATCCTGCTCCCTCAATCAGATTCCAACCAAGTTGGCAAAGACTTATATTTTTTTCATGTTCTCTTATTCTCCCAATGCCAACTCCCATTTCAAATCTGATTTCCTCAACTCTTACTTCAAAGAGAAACACTCTTTACTCCACTAGGCTTTTAAACTAATATCACATCTTGAGTCTTCTTTTCGTCTCTGAAGTCCTTGACATTGTTCTTGCTTCCCAAACCTGCATATATTCTCCCCACAATTCCTTGTTTTAATCCCTCCGAGAACGTAAGACATGGGAGTCTGGGTAGATCATGTGACCCATCAACCATGCTTCATCAATCAATACGGCTGTAGTTGATTGTGGGCTTTACATCACTTTCCTACCTGCTACCTTGATCCATTGAGTCATAGAAACCAAAGGCCTGTCTATCCCAGCCTTTAAGGTGTTCAATGATAGAACATACTTAATCCTCTGAGAAAGAGGATTCCAAAGATCACAAACGTTTACGTGAAGTCAGGTCTCCTTACATTGATCCTAAATAATTGGGCAATCAGACTTATTGTTCAGCTATGGCACTGAAATGACCCCTGTCAATGTCACAAATGACATTATTCCAGTGACCATGATAGACATTCTTCTCAATTTATCCACTGCCTTCAACCAGTGGACCACACCCTCCTCCTCCAAACCATTGTCTATCCAATTGTAGCCAGAGTCACCTGTACTTTTTTCTCTTTCCAATTGGTACCTTTGGAGTCTGTAAATATCAATTGTTGATTTCCTTCTATTTCTTATCTAGATCTTCAGAAAATGCAGCATTTATTCCACATGACCATGGCATGCTACTCCACATGACTACTACCTTTTTGACTATTTCACTGTCCCTGATTTGTCAAACTGTTTGATTGATATCCAAGTTTGGATAGGTAGAAATTTCTTCAACTAATTCTTTGAAAGACAGAAGTCATTGCCTTTGATCCATTACAAATCTGTTCCCTGACCATCATCTCCATCTCTGACAACTGCCTTAAACTGGGCAAGACTGTTTGCAGCTACATTATTCTCTTAACTTATGAATGTGTTTCTGACCACTTACTTGCACTGTTGGAAAGACTATCTACTTCCACCCTTGTAACATTGATTGATTCTGATTCTGCCTCAGCTCATCTGCTGTTAAAACCTCACTGTTGCCTTTGTTAGCTCTGAATTTGATTATTCTAATTTTTTCCGGGCCAGCATCTCACCTTTCCCTTGGCAAACTCTTGTGCTCATTAAATTCTGACTGGATATGCATCAATGTTAGTTTGCTCGGCCAAAATCTAACCCCATCTATGAACCAGTAGATTTGTCGTAGAGTTATAACATGTGCAAGATGGAAGTAGGACCCATAGTGCAGATTATTTTAAACTTCAGGACACATTGCCTGTCCATGTGCACAGTGATGCTTTGAGTTGTGATCGGAGACTCTTAATATTTGACAAGTTGAACCCAATGGGTGCAAGCAAACTAGTAATGTTTAAAAGACATCACAGCTTAGCAGGGAAAATGACAGTACTACAGAGTTAACAATGATTCAGACGTGAATATTAGAGAAATTATGCATTTGATATGGGAATGAGTATGGAGTGCCATGACTTATGGTGAACTTCCTCTCATAAGGAAAGCTGAATGTTAGCTAATGTGATGTCACTATCACTGCATGTCGCCTTGCTGAAAGATTTAACATAGTACGTCAGCAGCAGTCTTCTGACCTGTGTAATAATGATGATTCTTCCTAATATGCTAAATGAATGTAAATGTGCATATTATTAAAAAAAAGCAAAATATGGCTTAAGTTTAACTGAATGGAGAAGAAAATGCAGTTAACGTCTGTTCGGGTTTAACTTGAGCAACTTATTTTTAAGTAGTCATTCTAGAAATGTCTAAAATGCAGACTAACAAGACTGTTTTGACTGATGTGGGACATTTAATAATTAAAGTTTCCGGAAACAGTTAATTAATTACTTGCAGAATCAAGACCTAATCAAACTCTTTGCTGAGTACCTGTGGGACAGTAAAAGGTGGGACTTCTGACTGAAAATAAATGACCACCAAACAGATATTCCTTTCTTATGTTACCAATGAGATGGCCATATTTTGAATGTAAGAAATACATCAACAAACACAAATATATTCAAATATGTAGTTTTGCTTTCAAATGAGCCTGTTACTGGATCAACACAAGAGTCTTGTTTTTAAAAGTATTACATTTGTATTGCCAAGCTTAATAATAATGTAGTATTAGCAATATTTGCACACCTTCCTTTTGTAATTGCTGAGGGTTGTGTCCTGGAAATCAAAAGGATATCAATTAATGTAATTTGTATCAATGGCTCGATGTTTAGCATAATTGTATAACACCCCTTATTGTGTAATGTCATATAAGATTGATCAGTAATCTCATAGCAAAGGTACCTTAGGCAATAGTGTCAATAATTTCATTGAATTTTATGTTTAGTTTGAGGAGGAGAGAAGTGGGTCCAAAAACATTTTTTAGGTTTAAAAAAGGAAATTATGAGACCATGAAAACAGACTCAGGTAAAGTGAATTTGTAAATTAGTTGAAGAATAGTCAATGGACATGCAATGGCAGATATCTAAGGAAATAATTCCAAATACCCGGAGAAGGTGTATTGTGAAGACAGTTTGCAGAGCTGTGAGATCCAGAGGGAGGTGGATGTTCCAATGCATGAATCATAAAAGGCTGATATGCAGTTGCAACAAGTGACTCGGATAACTAATGGAATGTTATGACTTATTGCAAGAGGAATCGAATACAAAAGTGGAGAGATTCTGGTTCACTTATCCAGCGGGGTGAGACCACATTTGGATAATTGAGTGCCCTACTGATCTCCTTATTCAAAGAAGGATGTAAATGCATTGGAAACAATTCAAGGAACATTTACCAGGCTCAAACCTAGAATGGGTAGGTTCTCTCATGAAGAAAGGTCAGATCTGCTAGAATTTAGAAAAGTAAAATGTGACTTGACTGAAACACTAAGGGTAGATACAGACAGGATGTTTGCTTCCATGGAAAAATTTAAAATTAGGGGTCACTATTTAAAAATCATGGGTCACCCACTGGAAACCAAGATGAGGCAAAATTTCTTCACTCAAGTCTTTGGAATTCTCTTCCTGAAAAGGTGAAGGACTTCGAATATATTAAAGGCAGAAGTGGATAGATTCTTCATAAGCAATGGAGTGAAAGGTTATCAAGATAGGTGAGAACATGGATCTGAGGATACACTCAGGTCAGCGATGACCTTTATAAATGGCCGAGCAGAGCTGAAGGGCATGCTTCTGCTCTTTGTTGATACGTACCCCTCTCTGTTTGTTATTCCACAAGTGATATTAACCAAACTTAAATAAAATGGTTAACCCTTGCAGGACAATAATGGACACCAGAGCTGCTTTTGGTAGAATGGAGTAGAATTGCTATGAAATATCACTTACCATAAAACCTTTTGGAAGAGAGGAAATTAATACACTGCTTTTTCAAAAAAAACTAAGCATTGCAAAATCATAATTGGATCACTCTGCTGTTACATCATTAAGGACTTTTGTTTTAAAACTGCTTTTCACTAATGCAAAACTAACTTTAATCTCTGCTGTTTAAAAGAATGAAAACAGAAATAGGAAGTTCTAAATGTTATCAATAAATTCTTAATAATTAATCAATCTCTAATTTCAGTGATTGACTGTTTGAACAATGATATTTGCTCTCAGAAAAACTGATGTATTTTGTAAATAGTTCATTTGATTCTATTTGTAACAAATAGAAAAACATAGATATGAAGATTCCCCCATAAAATATTGTTTCATTTATCTAATCCAAAGTAAATTGGTGCAGGAAATTTGTGAAATTTGTAGGTTAGAGATTGCAACACCCCATTTAAGGTAAGTATCTTCCAAATCCTATGAAATAGACTGAGGCTGGAATGAGTCTCCCTGCTTTACTTTCTGCCTGATTCTCAATTTATCCAACGTCAGTTTACCCTAGGTTCAGTTGAAGAAACCGACTATAAAGTCCTGCCACAGAAGTGAAATCTGTTTCCTTGTGAGTGAATGGACATGCTCTGATTGTGTTAATTATGCATTCCTTGAACAGGTCTGGGACGCAGTGTGAGTGTAAGCTTTCTCAGTTTGAAAGAATATCTTATGACTTGATTCAAAGTTTTTTCTATTCATTCACAGGATGAGGGTATCGCTGGCTGGACCAGCATTTATTGCCCATCCCTAATTGCCCAAAGAGCAGTTAAATGTTAACCACATAGCTGTGGGTCAGGAATCACATGTTGCTCAGACCAGGTACGGATAGAAGTGCCTCCTCCTAAAGGACATTAATGAACCAGATTGGTTTTTCCTGATAGTCAACAATAGTTTCATGGTCATCATGAGACTATTAATTCTGAATTGCGACATCTACCATGGCAGGATTTGAACAGTACCTGGGTCTCTGGATTAACAATCCAGTGGTAATACCACTCGGCCATTGCCTTCTTTTGTTTTTCCTCCACTTTACATTTTGCAAAAACAGCGTTATTACCTCTTATGCCTTATTTTTCTAAGTGATACAATTTTATTTGTCGACTGGGAGTCTACAATTTTATTATCAGGATAAAAGAACCAGCTGCAGCAGTGTGCATGTGGGGAGCCAACTCTAGGATGTCCGTACCCTAAAATGACCTTAGGCCTGGAATCATTATGCAGCTGCTTTCAGTGGCTTAGTGCACGATTGGCTTCATGGTTTTCAAAACCATAGCGGTTGCCTGGAGATGGTTCTCAGTATCAGTTGGATGTGCTAAGCCCACATTTGGCAGCAATGAGAACAGCAAACAGTCCCTGTTTAATGCAAAGGATGTGTGTACTGGGTTATTTTTGTATCCCTGGAATTTTTCTGTTGCTGAATAAATATTTTGTATTCCATCTGATTATGTACATCATGTCTTTGGGTGATTCCACTTTCAAGCATCTACACATACTATGCCTTACTGACCATTAAGGAAAAATCAACAATCAATCAGACAGTGCACTAATGAAACATGGCATGAAGATTAGGTAGCTCTCAGGTCTTCAGTCAGCATATGATGTCTGAGAGAAGGGCGGAGAATTCTCTCATGATAGGCAGTAGCTTGAGAGGAACCCTGAGGCGGCTCCTAGTGAACCTTCTATCATTGATTAGCCTTCAATGTTTCAAAGTTTGTGTAGACTACTAATTTGCCCGGAAATACTTGAAAATCCTGTAGGACAACATTTAATCTGAGAGAGGCAGGACTGAGTGCTGTTTTTCTCAGAATACCACTGCACCGAGAGAGTGGACGTGTGAATTGCCCATTGTTCACCTCACAGCACTGAATGCCAGTGTACTTCCTTGAAAAGCTGATAGATAGAATGAACCTTTCCCTGCAGAGTTGTGGGAAATCACCGCTGATTTTGAACATCATTCACATGGTGGATGTAAATATGGAAGACGCATGCAAATGAGCACAATCTCTGCTTTTAACTTCAGTGTTGTCCACATTATAGTGCAATGCCTTGGCTCAGTTATCAATGTCATGGTCCAAGGATTCCCTAACATCTGATGCTATCTGCCATCCAGGAGTCTATTGCCAATGAGAAGTGAGCAACGCTTGGCCATTACAACTTTTGTCATCCGTGGGATGTCTGAAAAGGTTGCAGGTCTGTGCAGATATTCAGTGTGCTGGACCTGTGACTGCATGGCAGTCTCCAAATTCTCTATGGAGACAGCCAGAAACATGCATGTTGAAGTTAACAAGGTCATGAATGCTGATGGACTCTTTCATCCTTCGAGGAAACTGCCTCTGACAAGCCTCCCTTCTGTTCCTTTGCCAGTCTGTGTATTTTAAAGAAGTCATTAACAGTTGAGCCCATGGGATTCCCATGGGATTACCTATTGCCTGGCACTGAGTAGTTGTCTAGTGTCTGGCAGTTCTCTGGTGTCTGGGTGCTTCTTCTTTGACAGCTGCAGATATGTGTCACTTCTAACCACATTGTACTCCCAAGTCAAATCTGGAATCCCCACATTGGTGAAAGTCTCTGAGCTTGTGGAACATGCAGGTGAAAGCTGGTATTTTCCTTGAGTAAGAAGTTCTTCTTTTCAGATCTTTGAGTGTTGTTTCTTTCACTCACAGAACGAGAGAGAGAAGAGAGAGAGACCTGACTTGGCTTACATCCTTTTGGAGGATGAAGACCATCTCTCAGTTCTGTGACAAATTGCAACTTAACTGTAAAAACTGTTGCTGGATAGTTTTTGACTCAAGGACACCTGATGCCAGCAGTATCTAATATGCCAAAACTTATAAGACTTTGTGTATAAAATAAACGGAAGCCACATAGTTCCATTTTTTTCCTTCAAGCTGTTAAAACTGACAATTAATTCATTCTGTGCAACACAGCAATATCCAAATGTCCACTTTGCAGTTCATAGTTCTGAACAGGATAGCTGTAGTCCTTACACCATCCCCCACAGACATGCTGTTTTAAACCAAATCCAAGACTTTTCCCTCATGTGGCACGAGGATGCACATTTCCGCCATTTCTACCCCCCACCCCCACCCCACAACCCCTCTCGTCCTCTTGGCAGTTGTGGACCCTTCTCTGCTGCATTGAGACAAAGGGAGGGATTGAGTCTTGTGGAAGTGCAAGGAAGAACAGGTAGTGGTGAAGAATGAGGAGGAGAATGAGCGAGTAAGGTGTGCAGAGGGCAGGAACGATTAGTGGTTTGGGAGGATGAGGCAGATGAGAGTCTCTAAGCAGACATGAGAGTTGTACTCCATCAGCCTCGGGTGAGGCATGTGTGGTTAGTGTGAGAGTTAGAGTGAGTGATGGCTCTGTGAGTGTGAGATAGCAGAGAGATCATGGTTGCAGAGCAGAAGAGATCATTAACCTTCTCTCTGTGTTGCTGTGCAATGTGTTTACTGACCCACATTACTATCTGGATCCAGGCTGGCAGTGTCAGATAGCTTGACCTCCTTTGCCATTATTGCCCTGCTCTCCACCACCAGCATTTCTGGATCATTTTCTTGGGGATAAGAGTGCAGGACTGCTGTGTAAAAAGCAGTTACCAGATGGCAGCATCTGAAGTGATGTGCAGCTGGAGTTTAAACATGATGCCAGCGGTGTGAATGACAGATGAGCCCAGCAATGGTGGGCACTTCTCCCTCTGTTGCCTCTCAGTTGCATGAGGCAGACACTGTAGAGCCCAGATACATAATTAATGTGGTGAGGAGCAAAACATTGTGTGACAGAAGTCGCAGTAAGTCATGGCGGACTGGGTGGCATGAATCACATTTAACAAAACACTTTGCCTGAACATAAAAAAATTCATCCCAAAATATCAGTTCAGGACTTAGAAAGCCCACTTCTCCAAGTAGAAAATCGCCTGGAAAATCATTGGTACAGGGATGGGGTGGTGACTTGGATCACAGACTGTTAAGCAAGCGGTTCTTTACAGATTTGTTTAAATGTAGTTAAAAGAAGGCTTGACAATTTGCTTAAATACGAGCATTTATTGAGCAATAATAAAAGATGAAAAAGAAAGGAACATGTATTAAGTAAATAAAAACAATGAAAGAAGAGAAAAAAAAATAAGCCTCACGCTCCTCTGGCTGTCGGGGACCCCTCGATTGACAGCTGGTCTGGAGGCTGAGCTTTTTCCTGGCACCGTTCATGATTCCAGTCCAAGATGAAGTCCAACGACTTTGAATGAAACTCTGTCTCTCATACAGTGTAACAAACAGCTAGGCACAGAAAAAAGAAACAGCTGTAGAAGAAAAACTTCTGGCCAGTACAGAAAACAGCTACAGAAAAACAAGCTGCAGGTATCATCCTCAGCTCATAGAAGAATGTTCACAGGGCTCATTCAAGGTCATGTAGCTTATCAAGTCTCATCATTAACTTTCCCAGCTTATTTTCCCATCCTATACAATCAATTTTCTCATGAGGCTGCCGAGTATCTTCATTAACTTTTTCAAGATTACTATTGCAAATTCAGATGTAAATAAGTGACAGCTGAGCAAGAACATATAATAAGAGTATGTATCATGCACTAGAAGGTTAAAACTACAATGAAAATAACTAACATCAATACAAACAATTCAACTATACGGTGTATCATCAAATTAATGATCGCAGTGGCCTTTGGGAACCGACCCTTAAATGTATATCCCACCCCTGATGTACGGTCAAGGCCATGATGGAGCCAGCAAGTTGTGCCACCTGATTGAGCTGACCAGAATATCGTCTACGTTCTTTTTCAGTTAATTTATTTACATAATTTGGTCTAAAATTCAGTACATTTCAGATTCAGGCTGCTTAATTTGTGTGTGTTTTTTCCCCCAGTTCCCTATCTTCAGACTCCTACATCACCTGAGTCTTAGCTCAGCCTTTTTTCACGTACACTAACTGCCCTAACTCATGACAGTTTCACCTACTGGTTTAGTTATACAAATGTTCAAGGTGGGGTATCTGTATGTCATCCAATGGGCCCTTTCATTCAGTCCACCATTACTCCTCCCAGAATCCATATTCTTTCATTTCTGTAACATTTTGACACAGTAACCAAACACACTTTTATTTTAATTGCAATTTTTTTACATCACTTTCACTAATACTACTTTCATTATTTTAAGGTCAGTTTCTCTATGGATTTTGTGCCAGTGTCTTACCATTTAGACTATGTTTTTGTGCTTTTCCAAGCCACACTAATCCTTTCATCAAGAAGACATTCATGGCTGAGACCCATTCTTCAGTGCATGTCTTTTTCTTTCTCATGTTTGTTATCTCTGAGGTAGCATTCACTTTTGCACACTTTTATTTGTATCCCAAGACCATGTCATGCATTCTTGACTCCCACATGATCTTATCAAATGATCTATGAGGTTTTACTTATCTCCACGTGTGGTCCCCATGCTTCGGGTAGTGGTTTGATCACCAATTCAATTCTCTTGAAAGGAAAGACAAGAACACCAACATCAGTAAGAGAAAACTATCAGTCTCATGCTTTCATCTAAAACTCCTTTTCACTACCAGAACGTTTTAACCTGAATTGCTGCTTCAGCCCATTATTCTAATTCCTTTTTGTCTTCTGCCACCAATTATTTCATCTCATCCAATTTTGCAACTTAACTATTACCACCATTTCTAAATTCAGAGATCTGTAGAGATTTGTGGTCCATCTCTTGTAAGATGTTAAAACAGAAGTCAAACATTTCGGTTTGATTCAGGCACGACGTGCTTTGTCCTTTCTCTAAGATGACCCACATTTTTTTTGAAGTTACTTGATGTGTCATTCTAGATATTTGGTATATCTCTATGTAAATTTGTCCAAATTCAATATCCTGTTTACTTCCTTAATGTTGCTAACCATTTTTATATGCACTGAAACAACTGAAACTGTGTACATGTACTCTTATCATTTCCCAGAATCCCTTTAAATTTTCAGGTAACTATTCCATTTAAGTGTTTTAGAATACCAGGGCATGTGAGTCTTAATGTAGTTTTTGTCCTGATATGCTTAACTGTACCTAGGCTTATTGGTTTCGAGATTCCTGACACTCACTACAATTAATATTTCTATAACACCTCCCCCACACTGAAATGTGTTATTGATGAATGGCTTGATGAGTTGAGGGTGTGTCATCCATCACTGTATTGCAACGGTAAAATTCTGCAAACGGGTTCAGCTTTCAGTGTCTCCAATTTCTAAAACAAAACAAACTAGCTTCATCCATTCCACATCAAGCAAAATGGGTTAATCCGTAGTATTAATCTACGGATTCAAAAAAGGGTGTGGAGCATAAAGTACTGCATGTAATTACATCATCCGTCTCTCCTCTTCCTTGAAGGAAGGAAAAGCCCACCCCTTTGTTAAATTTGCCTTTCCGAAACTCCTCACACACAGGAAGTCATATTTTCAACATTCCAATGTCCCTATCACTTGGATATTAACAATGAGTCAATCTTATCATCCAGAATTAAAGATTCACTCATTATAAAATAGTATTTGGAAGTTCAATCTGACCAGAAAATGAAATTCCAAACATGGTACTTTCTAGAATTAAAATTTACCCAAGTCCAAACACAACACGGAGCCAATTCCAAAAGATAAATTTTTACCAAGCTTTACGAATCAAATTTTTGAATCAACATTTGGCAGATTTTTGCTTTACACAACCAATGATGGTTTCTTAAAAGGACATTACATTAACCATACATGTCACACACTGATACAGGCACACACCACACTTTCAAATCATCAGACATTCCCAAACTAAAACTTCAAAGAGTCTCCAGATCTCAAGCTCCAGGGAACAAAAAGACACAAAGTTATACAGGACGACATTTAGCAACCAACAAACAAAGGTGCATTCCAACCAGAACACAAATAGTTAACACTTCTCCGTCCGTCCTCCCTGGACTGACCTATCTCCTCCCTACCCCCCCACCTACACTCACCTTTACTGGCTCCATCCCCGCCTCTTCAACTTGTCTGCCTCCTCTCCACCTATCCTCTCCTCTATCCATCCTCTATCCGCCTCCCCCTCTCTCCCTATTTATTTCAGAACCCTCTTCTCCTCCCCCATTTCTGATGAAGGGTTTAGGCCTGAAACGTCAAGATTTCCTGCTCCTATGCTGCTGCTTGACCTGCTGTGTTCATCCAGCCCCATGCTTGTTATCTCGGATTCTCCAGCATCTGCAGTACCTTTTGTCTCTAGTTAACACTACCACAAGGTTCAGTGCACTTGCATCCAGCAGAAAACTGGCCTCTAGTTATCACTGTTTCTCTAGTTATAACTGTTCCCCCATCCTTTTGGGGGCCCTAATTGCGCTAACATGTTAGCTACAGACCCAAATCCAGAGTCTGCCACATTCCACCCTGGAACACAGAAGATCTTCAGAGCATCAGGTTGCTTTTCCCGTCTCTTACACATTTTCCTGAATCCCATCCTTGTTGCCAGAAAATGTTTTGGATCAGAGTGTATCCAAGCGGTTCTTTTCTGATTTGGTTAAATGTAGTTAAGAGAAGGCTCGACAACAGCAATTTGCTTAAATATGAGCATTTATTAAGTAATAATAAAGACGGGGAGAAAAGGAACATTTATTAAGTAAATAAAAAGAATGAAAAAAGAGAAAAAAAAAAAGCCTCACGCCCTTCTGGCTGTTGGGGACCCCTCGATTGACGGCTGGTCTGGAGGCTGAGGTTGTTCCTGGCACCGTTCTTGATTCCAGTCCAAGGTGAAGTCTAATGACTTGGAATGAAACTCTCTCTGTTATACTGTGTAACAAACAGCTAGGCACAGAAAAAAAACAACTACAGAAGATAAAACTTCTGGCCAGTACAGAAAACAGCTGCAGAAAAACAAGCCGCAGGTGTCGTCTTGAGCCCATGGAGAATTTTTACAGTACTCATTCAAGGTCATGCAGCTTGTCAAGTCTCATCATTAACTTTCTCAGCGCATTTTCCCATCCTACACAATCTATTTTCTCATTTGGCTGTCGAATATCTTCATTAACTTTTAGCCCTTCAGCCCATCCTATACATGTGGTTATACCAATACCGGTGAAATGATGGTGAGTAATTGAAATTGTCCCTAATTGGAGCTTTAATTCTGTACATTATCAGCTGATTTGCATTCCTGCCCATCCCTGTGAAACCTTGCAGGTGACAAGACTATGTCCCAGACTCATCCCGATGAGCCACCCCACTATTTCTCTGGATCCAACTTCAAGGCCAGCAAAACTCAGCCCATTATTTCTGATTTCATGTAGCTTTCTGCCACTTTTCTTCCCTCTTTATCCTAAAGTTGCTAGGGTGCAGATGCTGTGGTACAATGAGAACAACCTCTCTCTCAACATTGGCAAAACTAGCGTACTAATCGTTGACTTCAGAAAGAAAGAAGAACATGCCCCCATCGACAACAATGGAACTGAGGTTGAGTGGGTGGAGAATGTCAAATTCCACAGAGTGATAATAACCGACAACTTATCCTGGACTTCCCTCATAGATGCGGTGGTCAAGAAGGCACAACAATGCCTCTTCTTCCTTATGCAGCTCAGGAAATTTGGCATGTCCATAAGGCCCCTCACTAACTTCTACAGATGTACCATTGAAAGCGTACTGTCTGGGTACATAACGGCCTGGTACGGCAACTGCTCTGCCCAGGACCGTAAGAAACTACAGAAGGTGGTGTGAGTAGTTCAAATCATCACAGAAGCCAACCTTCCATCCATGGACTCCATTTACGTGACTTGCTTTTGCAGAAAGGCTGCCAACATCATCAAAGACCCATCGCACCCTGGTAATGATCTTCTACAACCTCTTCCATCAGGCAGAAGATACAAAAGCCTGATCACAGACATGAACAGGTTCAGGAGCAGCTTCTTCTTGGCCTGATGAATGGACTCTCTGGCCTCAAATAATGTTGATCTCGTTAATGTTGATCTCGCCTAGTGCACGCCCTGTGCAATGTAACCTGTATGCCTCTGTTTATGTCTTTTTGCTCTGTACATCCTTGCTTACCATGATCTGCCTATTCTGCCTGTAAACAAAGCTTTTCACTGTTCTTCGATACACGTGGCAACAAATCAATCGATTAGTACCATCTAGCTCCTTAAGGCAATGCTCATTTATCATGTGAGAGCCTGGAAATTATTCCAAGCTGGTGCTGAGGTATTCATGGATGAAGCTGCAATCCTTGACTTTCATGAGTATATTATGTGGCTAACAATGTATCTTTTGAGTGGGTCGGTACACTTTGGTTATGCCTTTGCAAGTTTAGTTTATAAAATTTCAGCTTCATAGTTTGCACACTATTTTAAAGATAAAAACTAGATGGTTACCTTCATGAATGTACAATGGTTCAACTTCAGTTTTTTTTTGCGGTATGTTAACAATTTACCTTAACAGTTGGATTATTGCTTTAACAATACCAACTTCTAAATTACTTCTTATCCTTCTCCATGTTTCAGGGCATCAACAAAATTAATAGCTTGATTTTTGTTTGAACATGCTGACTAATCATTTTTGCTTTATAAATTATAATCGTGGTTACTAGATTTTCTGATGAACTCTTTATTTTGGGGAGCAGTATACAATATAGTCAGTGTGCCAAAATATTAATTAAATACAAATTTTTAAAAGAAGAGCTTCACAAAAGAATAAAGATCTGACTCAAACTGACTTTAGCTTGGGTAATTGGGCCAGTAAACTTTAAAATATTAAGTAGGCTCTGTTAAAGCCATTTTTAAAACAAATTTTAACAAACCTTGTTTAGTAGGTTTAATATTTTCTTTCTTTGCTGATGGTAATTCTGTCTCAACAATTAAACAGAATTACCAGGAATAGGTCAAAGCTCTAGTCCCTGTTCTGTATTTTAAAGCTAATAGTACAAGAGGAAGCGAGCAATAAATGTTATTAAAACAGATCAACTATTTTACCTTTGCTGGGTGTTTGCAAAATGCTGCATCAAAATCTGAAATAAAAACACTTGAAATAAGCTTTTCTATAAGACTGTTGATTTTAAATAAACAGAAACCAAATATTTTAGATGAGTTGTTATCTAACACAGGAAATTATTACAATTATTGTCACTGCTGAAATGCAAGTTCCAGTTTGCAACGAGATTTTCCTCCAGAAAAGTGTGGGGATAAAAGCACTGCGTTATCGTTTACAAAGCTTGTTTGCATCAGCTACAGGAGTCAGTCCATAGACAAATTAACTTGAATTAGTTCCTCAAGCTGATCTCACAACACTTGCCAAGTATAACGCAAAGCAAATATTGATAGTTCACCTTGTATTTCTGCCTTGTTATTCTTATGTAATAAAAATGTGTGCAGAATCAGGGCAGGAGCTGTTGTTTGTATGTGAATTTTTCAATTCTTTCTAAATAATATTGTGTTGGAAACTTCTTAAAAATATTTGCATGATTTGAAAGCTTGAAAGATTACAGAAATGATTCATTATTATGCTGTACAGCTCAAACCTGGATATATTAACACACTCAGTCAATTGTTGCTTGCTCGACTGATTAGCTATAATGTAAATATAAAAATAATAATTGCAAGGAGATTAAGAAGTTATCAAAATCATTCAAGTGTGAAAAATTAGTTCAAAACTAAACAAAGCAATTTAAACGGAGCATGCTTGGTCTTACTGGCTATAAATCATATTTGAAGTATATGAATGCCATTGAAGAGAAAATAAAAGATTAGTGATTTGAGTTGGAGTTATAAAGCAATGTCCCTTGTGACTGTTATTGAGGTGCAAAAAATTAGCTGTTACCAACAAAGGATTTGTTATATCATTTTAATTAAACAAGCCAATTATCATTTTTCAATCTAATAGAAGTGCTCTTGAGGAAAGCCTTAAGGAGAAAACGAGATTTACTGAAACTGTTATGTGGGACCTCTACAAATGTAACTGCTACCTTATAAGGTTTTTTGTAAAACACTTAAAACAGTTCGAATAAAGCCGAATACCAATTGCTGCAGTTCATTTCACTACTAGGAGTTTACACCTGTGTTACCATTAGGACTGGTCAGAGAGGTGGGAAAACAAATAAACTAGTCTTAATGTTACACTAGGGGGTCGTTATCTTGAACAGAATTAAAGTGGTAGTGGGTGGAAAATAATCAGCATGTAAACTCTCAGCATCTGATGACAAAATTGTTTCAGCAGCTTATCCATTGTTCGTCTCCTCACCCCTAAATTCTTTGTTTACTTTCAGTCGAATGAGTTGTGGACTTTCAGACTTTAACTGCTAATGGAACTAAACATTTACGCTAACAGATTAAGCTTTGCAAAATCATTAAGAAAATTGGCCCAAACAGAGATAGGGGCTTCTTGTTTAGATGTCAACTTATTTGCATAAAACCAATTGTCCGATGGACAATGACATGCTGACATCCCCCAAAAGGGAGTAATTGTGTGAAACTGCTGCAGTTTTCCAACTTTTTTTTTCTTAATTTGCATGCACGAAGGGTAGGGGGGACAACAAGCAAAATAGGGAATTATCTGGCAAGGGAGTTAAGTGAAAACTCAAATAGGCAGGTTGTCAAAAAGGCAGTCAATGTTCTGTTGTATTTAATCTAACTCTGTGGCATAAAAAGGAAAGGACAAGTGAAGAGTACTGTAACATAAAGGATTGTAGAGATGTTCACTGAAGCAACTGCTAATTGGTGCATGAAGGGATATTTTCCCCTGAATCCTTCAGTATGTTTAATAGGATAAAATTAGCCTTGAGTGGCTTGGTGTTTTGAGAGGTTATGATATAATTGGAAGTGCCTCCTGGGTTTGCTTCTGGACAAGGCAATCAGGTAAAGGCATGCAAGGGCATGGGAACCTCTGAAGTACAAGGCTCAGCTCCCACCATACTAATTAGTCTGAATTAACCATGCCAGTTTTCTGCTTCTTTTCAGCTTTGCTAATAATAGCACTACCAGTAGTTAAATCAAAGGAATACCAGACATCGTGGCACTTGCTGGTACAGTGTAAAAAAATTGGAGTGTTTTAAATTGAATGGTCCATTGGAAATATATAAAGAATTACAGGTTTCACACAAGAAATTCTTGTGATAAAATAATTAATTTTTTAATGAAATTCAGAAGAAACATGACATGTATTGATCAGTTTTATTCATTTATAGCAATCGGATATGTCTATTGGGTTAAAGACAAAGTAAATTCCCTGAAAGAATAATCCCCTGACTTTTTTAACATTTCATATTAACATCCTGGGGGGCAAAGACCCTTTCTTCCTGTTGATTTTTATTTGTAAACTGTTTAAAACACCAGGTTCAGAGATTCCAGTAAGCTGTATGGTGCATACACTGAAGAAATCTTTGAGAGTTTATATTTACTATAAGTTAATAACATTGGAATCTGGTTAGAGAAAAAAACAGTTTCTCAGCACATCATCCACAAACAAGGGACAAGATTTTGTGATGCTCGTGAAAAATGGATAGAAGCATGAAATACAGTCCCTAAAATGCAGGTTTAAGGAATTCCAGAAAAAAGTTCTAAATAACAATAAAATTTGACTTTCTTAAATTACCATAAAAGCAATGCACCTAATTATACATGAATAAAATTGCAGAATAAATTCTTATCCTAAGATTTCTACATAAAAATGGAGAACAGCAGTCAATAGGACTTATTTTCTCAGCAAATTACTCGGTGAGTAGCTGAGCCACTTTGTCCAAAACATGCACAGGTTATTGTATTTGGCTGGGTGAGTGGTACAGTTGCTAAAGCTGCCTTTGGCTAAGAAGAGAAAATTAGCCAGGATTCCCATCTGGATGCCTTAAACTTCTGATGTAAGTGCACATGTATGGCAATGCCAAAGACTGGATTGGTCCCAATGTGATGCCTTGCAACAGTTGCTATTGAGAGTTGTGTATAATAGCCACTCGAGTGAGGGACTGGGGAACACCTAGTACTTTTTGTATATACTCAAGACTCTCAGGGGAAGAGAAGAGGCAATTGGAAAGAAAAAAGAAGAACCACTAACTAAGAAGATTAACTGAAGAATTCAGGAAATTCTGGTCTCTTACTATCAATTACAAGTAGGCCTTTAACTAATATAGATTACAATTGTTTCCTATGATGTGCCATCAGCTGAATATCGGAAAATTGCTGGGGAATCCATATCATCCCTGGTGCTGTATTTATTTGACTATAGATAATGTGTTTACTAAACCAAGGTTCATTTGAAATTCTTCTGAAATTACCTGCTGCTGTGGAAAATGCAAGTAGAAATGTGTAATCCCAAGACAAATACTCTGCAATTTAGACTCAGCCTGTGGCAATCAAGTTTTGTGGGGGTTTTTATGCGTGAAAAGAGTAGCTGTGGAGTGGAGAAGTGAAGAAATATATTTGAAATTCTATGACATTTCTCTGAGTTTGAGGAAATGCAGTTCTATGACAGGTTTGTGATAGCAGAAAATATTCAATATATTACAAAACTATCATTGCCACGATATTCACTGGGAGCACAATGAAATATTATGGTAGAATCAGATGTGTAAATGGCAATTTCTATGCTGCTTACAGGCAAAGCGGGAGAGAAATATGAAATAATATATTAATTGTGAAGGTTTGCATACCAAAAGAAAGAGGTAACAATAAATATTTCAAACTCATGATGTAGCATGACATTAATATATGGATTTCTACCAGTGTTGAGGTTTAGTTATCATTAATTGTTTTTATTTAATAATAATGTAACTAAAACTATGATGCTTCCCTATTGTACCTGGTTACTGCAAATATTTCTCATTATCTGGGAGTTGTTTTAATCAAGATTTGTCCAACTTCTCACCCCAGATCATTTATTCTGTTTTTTTCCCCTTATATGCATATTCTGGGAGGAACTGGAACTTGATTAAGGTGAACTTTCACTTACTGATCTGTGGAGAAATCTAAGCAGACGTAAATTAGCTGTTTAGAATGTTGAACAAAGGTATTCATGCCACCACAGTTTCTAGGGGTCTCATGCTGAGCCAGTAATCCTTTTTTCATCATCTGTGAAGTGACTATTGAAAAAAAGCTCAAAACTGGCAACCGTGCTTCTCAGTCCATTCTCTATTTAGAAACAATGGCACCGAATTCTGGAATTGATAGTTGATGCTATCGATATGGGGAAAGAAAGCAGCAGCGTTAAAATGAGGGATCAGGACACTGTGAAGGAGAGGGCAAAACCTATGCAAAGCTTTGAATTTTGAGCATAAAAGTTAATTGACAGTAGCGAGGCTATGGAAGACCGATAGGTGGCTCATCCATGCAAACTCAGCAAAATAAGTCTTGAAGGCGGTCGTAACCGATTTGAAATTTTGTGAAGAAGTTAGAAAGCCACCCTGAAGCCCATGAAGAAAGTGAGATGTAGCATCAAATGTCTTCTCCTTACAGAAAGATGGATTGGTGGCAGTCTTAAAATAATTTGGATGTTTTTATCTCATACAGTTTAAAGATAGATGGACTTGTTGTGTGGGGGATGGAAGGCAATGAAGAAACAACATGAGCCTTGCAATTGATTAAAAGTTATTTTGGCAGAGCTATGTTCAGATACGATTAAATATCATTTGATTGGGCTTCACAAACTAGTGACTTCACCAACTTATTTCCACTTTCGATATGGAGTTCCACATAATGTGAGGAAATTTCTGCTCTATGTTTGTTTTCATTCTGTCTTCTATAGTAAATAAATACAACAGAGATGAACATGATGGTAGGGGCAGAAAAAAAGCCATTTGCCTCAACAAGTCATTTTTTTAGTTAATCTCAATTCCAGATATCCATGTTCTCATTATAATCCTTAATAGGAAGTCAGTTAAATCAGTTGACTGAATGGTTTGCAATGCAGGATGATACCAATGGTATGGGTTCAATTCCAGTTCCGGCTGAGTTATGATGGAGGACTCTCCTTCTCAACCTCTCCCTCTGCCTGAGGCATGGTGACCCTCATTTAAGGCACCACCTCTCTCTAATGAGGGAGCAGCCCTACAGTAAGTCTACAGCAACTTTACCTTACAATTCCTAATCCTGCTTGACTTATTTTTATTACTTCCTAACCTTTATAATATACATTCCAACAGCTTACATAATTTTAATCCGTCACTGTTGTCAAGCTACTTCCTAATTATCGAAATCGTTAGTGGGTCGATTCAGAGTTTCTGCTCCACTGAAAACCAGTCTAATTGTCTAACCTTTCTGTGTAACTTTGATTACTGATATCTGAAATTGTGGCCAAGAAGTTCCATTTTGAAGTTAAAGTGTGGTAGTAAGAGCCTTGGTTGGCCTCATATCTGCTAATGCTGACACTGGTAATTATGGTACTTCTCAGTTCATTGTTAATGTGAGTGGAGGGGAGTGAGGTGAATTGATGAGAATTTGCAAAGAGAGCGTCAGTGACCTCCAGGATGTGGTTGCAAGCTGAGGTCTGTGAAATGGCACAGATGTCCATGGTCGCTCTCCAGAAGTGAAGGGCAGCTGCAGTCATTAGGGTTCCCAGGTTGAGATTAACAGTCCCTGTGACTGCAGGCCCTTATCCAGAAGCTGGCGTGGCTGTGACAATGATGGTTTTGGATATCCTGAACAAAAACAGAAGTTGCTGAAAAAGCTCAGCAGGTCTGGCAGCATCTGTGAAGGAAAATCAGAGGTAACATTTCGGGTCTGGTGACCCTTCTTCAGAACGTCATTACATCATCCACAGTTCTTTTCATTGGATTAGTCTGTCAGGGGGTACCACCACAGTCAGTACAGAACCTGAGACTTTTCTAGGACAGGGTTTTCATTGGATATCCTAAGTTGTCTTCTATACTGGTTCTCTCTCATTTGCAGATAGCTGCACCAGAACCTATAAATTCTGTTTGAAGCAAGAACATTCTTCAATGTGGTTTCGAATTTGCTTTCACTGTAGTGAGTCACAAGTTGCCTACAATATTTTTGTATTGTACCTACAATACAACCTACAATATTTTTCCCAATTTTCATCTTTCCAACAAAATCAGGATCAATGTCTCCTAATGACCCTCCCTGTGTTTTGGTTGAGCCCCTTTATGTTACCATCAATGTGCCCATTTTATCCTTGGGAGCCTATCATTATTGAGGTGCTGATGCCCTTGTTGGCCCTGCAACCTCCCCATATCAAGGCCAGAATGAATATGATTTGGCTTGACTCTCCTTCAAGACCATCTGATCCCCTATGCTGCCAGATCTCACCCTACCCTTTCATTATCTCCCAAGACTATGAGTATTCACTCAGCTTGTGAATACAACCAAGCCAGTCTAGCAAAATAAAGCAGAAGCTAGAAATCTGAAACTAACACAGCAAATGCTGGAACAACTCAACAGATCAGGCAGCATCTGTGGGCAAAGAAACAGAGTTAATGTTTGGAATCCAGTATTATTCTAAAGAAGAATCATACTGGACTCAAAATGTTAACTCTGGTTCACTCTCCACAAAAGCTGCCAGACCTGCTGAGTTTCTCCAGCATTCTGTATTTTTGTTTCAGACCTGTTCCCAGACTTGAGCTGTCCTCAGCCTCATCAATACGTTGATTGGAGCTTAAACAGCACCCGTCCACATTATGTAAGAACCTCCCTCCTCCGACTGATTGTACCTCATCCCCTGGATAGACTTTGCAGGACAATCCCAACTGATTGCGGTCAAGCCCGTGGATTGAAATTGTAAGACAACTGACCAGCTGACCAGTGAGGGCCAAACTGATGACTTTCAGGATTGACATAGCCCTATGCCTGGATGAAATAGAGCCAATTCCTGGACTTGTGTTGAAAAAAACCACTTGACCGACCATGGTCAAACCCTGTCCTAGAAAAGTCTCAGGTTCTGTACTGACTGTGGTGGTACCCCCTGACAGACTAAAGTCCATGCTAACCTCACTAAGCATGCTTCCCCTTTCCTACTCACATATCACCACAATCTTCATGCTCATGCTCTCTCTGTTTTTTGTATGCTGCAGGCACATGCACCATCTCTGGCACTGACAAGGCACTGTGCCATACTGCAATCCCCCACTTTCATATTGACCTTATTCTAACCAAAGTCCATGCAAGACTAGAGGTATGGGAAATGCTCACCTAAACTAGGTTTCTGTTTTGCTCTGCTATGCACCATACCCTCAACAATTCAATAAATGTGGCAAAGCCTTCTGGCATTTTCTGCGCAACCATATTCTTTTATTAAAGTATTCCATCTTACCATCTCTCATATAATTCTTCTTCCAACCGTTGCTTGACAACTAATTCCATGAATTGACTAAAATTAAAATAAATTAAACAAATAAACCTTCATACATTTCACTCTATGAATATTGTTTCAGTATTCTCTGTCAAAATAAAGCATGGCAGGTGATTCAGTAAGGAATAGTCCAGATGATATTTAATCAGTACCTTTTAGAATAGCAACATCTTCTCTGATTTGTGTTCTATCCCTCCGCTAATAACAATCAAGCGTTGCTCATTTCATAGCTGCCACACGCTGAAATGACAGTGTCAATGCTTTTTTGCAATACTTCCTGAATAAATTCTCTGATAATTGCCATGTTTGCTTGTTGCAATCAGGGCTTGCAGTTTAGGTTCATTATACACCTGTTATTTTATTGAACTGCTTTTGTTGCCAAATGCCCATCATCTGAGGCACTTACTGTTTTCTTCACCAACAGGGTCTGGCTCTTCCAGTTACAAAGTTTCCATTTCCTGTTGCTGAACTGGTTTTTTTGAACCAACATTCTATTCCTCCAGTCAGTAACATCGAGAATAATTACTTGCTACTTATATGTCACCTTTGATATAGTAAAACACACCCCTGCAGGCGTAACAATTAGAATTAGTTGTCAAACCAGGGTTGGAAGAAGAATTATATCCCTCCACTCCCTCCGCTCCAATCCCAACCTCACCATAAAACCCGCGGACAAGGGAGGGGCAGTCGTAGTATGGCGCACTGACCTCTACATTGCTGAGGCCAGGCGCCAACTCTCTGACACCTCCTCCTACCGCCCCCTGGATCATGACCCCACCCCCAAGCACCAAACCATCATCTCCCAAACCATCCACAACCTCATCACCTCAGGTGACCTCCCACCCACCGCCTCCAACCTCATCGTTCCCCAACCCCGCACCGCCCGCTTCTATCTCCTCCCCAAAATCCACAAACCTGAATGCCCTAGTCGACCCATTGTCTCCGCCTGCTCCTGCCCCACCGAACTCATCTCCACCTACCTAGACTCCATTTTCACCCCCTTGGTCCAGGAACTCCCTACCTACGTCCGTGACACCACCCATGCCCTCCACCTCCTCCAGAACTTCCAATTCCCAGGTCCCCAACACCTCATTTTTACAATGGACGTCCAGTCCCTATATACCTGTATTCCCCATGCTGATGGCCTAAAGGCCCTCCGCTTCTTCCTGTCCCGCAGAACGGACCAATCCCCCTCCACCGACACCCTCATCCGCCTAGCCGAACTCGTCCTCACCCTCAACAACTTTTCTTTCAATTCCTCCCACTTCCTACAAACAAAGGGTGTGGCCATGGGTACCCGCATGGGTCCAAGCTATGCCTACCTCTTTGTAGGTTATGTGGAACAATCCCTCTTCCGTACCTACACTGGCCCTAAACCCCACCTCTTCCTCCGTTACATTGATGACTGCATCGGCGCCGCCTCGTGCTCCCACGAGGAGCTCGAACAGTTCATCCAATTCACCAACACTTTCCACCCCAACCTGAAGTTCACCTGGACCATCTCTAACACTTCTCTCTCCTTCCTGGACCTCTCTGTCTCCATCTCGGGCAACCACCTAGAGACAGATGTCCATTTCAAGCCCACTGACTCCCACAGCTACCTGGAATACACCTCCTCCCACCCACCCTCCTGCAAAAATGCCATCCCGTATTCCCAATTCCTTCGCCTCCGCCGCATCTGTTCCCAGGATGAGACATTCCAATCCCGCACATCTCAAATGTCCTCATTCTTCAAGGACCGCAACTTCCCCCCCACAGTGGTCGAGAACGCCCTCGACCGTGTCTCCCGCATTTCCCGGAACACATCCCTCACGCCCCGTCCCCGCAACAATAATCAAAAAAGAATCCCCCTCGTCCTTACATACCACCCCACCAACCTCCGGATCCAACGCATCATCCTCCGACACTTCCGCCATCTACAGTCTGACCCCACCACCAAAGACATCTTTCCCTCCCCACCCTTATCTGCCTTCCGGAGGGACCACTCCCTCCGCGACTCCCTTGTCCGCGCCACACTCCCCTCCAGCCCCACCACACCCGGCACTTTTCCTTGTAACCGCAGGAAGTGCTACACCTGCCCCCACACCTCCTCCCTCACCCCAATCCCAGGCCCCAAGAAGACATTCCACATCAGGCAGAGGTTCACCTGCACATCTGCCAATGTGGTATACTGCATCCGCTGTACCCGTTGTGGCTTCCTCTACATCGGGGAAACCAAGCGGAGGCTTGGGGACCGCTTTGCAGAACACCTGCGCTCAGTTCGCAACAAACAACTGCACCTCCCAGTCGCGAACCATTTCAACTCCCCCTCCCATTCCTCAGATGACATGTCCATCCTTGGCCTCCTACAATGCCACAGTGATGCCACCCGAAGGCTGCAGGAACAGCAAATCATATTCAGCCTGGGAACCCTGCAGCCCAATGGCATCAATGTGGATTTCACAAGTTTCAAAATCTCCCCTCCCCCAACCGCATCCCAAAACCAGCCCAGCTCATCTCCACCTCCCTAACCTGTTTTTCCTCTCACCTCAAGCCACACCCCCATCTCCTATCTACTAACATCATCCCGCCCCCTTGACCTGTCCGTCCTCCCTGGACTGACCTATCTCCTCCCTACCCCCCTACCTACACTCACCTTTACTGGCTCCATCCCCGCCTCTTCGACTTGTCTGCCTCCTCTCCACCTATCCTCTCCTCTATCCATCCTCTATCCGCCTCCCCCTCTCTCCCTATTTATTTCAGAACCCTCTCCCCCTCCCCCATTTCTGATGAAGGGTTTAGGCCCGAAACGTCAAGTTTTCCTGCTCCTATGATGCTGCTTGACCTGCTGTGTTCATCCAGCCCCATGCTTGTTATCTCAGATTCTCCAGCATCTGCAGTACCTTTTATCTCTGAAACGGTCCAATATGCTGACTTTTCTCTTCGCTAGTTGAGAAATCCACTAGTGGGTTCATGACTACTGTCTATTGCAAGCCTACCTTCAGCAATGAATATGCAGAGACTGATGCTGAATTAATGTTGGAGACACGTCCTTCATTATCAGAGTGCAGCAAATCTCACTGTAAGGAGAGGTGTGTTCAGCCTTCATTTTATAGGGCATGTCACCAAAGAGTATTCTAAGACCTCAGAACCACTTTTGCTCCTTATATTCTCAACACGGATTATTTCCACCATTGCATACCATCGGTGCCTTGCTGCTGGAGGCATGTTGGTCACCGTGGCTGCCTTCCTAAGAAGGAGAAGACCATGCAGCGGAACCAAGGCTGACAGCAAGTCCAGAAGCTGCAGCAGGCCTCGAACAGGAAGAGACGCACCAGCTCAGGAGGGGGTCACAATGGAATGGCCCGTCAGGATGTGTGGGGTCACAGGAGTCAGTTTCTTGACTCTATTTTCTGAGGATGAGCATGGCTTAGTGTCAATGCAGGGTCCATATGTCCTGGACACTGTGATATAACTGTGCTGAATGCTAGACTGGCACCTGAGGGCTGCAGGAGTAGGAGACCATCACCACCTGGTAGCTGTGAAGTTGACAGCCATTTTAAACTTCAACGTGACTGGCTTCTTCCAGGGAGTGACCTGTGTGGGATCTCTCGGTGATTCACCCATAAATCAGGATAGTTACCGATACCTACTGTGCAAGGCCACACTGGTTCATTTTGTTTCCTAATGACAAGCTCAGTGCTGCAGCCTGGGCAGTAGGATATGGAAACGTCCCTGGCATCCCCCAGGTGCAGGGTGCCATCGACTGCACACGCATGGCACAGAGAGGGCTGTATCACAACACTATGGAATTCACCAACAGGAAGGCATTCCATTTGATTAGTTTTCAGATGAATTGGTGATCACTGTAACCACCTTCTAGAGGTGTGTGCCCACTACCCTGGCAGTTGCTATGACTCCTGCACCCTCGAGTGCTCTCATGTATGTGGTGTGTTTGAGAGTTCATGTGCCTTACAAGACTAATCACTGAGAAAAAAGGGCTCCACAATGAGCTTGGCTCATGATACCATTGGAAAGTCCCCTGTCTGATGTGAAGAGCAGATATGATGCTGCCCAGGCTTTGAGAAGGGCCATGGTGGAGCAAACAGTAGGGCTGCTGGAAGCGTGGTCCCGCTGCCTTCCAGTATATTCCAGACAGAGTGTGCCACGTCATTCTGGCGTGATACGCTCCGTACATTTGGAACGGGCAATGAGGCAAGATGCTGGCTGGTAAAGAAGTGGAGGACAGAGCAATGTTCCAAGGAGGAGGATGAGGACACTGGGAGGAGGAAGTCCCTTTTGTGAAATATAGAGTTCAATTGTGTAAGGCTCTATAGACCAGACAGAACCTCATTGACACTCACTTCCATCAGACTCCTAGCCAACTTGAACTGTAGAATTTGCCAGCATTTGGTTGTATCGTGAGGCAAGCATCAGCCTCTGTTAGTTTTGTTTGTGTTTGCTATTTCTGGCTGTAAATAAAGCTCATGTTTGGAATTGTCCAATTGTTTGTCAGAATGTAACATTCCTCTCATGGATAATGGGACTACAGAGGACCATGGGGACTGGTAGAGGTGACTCAGAGAGGGTATTTAGATGGGATGTAGCTCTGCATAGGTAGAGTGTTGGGCCTGGTGGTTGAACAGTGACAAGGGTGAGAAAATGGGGTTGTACGTGTGAGGGAATATCAGCCTTGCCAGCTATGTGCCCTGAACAGTATGGCTTGTGCCTGCTGCGCCATTACAGTACTGGTGAGGGGCAAGCTGAATAGCCAACACTTGTTCAGGTGCAAAGGGCAGTTCCATGCTCCTCCTGTAGAATGTGGGAGGTAAGGGTCACCACTAGTGTCCCCACTGACTTCATCTGCGGGAAGTGCACCCAACTCCAGCTCCTTGGAAACCACGTTAGGGAACTGGAGCTGGAGCTGGATGAACTTCGGATCATTCAGGAGGCCGAGAGGGTAATTGAGAGGAGATACAGGGAGGTAGTCACAACTCAGGTACAGGAAAAAGGTAGATTGGTTACAGTCAGGGGACGGAAAGGGAACAGGCAGACAGTGCGGGGATCGCCTGTGGCTGCTCCCCTCAGTAACAAGTATACCGTTTTGGATACTATTGGGGGGGACAACTTACCAGGGGTAAACCATGGGGTATAGGTCTCTGGCACAGAATCTGTCCTTGTTGCTCAGAAGGGAAGGGGGGAGAGGAGGAGAACATTAGTCATTGGGGACTCCATAGTTAGGGGGACAGATAGGAGATTCTGTGGGAACGATAGATGCTCACAGTTAGTGTGTTGCCTCCCAGGTGCCAGGGTCCGTGATGTCTCGGATCGTGTTTTCAGGATCCTTAAAGGGGAGGGGGAGCAGCCCCAAGTCGTGGTCCATGTAGGCACCAATGACATAGGTAGGAAAAGGGATGGGGATGTAAGGCAGAAATTCAAGGAGCTAGGGTGGAAGCTTAGAGCTAGAACAAGCAGAGTTGTTATCTCTGGTTTGTTACCTGTGCCACGTGCTAGCGAGGCGAGGAATAGGGAGAGAGAGCAGTTGAACATGTGGCTACAAGGATGGTGCAGGAGGGAGGGATTCAGATACCTGGATAATTGGAGCTCATTCTGGGGTATGTGGGACCTCTACAAATGGGATGATCTACACCTGAACCAGAGGGGTACCAATATCCTGGGGGGGATATTTGCTAATGCTCTCTGGGAGGATTTAAACTAATTCAGCAGGGGGATGGGAACCTGAATTGTAGCTCCAGTGAGCAGGAGGTTGAGAGTAGTGAGGTCATGAATAAAGTTTCAAGGTCGCAGGACTGTACCGGTAGGCAGGAAGGTGGTTTGAAGTGTGTCCACGTCAACGCCAGGAGTGTCCGGGATAAGGTGGGTGAACTTGCAGTATGGGTTGGTACCTGGGACTTCGATGTTGTGGCCATTTTGGACACATGGATAGAGCAGGGACGGGAATGGTTGTTGCAGGTTCCAGGGTTTATATGTTTCAGTACGATCAGGGAAGATGGTAAAAGAGGGGGAGGTGTGGCATTGTTAATCAGGGACAGTATTACGGTGGCAGAAAGGACACTTGATGAGGACTCATCTGCTGAGGTAGTATGGGCTGAGGTTAGAAACAGGAAAGGAGAGGTCACCCTTTTGGGAGTTTTCTACAGGCCTCCGAAAAGTTCCGGAGATGTAGAGGAAAGGATTGCAAAGATGATTCTGGATAGGAGCGAAAGTAACAGGGTAGTTGTTATGGGGGCCTTTAACTTTCCAAATATTGACTGGAAACGCTATAGTTCAAGTACTTTAGATGGATCAGTTTTTGTCCAATGTGTGCAGGAGGGTTTCCTGACACAGTGTGTAGATAGGCCAACAAGAGGTGAGGCCACATTGGATTTGGTACTGGGTTATGAACCAGGCCAGGTGTTGGAATTGGAGGTAGGTGAGCACTTCGGTGATAGTGACCACAATTCAGTTGCATTTACTTTAGTGATGGAAATGGATAGGTATATATCACAGGGCAAGAGTTATAGCTGGGAGAAAGGCAATTATGAGGCGATTAGACAAGATTTAGGATGCATAGGATGGGGAAGAAAACTGCAAGGGCTGGCCACAATTGAAATGTGGAGGTTGTTCAAGGAGCAGCTATTGCGTGTCCTTGATAAATATGTACCTGTCAGGCAGGGAGGAAGTGGTCGAGCGAGAGAACCGTGGTTTACTAAAGAAGTTGAATCTCTTGTCAAGAGGAAGAAGGAGGCTTATGTAAAGATGAGGCGTGAAGGCTCAGTTAGGGCCGCTTGAGAGTTACAAGTTAGCCAGGAAGGACCTAAAGAGAGAGCTAAAAATAACCAGGAGGGGACATGAGAAGTCTTTGGCAGGTAGGATCAAGGAAAACCCTAAAGCTTTCTATAGGTATGTCAGGAACAAAAGAATGACTAGGATAAGTTTAGGGCCAGTCAAGGACAGTAGTGGGAAGTTGTGCGTGGAGTCTGAAGAGGTAGGAGAGGTGCTAAATGAATATTTTTCATCAGTATTAACACATGAAAAAGACAATGTTGTCGAGGAGAATGCTGAGATACAGGCTATTAGACTAGACAGGATTGAGGTTCATAAGGAGGATGTGTTAGCAATTCTGGAAAGTGTGAAAATAGATAAATCCCCTGGGCCGGATGGGATTTATCCTAGGATTCTCTGGGAAGCTAGGGAGGAGATTGCAGAGCCTTTGGCTTTGATCTTTATGTCATCATTGTCTACAGGAATAGTGCCAGAAGACTGGAGGATAGTAAATGTTGTCCCCTTGTTCAAGAAGAGGAGTCGAGACAACCCTGGTAATTATAGACCAGTGAGCCTTACTTTGGTTGTGGGTAAAGTGTTGGAAAGGATTATAAGAGATAGGATTTATAATCATCTAGAAAGGAATAATTTGATTAGGGATAGTCAACATGGTTTTGTGAAGGGTAGGTCGTGCCTCACAAACCTTATTGAGTTCTTTGAGAAGGTGACAAAACAGGTGGATGAGTGTAAAGCGGTTGATGTGGTGTATATGGATTTCAGTAAAGCGTTTAATAAGGTTCCCCACAGTAGGCTATTGCAGAAAATACAGAGGCATGGGACTGAGGGTGATTTAGTGGTTTGGATCAGAAATTGGCTAGCTGGAAGAAGACAGAGGGTGGTGGTTAATGGGAAATGTTCATCCTGGAGTTCAGTTACTAGTGGTGTACCACAAGGATCTGTTTTGGGGCCACTGCTGTTTGTCATTTTTATAAATAAGCTGGATAAGGGCGTAGAAGGATGGGTTAGTAAATTTGCGGATGACACTAAAGTCGGTGGAGTTGTGGATAGTGTGGAAGGATGTTGCAGGTTACAGAGGGACATAGATAAGCTGCAGAGCTGGGCTTAGAGATGGCAAATGGAGTTTAATGCAGAAAAGTGTGAGGTGATTCACTTTGGAAAGAGTAACAGGAATACAGAGTACAAGGCTAATGGTAAGATTCGTGGTAGTATGGGTGAGCAGAGAGATCTCGGTGTCCATGTGCATAGATCCCTGAAAGTTGCCACCCAGATTGATAGGGTTGTTAGGAAGGCGTACGGTGTGTTAGGTTTTATTGGTAGAGGGATTGATTTTCGGAGCTGTGAGGTCATGCTGCAGCTGTACAAAACTCTGGTGTGGCCGTACTTGGAGTATTGCGTGCAGTTCTGGTTGCCGCATTATAGGAAGGATGTGGAAGCATTGGAAAGGGTGCAGAGGAGATTTACCAGGATGTTGCCTGGTATGGAGGGAAGGTCTTATGAGGAAAGGCTGAGGGACTTGAGGCTGGTTTCATTAGAGAGAAGAAGGTTAAGAGGTGACTTAATAGAGACATACAAGACAATCAGAGGATTAGAAAGGTGGACAGTGAGAACCTTTTTCCTTGGATGGTGACGGCTAGCACAAGGGGACATAGCTTTAAATTGAGGGGTGATAGATATAGAGCAGATGTCAGAGGTAGATTCTTTACTCAGAGAGTAGTATGGGCGTGGAATGCCCTGCCTGCAACAGTTGTAGACTCGCCAACTTTAAGGGCATTTAAATGGTCATTGGATAAACATATGGATGATAATGGAATAGCATAGATGGGCTTCAGATTGGTTTCACAGGTTGGTGCAACATTGAGGGCCGAAGGGCCTGTACTGCACTGTAATGTTCTATGTTCTAAAGATGGTGCAGGTACTTTTAGTGTATATCTGCTGAGTGGTGAGTTGTCCCAAGAACAGCCTGTGGTAAGGTGGGACTAGAATTAGATCAGAGAGACATATAGGAGCAGATAGATTGCTAATAAGGCATGGCTGGTAAGATAGTGTGAGCAATGTTGCTTGGTCTTATGTTGAGTGTCCCTCCAAAAAGCCTGATGTAACTCACACTTAGACAAAAAACATAAGGTACAGCCCAGGAAGACATTTATAAGCTTGCAGATTAGTTGTCAAATGAATTTTAGTAGATTCTCATTTAATGTTGTTAATAAGTCTCAGTTCAGGGACTGCACCTCTCTTTCAATGCCATCGTTATCCTCTCCTGAAAAGCAAATCAACCCATGAGAATGCGTTCCTTGCAAACATTTCCAATCTTCCTTTCCTCTCGAGAGTCCTTTGTTGTTTCTCAAATCTGTATTGATCTTTGAACACTCCATATTGGAATCCTCCAGTCAGGTTTCTGCCCTTGCCCTGGTCCCAAACAGTTCTTATCAAAGTTACAAATGAAACCCCGATCTGTAGTGAGTTACCCTTTCCCATCCTTCTTAACCAGACTACAGTATTTTATATGCTTGACACACAATCCTCCTACAATAGAGATAAAAGGTACTGCAGATGCTGGAGAATCCGAGATAACAAGCATGGGGCTGGATGAACACAGCAGGTCAAGCAGCATCATAGGAGCAGGAAATCTTGATGTTTCGGGCCTACTTCCTTCATCAGAAATGGGGGAGGGGAAGAGGGTTCTGAAATAAATAGGGAGAGAGGGGGAGGCGGATAGAAGATGGATAGAGGAGAGGATAGGTGGAGAGGAGGCAGACAAGTCGAAGAGGCGGGGATGGAGCCAGTAAAGGTG
>JAHRHZ010000283.1:37905196-37969738 GCA_024137785.1 Ginglymostoma cirratum
CCTATGATGCTGCTTGACCTGCTGTGTTCATCCAGCCCCATGCTTGTTATCAGGGATAGAGTATGGGGTGGTTCTGGGTGGAATGCCCTTCAGAGGGTCAGTGTCAACTCAATGGGCCAAATGGCCTGCTTCCACACTGTAGGGATTCTATGATTCCATAATTAGCATATAGTTCCTTAAAAAGAAACATCTTGCCTGAAAAATAAGATAGAATGTGGAATTCACAAGCAGAACTAGTAGTTGAGGTGAAATATAGAACAGATGTCCTTAAGGAAAAGCTGGATAAACAGACGGGGTAGAAAAAAGAATTTAAGATTGTGCTGACAATTGTTAGATTAAGAAGTGCTAGGCGGAGACTTGTGTATTGTAGATAACAGTTGGACCAAATGGCCAGTTTGGTCATTTACTATAAAATCACATAAAATGACATTGGTAGCTATGTAATAAAAAAAATTCCTTTTCCAGTCAAATTTTTGAATTTATTGAAAAACAATCTTTACCAGCTAAATTAATATGGTCCAGTGAATTTCAACATAAATGATTAAAATCCTATTTCTTAAATTTATTTCCAATCCTTCATATAACTCTGGACTTCTAGCATGTTAATGTATAGCAGAGGGAGTTTCGCGCAAATTTTATTGCATAGCCAGTAAAAAGTGAAATACCATATATTTTGAAGTAAAGTATTACTTTTGTTTGTGTGAGGAATATTTTCATTCTCTCACTTGATAGCACAGTTGGCTTACGCCCAGAACACTCTTTAATATGCAGAATTTTCTCATCAACTTTATTTCCTCCAGATTTGAATTGCTGTAGGTTTTTAGACAGTTATGCACGACAGAAGGGTGCAATTTGAGACGATTTTTGACTAATTGGATTCACTGGTTGGTGGTTCTTAACCCTGAAGTAAGATTACAGCACCAGTTATATGAAGGGGACCAAGCTTATAGTTGTTTAAAAAGTCCTTGCAATCTATTTATAATGAAGAAGTACCTGAAAAGTTAAGAAGAGTGTCAAAGGCCATGACTAGTAAAGTATCTACAAAATTAATTGCATTATAATTGCATTATGAAAGGTCTGGATCCATTATAGATGAGCAGATTTAAAAGAGACCACTGAGCTGCAGTATTATGTTCTCAGATAATTTTTACTAGGCTTTGGAGAGTACTTACCAATAAAATCCAATTTGGCTGATGCAATTTATTGACCTGTTGTGACTGAGACTTAATCTTCATTTCTTAACACATTTTCTTCCCTTAATGTTATCGTTCAAAGATACTTAAGAAAAGAGACGCAGCAAATTGATCTTCCTTTTTGTTTTAGCAGTAATATTATACACTATTAGGGTAACATCATTTCAAGATCAATCAAAAGATGTTACTTTGATTTTTTTTCTGATTTTTAGACCATTTTGTTCAAAGGATTTTGCTTTAAAGGAGAACCTTGTTTTTTTTCTGTGTGAAATGACGTGATGTGCACTATTACATGATGTGCTTGTGGAAGTCTGTGATGTATTTGGATTGATGGGAAGGAACTATGGTTTATATTAGATTAAACTCTCGTACAACCTGAGATATCAAATTGTCAAGATGTCAATGCTACCAGAGCATTCGGTTATGCTGGAAGAAAACTGGGGTTGTATTTCTTAAGCCAGAGAAGGTTAAGGAAAGATTTAAATGGGAATCTGCACAATTGAGATATTTTAATGGAGATGGATGGGGATTATATGTTTCCACCAGCTCAGGGCTGACAACGAAGGAGCTAGATTGAAAATAATTGACAAATGAACGACGGGAGGAGATGAGAGGAATTATTTGCAGTGAATTATTATGACTTAGATCCATTGCCTGGAAGATTGGCAGAAGCAGAATTACTGGTTACTTTTAAAGCAAATTAGATACATTCTTGAAAAATCTGTACTTGGCGGGTATTTGGAAAAGAACAGGTTGATTGGAATTGATTGGATAGTTCTCTCAAAGAACTTGCGCACTCAAGATAGGTCCTTCTACACTGTATCATTCCATAATTCTATACCTCCATCAGATTAAATAAAGACAATAGAGTGAAAAATGTGGGAGTACTTTAGAACCTCCTGCCTAATGATTGTTGTCTATGTAACTCTGGGTAGGTTGGTTCTCAGTAAGAGCACCAATCCCCAAAATGTGCTAGATGCATGATGATTTTTAGTCCAAGGGCAGTGGACAGGAATATATCAGATGCACAAATGGTTTAGCTAGCTACTACTAGATTTTGTGAAACCACATCAGTTTGAATGGGGCTTCATTTTTTCCTGCTAAACCAGTCCACTATTATGAGATCATTTTGGTGGTGAAAGATAACCCAGTTTCTCGTCTCTGATAAAGAATTTCCATAAAGCTCTCTACCTGCCCAGCTGCTCTTGCCCCTGTTAGTGCGGGCAAGTAGCTTGTGGGCTTATTTGTGATGAAGGTTGATACTGTGCATTTCCAAACCGTGAGAAATTGTTAGTGCTTTGTATTTTAATTTTATGCCATGTAACCATCAACAGATTGTGTTGGTGTTTAGTATTCGTTCACATGATATAAGCATCACCATTTATTGATCATCTGTCCCTTGAGAAGGTTGTGCTGAGCTACTTCTAAAACACAACTGAGTGCCCTTGCTAGGCCATTTCAAAGGATAGTGGAAAGTCAATGATATGGCTGTGGTTTTGTAATATGATGCATATACTAACCAGACCTGCTAAGGACAGTAAATTTCCTTCACGAAAGAACATTAATAAAGAACAATTATTTTTTCTATAATTTTGCCATCAGTATTAGTGGAGTCAAGTTTTAATTCCCAATTTCATTTGATTATTTGAGTTTAAGTTCCTCAGTTATGTGGTGGGGTTTGAGCTCATGCCTCTAGATTGTAAGTCCAGGTCTCTTACTAGTGCAATGTTATAACAACTGTCATATTACATCTCTAACACCGTACCTAACACCATGCCAATATTTCTTTAAAGGATAGGAGTTCATATTTCACATTATGGTAATATTATTGCTGAGTGTCTGATGTCTTTTATATTCTGAACTTCATTTTCTTCAGTTGATTCATTGTCATGCATTTGCTTCATTGGTAATTGAATCATAGGTCAGGATTTGAATTCCTGTGGCAACACTTTACTTGGTGAAAATTATTATCATGTAGATGCAATTTTTACACAGTACTTCACAATTATTAAGTACTGTGTTAAAATGAAAATGTATCTGAATCTAAATTATAGTGATTTGCATTAAGTAAAAGGTTGGCATTGAGTCAACTCATACTGTAATGACTCTTGGGCCTTGCCATGGCATTGCGTATGAGCCAGTCAATAAGTTATGAGATAATGTGTAAATTGTGTGCATTGTTCTCTTGTATTCGCATTAATGTGCTCTAAAAAATCAACAGAACTGGAGATTAGGCATTTAACTCATGTTCATTTTATGGTCTCCATTTCTTCATTGGGGGTTGGTTAGCTCAGTTGGCTAGATGGCTGATGCCATCCCTATACCAAGTGAGGTGGCCCTTGGGTCCTGACTCCTCAACTTGCTCCGTAGTTATATCATAGCAAGATCCAAGCAATGTTCAGACAGCAACAATGCTACATTGAGAGAGACAGAGAGAGAGAGAGACAGTGAGATTGCTCAACCATAAGGGTCCATGGCTTCAGCTGCTAAGTCCTTAAGCTTCTGAAGTCTTTCTGTAAAAGTTTCTGCTTTCTACCTCTCCTTCCTTCTTTAAGATGCTCTTTAAAGCTTTTGATTAGCAGCCCTAATATCACACATGATAAGATGTCAAATGTTTCTTTTTATCACACTTATTATGGACTCTGGGATAATTTCTTACTGTAATGGTGTTATGTAAATATAGGTTTTTGTCTGCACATCCTTATTGATCAGATAATAGTCATTGATTTTGAACATCTACTTCATATTACAATATCACAACGAATAAATTTTACTAAGTAGACGCGAAGATTTTGTAGAAATTTCTGTAAAAGCTCAGCAGGTCTGGCAGCATCTGCGGAGAGAAATCAGAGTTAACATTTCAGCTCGAGTGAGGATCAGCTCAACCCAAAATGCTAATTCTGATTTCTCTCCACAGATGCTGCCAGACCTGCTGAGCTTTTCCAGCAATTTCTCTTTTTGTCTCTGATTTACAGCATCTGCAGTTCTTTCAGTTTTTAACAAGATTTTATACATTTTATATTTTGTCTTTTATCTCTCTTTGCATCTTGTTCTGAAATCCCCCATCAGTACTTTGTCAAAATAGTCACATTTAATGCACAAGCCTAAAAACCAGTAAGCTATGTCATCTTTACTGTGTTCAATCCTATTCTCATTTGACTTATCAAATATGCAATTTCCAACAGAAATGAATTATTGGATTGTGTAGCCTACTAAAATAATGCATTTTGAAAGTTACTATCTCCCTGTTAATGCAGAGGTTTACTCTGGGGATGAACAGCTCAAGATCCCAAATTATTCATTGTGCGTAATACACTTATTTAGCACTCAGAATGGAATGTATACTCACATGTCCATGTGTGCAAGTTTACCTGGAATTGGCTGAGAGTTGGAACAAAGGGAGCAATTAGACCTCTCCTTCCAATCTTCAATTAATTGATCAGTCTTCTTCATCCTGACCTAGCGAATGTAACCCAGCATCCCGTTTGCAAAATTGTCTAGGATTGTCCAAGAGTCAGAACTGAGGGAGTTATCAGTTCTCTCCTTCCAATCTCCAAATAGTTAATCAGTATACTTTGTCCTGAGCTAGCTAGCTATCCTGATAGGGAACAGTTCTTTATACACTGCTGAGTGCTTGCTCCTCACAAGATTGATCCCCAGTTTGTTAAATCCACCTTCTCAAGGCTAATTGTCAGATAGGCTGACCTGCCTTCTTGAAGTGCAGCGATTAGCCAGTTGTCTTTTGGTAGCGTTATGATGTTTTTTGATCATATTTGATGGCTAGTTTCTAAGACACAACTAACTAAGGCTCATCCCAGCCAACTTCTTAGTTTCAACGCATGTTCATTATAAATTTTGTAAAAGTTTTAACTTTATCAATTTAATACGTAATCATACTAAAGCAGCATCTTGCAAGTTTTTGTCCAACCTGTTTCTCTAACTTTAGCATTGTTACACCCCATTAAACATATTCCAAGCTTGGAATCAAGGTAGCCAGCAGTTAGGAGTTCAACAGAACTTAAATTTTTAACAGCTGTAAACAAACTTTTGATACAAAAGTGGCTGTCCAATAGAAGACAGAGGATGGTAGTAGATGGAAAGCATTCAGCCTGGAGCTCAGTGACCAGTGGTGTTCCGCAGGGATCTGTTCTGGGACCTCTGCTCTTTGTGATCTTTATAAATGACTGAGATGAGAAAATGGAAGGGTGGGTTAGTAAGTTTGCTGATGTCACGAAGGTTGGTGGAGTTGTGGACAACGTGGAGGGCTGTTGTAGGTTACAATGGGACATTGAAAGTTTGCAGAGCAGGGCGTAGAAGTGGCAGATGGAATTCAACCCAGAAAAGTGTGACGTGATTCATTTTGGAAGGTTGAATGTGAATGCAGAGTACAGGGTTAATGGCAGGATTCTCAGCAGTGTGGAGGAACAGAGGGATCTTGGGGTCCATGTCAATGGATCCCTTAGTTGCTGCCCAAGTTGATAGGGTTGTAAAGAAGGCGCATGGTGTGTTAGCTTTTATTGGCAGGGGAATTGAGTTTAAGAGCTGAGAGGATATGCTACAGCTCTATAAAACTCTGGTTAGATCACACTTGGAATATTGTGTTCAGATCTGGTCACCTCATTGTAGGAACGATGTGGAAGCTTTAGAGAGGGTGCAGAGGAGATTTACCAGGATGCTGCCTGGACTGGAGGGTAGGTCTTATGAGGAAAGGTTGAGGGAGCTAGGGCTTTTATCATTGGAGCAAAGAAGGATGAAGGTGACTTGATAGAGGTGTACAAGATGATAAGAGGCATAGATAGAGTGGATAGTCAGAGACTTTTTCCCAGGGCAGGAAATTACTATTACGCAGGGGCATAATTTTGAGGTGATTGGAGAAAGATATAGGGGAGATGTCAGAGGTAGGTTCTTCACACAGAGAGTGGTGGGTGTGTGGAATGCGCTGCCAGCAGTGGTAGTGGAGTCAGATACTTAAGAGACTTTTACGCGACTCTTGGATAGGTACGTGGAGGATTGTAAAATGTAGTGTATGCAGGGTCGTTTGATCTTAGTAGGATAATAGGTCGGCACAACATCATGGGCCGAAAGGCTTGTACTGTGTTGTACTGTTCAATGTTCTAAACTTCGTGCTAATCCTTCAGAGATAGTAAGAACTGCCGATGCTGGAGTCAGAGATAACGCAGTGTGGAGCTGGAGAAGCACAGCAGGCCAGGCAGCATCAGAGGAGCAGGAAAGTTGGCATTTCAGGCCGGGACCCTTCTTCAGAAATGGGGAGGGGGAAGGGAGCTCTGCAATAAATATTGAGGGGGGGGGTGGGGTGGGGCTGAGGAAAGTAGGTGGGTTGGAGATAGGTGAGTGCAGATAGGCAGTGGTGGGGATTGGTCAATGAAGTGGGAGGAGTGGATAGGTTGTGTCAGGTCAAGGAGGGCGGGGATGAGAGGGAGGGTTGGTCATGGGATGAGGCCGGGGTTGGGGAGATTTTGAACCTGGTAAAGTCCACATTGAGACCATTGGGTATTCCACCTCGGGAGCCTACAACCCCTTTACTCAGTGCTTTACTTATCCTTTGGGGCAGCTAATGTTTGGGATTAATAGATGAGGTTAACCTAGAAATTTCTGAACATGAACCTGCAAATACAAGGCTCTCAATGACATTTAAAAACCTGACATGGTAAACATCCAAATTCTGCTTGTCATTTTTATTCATTCTTGGCACTTGAGTGTCACTAACAAAGACAGCAATTATGGCCCATCCCTAACTGCCCTTGAGAAGGTGGTATTGAGCCTGCTTTTTGATGAAGAACACAAGAAATATGAGCAGCAGTGGACCATAAGGCCTGTTGAGCCTACTTCACCATTCACTATGATAATGGCTGGTCTTGGGCTTCAATTCCACTTACTCACCCACTGCTGATATCCCTTGATTCCTGGAGAGACCAGAAGTCTAGCTGAACTGGCCTGCAATCTATTCAATGATAGAGACTCCATAATCCTCTAAGGCAGAGAATTCAAAAATTTCACAACACTTTGAGTAAAGAAATTTGTCCTCATCTCAGAACCAATGTGGTAAAGGCTCACACAGGAAGGGAGCTCCAGGATTTTGACCCAAAAGCACTCTAGGAATGGTAGCAGAGTCCCAAGTCTGTCCTTGTGGACTGGTATGCTTGTTCTTCTCAGGTTTGGGCACAGGTTTGGTAGATGCTGTCAAAGAAGGCTTCATGAATTGCTGCAGTACATCCTGAAGATGCTACACGTTGCAGTTATGCTATGCTGGTGTTGGAGGGAATTAATATTTAAGGCAGTGAGTCGGGTGTCTGTCATAAAAGTTTCTTTTGGCCTAGAAGACATAATGAGTCCATTCCATCATACCCCTGACTTGTGTCTTGTAGACAGACTGTGGGGAATCGGGCGATGAGTTACTCACTGCTATGGGCTTCTTTTTTTCCTTAAACAATAATTCTTAATGATGTTTAATAAAAACTATTGTGTTGAATCCAATGTTTATTTCTCCAGTACTAGGATGTACGAAAGTTATAAAGCTGAAATCTCATTACAGTTCTATTGTGTTCAGCGATTTTGTAATCTTCCATTGATAGATTCAAAGCCTGCTGTGTGATGTGCTAAATGTATGTGTAATGTAAACATGAAGATTGGGAACACTCTTCCCTTTTCCCAGTTTATGAATAAATCTGCAACAAATACCGACGTGGATAATAACAATATTAAAATTAGAACATTATCTCAAATGACAGGCCTTTGCAATTATTTTAATTTTTGCAAGTGACTTTTCCTTCAGTTCATTTGTATGTGTTGTGAATGAAGAAATGGAAATGTCCTCATAAATAGTATTTTTTAAGAAGATCATTTTAAATTGAAATTGTGCCTAAAACAAAATAACACATACTCTTAAATACAGCATTATTCATGAAATGCTTGATGCTAGGGAGAAAGTATTTGCTGCTGTATGCCAGTATTAATTTCTTTAGCTTGCTCCATCTCTCTGACTGTGCATTTTGTTTCTGCAATATGTCTAAAGCACATGTTGCAAAGCTGCATCTGTATCAGGCTGGATGATTGCTAGGGAAGCATAGATATTAAACAGGTTAGAAATCTCAAAGTAAGATGAAAAAATTATATATATCTATTGGTAATAAATTGTTTGTAATGAAAAATTGCTTTGTACATACACCATTATGTTTTATCCATCTGAACATGAGTGCTCTTATTTTCATTTAAGGAGCAAAGCTGTATCCAAACTCAAGGATGATATACTCAGGAATTAATTGGTAATTTGAAATTGTGCATTTTGGGTCACTGAAGTTCTTAGTGGAGAATTATTTCCTACTGGTTGGGCAAGTATTGAGATCTGTAGTAGATGAACACCAGAAATAATATACTCTTGACGCTGACAATTTTGCTGCTCATACTATCATGTCTGTATTAGAATTGTTGTGGTTAAGTTGCCTGTCCTGTACACATCGATTAATGTATAGTTTGAAATTGTTTCAAAAGGTATCCAAATAAAGTAGTACACATCTAAATTGTACAATAGTTTATCAACCTAGAAGCTCTATTAAAGCATAAAATTGGGACAAAGAGTATTAACTATGTTTTGATTACCCAGGCACATGAGGATAGTATACTTTACATTCATGTGCACTTCATTGTACACGTGAAAAAATACACATTTCAATTTGAAATCATGAAATAACATCCTGTGGTCACTATTGACCAGAAGCCTGACTGAACCAGCCACTTAGATTGTTGAGGCTACAAAAGCTGTTCAGTGTTTGAATATTTCTGCAGCAAATGATTGATCTCTTGATTCCCCAAAGGTTTTCCAATGACTTCAAGGCATAAGTCAGAAATATGATGCAGCTCCAAAAGTGAACCATTCCTGAGGTAAGGTTTGATTTAACTGTGACCTCAGTAGCCAGGTTTTAGTGGTTTGTTAGGAGGTTGAACCTGTGTAATACAGGGCACGCTGCTTCCTAGCTTTACCAACATGTAGAATCAATTAATAAATGCTGTTTAATAGTATTCTGAATTCTGTCCTGAGCTTGTATGACCAGCCAAACAACCCATACTGGAATGGGTAAAAGTCACAATTTTATACATACTTCTTTTTCAGATAAAGGAAGACATCATTCAGAATTCATGTACACACATTATCTGAATGATTGTAGTCTTAGCTGGTGTGTCTCCGACACTGATCTCCATTTCTTTACATTGCTAACAAACTGTGCATTCGGTGGAAAGTCACTACAGTGTTGTTTGCCAATCACGTAGTACAGACAACTTGCTCTTCCTAGAGGCAGGCTATACCTTAAAGGGAAACTGCACAGGAAGATTGCTGCATTGGACTTCCTGGTAAACTGTACATCAGGGAAGATAGAGGGATCCTGAATGTCTGATGCAGTGCAGGGAGCGTTAGAAGTGCTGGGGGGCCAGCATGAGAAGAGGAATTTTCTGCAGACAGGCCAGGACAGCCTGAAGAACCACACTCCGAAGGTAGGGAGAACATTGCTAGAAGAGTCTGCTCCTGGTGAAGGACTTCTGAGTTCGGAAACCTAACACAGAGACCAGTCGCATCCCAAATCATCCAGACATGCACAACTTAAGTTTTAAAGTATCAGCCAATAAATGGCCAGGGAAAATTCATGCCATCTAATAGGTTCCCAAGGATGGAAGGTATATAAAAGACCTTCAAATATTGACATATTGGACACCCCGCAGGCTGACGTGAGAACTGCTGATTCATGATGGATAGAAAAAGGGCATCTCAACAGGGAGGCATCCTCTGAAAGAAAACCAGACTTGTTAAAATTTAAAAAGGCCACAGATGCCTGATCTTGACAGTTCCACAAGAAGGCCAGCAGCTGCAACTGTGGCTGGATGGCCATGACACGTCCGAGTGGGATGGGAGGTATGGGGATTCTCTTGTGGAGTATATCATGGTTCCCCCATTCTTTTCTGCAGTGAGTCACCTTAATGTATCATCTTTGTTTCAAGCTGATGTGCAAAGCTTGCATACTGACTGGAAATACCTAGTTAATGCAGGTAAAGGGGTCTTTGTAGTTTCCATAATTACCCTCAAATGTCTTGCTGTCACTTGCATCTTTAATTAATAGAAGCCAAAATATTCATCAACATAAATTCCCACATTAGGACCGACCTTAACTTGTATCACTTTGTGACACTCAAAATAGGGTTCTGTGGCAAATGTGGTCATTATTAATTTGAAAGGGACTTGTGGCTGGACATTCAAAGCACCTGTGGTGACATTTCAGGCTGTAAGAGTAACAATTTGAGTCACAGATTTAACCTTAAAAGCTCTAATGGTGGCTTCTTCTTCCTGCTGCTTTATGTGCTAAGTGACCTTGCACTCCGCCAGATCACCTGTTCCTTTGCGAAGTAAGTCAGGAGTCACATGACACCAGGTGATGAAGGAACAGCGTTCCAAAAGCTTGTGATTTCAAATTAACCTGTTGGACTTTAATTTGGTATTGTGTGACTTCTGACTTTGTCCACCCTAGTCCAATACGGACACCTCCACATCTTTGTGAAGTACAGAATGTTTCATACATTATTTCATCTGAGTACCATACAGTATCTGAAACACTAACTTTTGGTGCAGTGGTAGTGCCCCACATCTAAGTAAGGAAACTCTGGTTCAAGTCCCTAGGTGTAACAACATCTATAATGGACTAGCTATCATGGGGAGACTTGCCTGGTTCGTTTTTGCAAATCAGGGACAACAATTTCATACACCCTTTCAAGTGGATACAAAAGATCCATGCCTCCAAAACTAAGAACAGAAGAGTTCTTTGGTGTTCTGACCAACTTTGATCTTCCATCTGACAACACTGAAAGTGAACTCTCTAATCATTTATCTCATTGTTGTCTTTGAGATCTTCCTGAATGCAAATTGGCTGCATTACAGCAATAACTGTTGCATGTGGATCTGATAAAGTACTGAAAAAGTTAACAGGTGATTGAATGCAATAAACACCACCCAACGGGATGATGACAAGAAAGTTTGGCCAGAATAAAGCAGGAGCTTGTAGAAAATAAACCTGGGCTGATGTGCTCCTGACACTCTTTGTAATTAAAAAGGTCACAGCCATGTAGTCTGTAAACATTTGCAGTAATGCAATACATTCTATATTGTTTACTCAATAGCAATCTTCTAGTTAAACCAGAAAGGTAGGTGTGCTAATCCATACTAATTCACTTTGCACTTGAAGAAACCTACACATAATATTGTGACATAGTGGGCCCCTGCCACAACAACATGGACAGTGGTAATGGATCTATTTCTAAATTGTTCCTACTCAGATACATGAGAATTTAAGACTTCAAGTGAAACAGTTACTGTTGATTGCTGACATTAATGGACTACACAGAAGCTCTTGGCAATATTCACTAGAGAGGAATACGTTAGAGAACATCTCACAAAGTATTTCACACCCAACAGTATACATTCAGGACCAGAAGTCTGCAGCTCGAAGGCAGAGGTACAGGCTCCATTGTGAGATGGTGGTCTGTGGAAGCAGTCCCAAAACCAGTTTGAGCTGATGAGCCAAATAGGTATCAAGATTTGTATGATACATACCCAATAATCCCTTGTACGGAATGAGAAACCTTAAATGGTGCAATCATGCAGACTGACAGGGAAATAATATTTTTAAAAATTTGCAGCCCTGATTGGGTGTCACCACAATAGTATACAGTCTATCTAAATACTCCTAGCAATACTATTACTGATGCCACAACTTCCTAACGTGCTTAGGCACTTTATCTTCTTTAAAGATTTTCTATTCTGCAGCAATGGCATTTTCCCACAATTCGGTGCTATATTGAAGAGTTTCACTATGGCTCCACAGCTATAATAGAGGCTTTCCTGGCTGCATCTTTAACATGTTTTCTGGCAGCAGTGGAGATGTTGCTCAAGCTCTGGATTCTCTGCAAGGTTCTGCTGTATTTTCCTTGTCTCCCAAAAACACTTCTGTGTTAGACCAAAAGCTTAAACTTCTTTAAGTTTCCTAATGCTTATCTGCTTTAAGTGACTTGCATAGCAATTTCCCCAGTTCTCCACTCCCAGAATACATAAGATTTCCCTGTTACTGCCAGGGATATTTAATATCAGAGATGGATCAAATAAAGCATAAATTTGGACATCCTGGAGGAAACATTTCTTGAGGTATAAAATAACTTCTATACTGGATTTTAAGACAGAACTGAACAAAGAAGTCTACACAATTGTACACAATTTGACATATAGCAGATGATATTATTGTTTGCCAAGTAATAACTTAAACATCAGACAAATTTGATGAGGTATGGAAAGCTTTTGATAATCATTTTGACCTCAGAGTGACTAAAATTCAGGAACGGGCAAGATTTAACACAAGCTTGAAGCAGCAATTAAATCCATGGATGAGTTAATTAACAAATTATACAGGCTACTTTAGAAATATTAATATTCTGATCTAAAATCAGAATTTATAAGTGACTAGAATGTTGTAGGCAGTACTGATGAGGCTTTGTCAGGTTTATTACATTCCAAAGAAGTCCTAACTCCAGAGGCAGTCATTCGGATGGCAAGTGAAGCAGAGTTTTGGGAGCAACACTAATCAATCTTAATAGTAAATAAAATAGTAAATAAAACCTAACTGAGAAGATTAATAGAATCTTTTGACTCCCTAACGCACAAATCCTCAAAACACACACCAGATAAGCCAATTCAGCAGTAGAACAGGCACTAGACACTAAAAGTCTTTGTCAATGCTGTGTAACAAAAAGAAATCTCACAGACAGGAATTGTGCCCAGCCTTCAAAATAAAACACTTTTTCTGTAACAAAGTAGATCTCTTTCAGAAAATGTGCCAAAATATGACATAGCCACAGAAAAGCCTGAAAGACTGAACAATTACCGATAAAAAACAAATAAATGAGACAGAGTTTCCAATAGCAGGTAAACCCAAAGTTTTACGGGGGGAGAATCAATGAACCATGGCCAATTATTTTGACTTGCAGCTATTTATGTCAATGGATATCTGTCAAATATTAAGTTAGACATGGAAACAGATGTTATGGTGTTTTCAGAAAGAGAGCCTCAGTTGGCAATATACCACTGACATTCTATAGAGGCTCAGCTACATCATCCAGGGGACATTGCAGTTAATTTTAATATGTGTGCCTCTCCAACACTGGGGGATTCCAAATACAAGAAAAACTATATGTACTTCACAAGTAAACAGACTCTTTCCTAAGTAGAAGGTTATTAATTAACCTCAATCTCACTTAAAAGCTAGAAGAGGTTAAACAACAAAAGATCAAGGAAAAGGCGATTGAAAATCTTGTGGACTCCATTAGCACGTGACAGAATATAAACAGAAAGCAAAATCTTCTGATCTTATTAAGAATAAAAAAAAGTTTTATACGGTAAGTGAGATGGAGAGTTGTGACTATAGTGGTTTGTCTGAAATATTTTCCGCTGCTATCAAAATTGAAGAGAATTCATATTTCGAGTGGCAACAAAATGAAGTGCTAGGAAAGAGGCAACAATTATACTGTCTACACTATTTGATAGTATTATGGACCTGACCAAAACACCCTCAAATGTATCAAGAAGATAGTCTAGACCCTGACTTTTATCTTATTTAAAGTCAAGTATAAGGTACTGTGATCCAGACATAATGTCATTGGTCACACTATTTGGCTTTAAGCAAAACTCACTTTATTCTTATATCCAGTTAAAATACAAACCAAAGTAAGAATTGGTATAACTTTAACTCTATCGGAAAACATAACAGAATAATAGATTATTTAACTACTGAACAGCCACTGTTCCAAGATAATAACATCCCATTAGTACGCCCTTGGCAAAGGCAAATTCAGTCAAATAGATTGCCTCACATGCAATGTTTCTCCAGTCAAGGAGAAAAGAGCACCAACGGAAAATTCTGGCAGAGACAGAGAACTCCATAGTTTTGTTGTGGCAGAGAGAAATGTATAACAGCTTCCACAGCCAACTTCAAAATCCCAACAGCTGAAAGCTAACCTAAAACCTGGTTCTGCAGGAGCCTGACTCCACCTATTAATACTGCTTCTATTGTTCTCACCCAGGGCCTCAAAAACTGTTTACTTTATTGGCTTGGGAGAGACAGTTGGTACCTCAAACTCACTTCATAAAAAAAGGACAAAATACACCTCTTAAAGCCATAGTATCATCACATAGGGCACAAATAGATAGACAATGGGAATATCTGCAACTAAATTGAGTGAGATTGAAACACAGTGCAGTGATCAACCATTTATGATTAATTCAATCTGACAATAGATACTGAGGTGATTTAGAAAGGGAAAGGATCATGAAAATGCCTAAATTATCCACCTTCACTTCATACAAGTATGAATCTTTAGTTAAGAAGTCAACATTTTGATTTCAACAATAATTCAAACACATAGAGAAGGAGAAAGCACAAAATATTGAAGAATTTGAAGTAATTGAAGCAACTGGTCCACCTATTTCATCACAGATGGTATGAGAAACAAATTCCATTGACAAACTGAAGACATGGTCCATACAACTTCACAGAATACATCACGAAGGAGAAACAAACAATATGTAACAATCCATGGCACAAAAAATGTAAATCTGCAGCACAGGTGGAATGATTCTATTCTTCTTTAACTATGGGACAGAATTTGATCCTTACAGGATTGGATTTCTGGAAAAGAAAAATATCGATCTTCATGGGATTTTAATCCAGGCAGGATTGAAATCATTGATAACAAGGTGTAGAGCTGGATGAACACAGCAGGCCAAGCAGCATCAGAGGAGCAGGAAGGCTGACGTTTCGGGCCTAGAGCTGCTGTGTTCATCCAGCTCTACACCTTGTTATCTCAGATTCTCCAGCATCTGCAGTTCCTACTATCTCTGAAAGGATTGAAATCATTACCTAGATGACACACAGGGCAGATTGGTGAAATCCTGCAATTGTTGCTATTTACATAAAGCTATAGTGATTGGATAAGGTTGAATTCTTGAGTCTGTAACATGAGATGTATTTCCCACCCTGTGCCAGCAGGAATGTTTATCATGGGAATCTTTCTCCAAGGACTTGTCTTCCTCTCTCATACTCCCCTAGAGTTCACTTATGCCAAGTTGCCAACTTTCCATTTTTGCCAAAATCTCCCAAAATATGTCCATCCAGAGTTAGCAAGTCTAGATGATGAGCTTAGAGATGGCCAATTCTGATTGCACCACCTGACAAGTGTGAACTTGGGATGCCCATTTTGACCCAACCTCAGAAAACCAAAACCCATGAGAAAATCCAGCCAGAAGAAGTTGATAATTGGAAAAAAAAAGAGGACTTTGTGTTAATACAGCTCAGGCTTTTCATCTGGCTCTGTGATTATTGCCTTCTTGATCAGAAGCAAGGACTCTCACTCAAGAACTGGAATCCAGCCACTTGCCATACTGTAACATGGCAAAGGAACCCAACTGTTTTGTTGCCTACTCCAGCATTTTTCAAGATGGATGGTTGCCATTATTATGTTCAGTGCGTTATACCCTATCCACCACCCTGAGATGTGCACTGATGTAACACTTTGTGTGGTTGAGGAAGACAAGTTCTTGATGCTTACAATAATATTTTTCTGAATCAGGTTTTTGAAATTAAGACATGTGCTAAAAGCACAACGCTTTGATCAATGATTGCAACAAAATGAAATGAAAATGTCCCTTGTATTCATTTTCTACAGATGTAATGATTGAAAGTGAGTAGTGTGTGAAGCGATGAGGTGGCAATTTAGTTAGATCAAATTTAACATAGAACATAAAAGACTACATGTGGTCAGAGAGGAGGATGTATTTAAACATTTAAAAATTGTTTCAATATCGTGACATTATAAGTGATATTACGACTATAAAAGAATCCTAACTCATAAAATTAAGATATCCCACAATGCTTTCAAATATTTTCGTAGTGGAGTCACTACTGCAATACTCCTTATTGTAATATAAGAATAATGTAGATATAGGATTGGAGCAGTTGTGAATAAGATTTGACAAAATCAAAGCACTAATGTTAGTAAGGGGATCAGATGATATTATTCAGTAAGGGATTGATTTTGGACATTTAGAATTGGCATTGAACCTCAAGATTAGAATTCTACCTTAAATTTGCACAAGGTAACTTCCATTTTGTAAAACTTCCAATTCATAGTATATGAAACAATTTGTTTCAGTTCCAGGTCTTGTTTTGTAACTCCAATGCAGTACCTGCAAGTTACGAGTCTCCTATCAGCCCACCTATCAAAAAGGCATCACACTCAACGACTGAAGGTTAATGAAGTACAAATCTGATGCCTGGAATATTTGTGTAGGCAACAATGTGATTTACAGTGTCATAGAGCCATAGAATTTCAAATGTAATAAAGCTGATACCACATTTGTTGGAAACTTGAAATAAAACAGAAAGTGCTTGAAAAACCCAGCATTCCTAGCAGCATCGCTGAACAGAGTTAAAATTTAAAATCTAATATGCCTCTTCTTTGGAATGCCGTTTATGGTTTAAACAAATATGACTGACTTGGCAATAACTCAAGCAACATGAAATGTTCCACCCTATCCAAGGGCCCAAACATACCTTCCAGGTGAAGAGAGATAATAAGGTATAGAGCTGGATGAACACATCAGGCCAAGCAGCATCAGAGGAGCAGGAAAGCTGATGTTTCACGCCTAGACCCTTCTTCAGAAATGGGGGAGGGGAAGGGGATTCTGAAATAAGTAGGGAGAGAGGGGGAGGCGGATAGAAGATGGATAGAGGAGAAGATAGGTGGATAGGAGACAGACAGGTCAAAGAGGTGGGGTTGGAGCCAGTAAAGGTAAATGTAGGTGGGGAGTTAGGGAGGGGATAGGTCAGTCCAGGGAGGACGGACAGGTCAAGGGGGCAGGATGAGGCTAGGAGGTAGGGGTGGGGCTTGAGTTGGGAGGAGGGGATAGGTGGGAGGAAAGACAGGTTAGGGAAATGGGGACAAGCTGGGCTGGTTTTGGGATGCGGTTGGGGGAGGGGAGATTTTGAAGCTTGTGAAGTCCACATTGACACCATTGGGCTGCAGGGTTCCCAGGCAAAATATGAGGTGCTGTTCCTGCAACCTTCGGGTGGCATCGTTGTGGCACTGCAGGAGGCCCAGGATGGACATGTTGTCTGCGGAATGGGAGGGGGAGTTGAAATGCTTCGCGACTGGGAGGTGCAGTTATTTGTTGCAAATCAAGCGTAGGTATTCCGCAAAGTGGTCCCGAAGCCTCCGCTTGGATTCCCCGATGTACAGGAGGCCACATCTGGAACAGCGGATACAGTATACCAAATTAGCAGATGTGCAGGTGAACATCTGCTTGATGTGGAAGGTCTTCTTGGGGCTCTGCAGTCCAATGGTATCAATGTGGACTTCACAAGCTTCAAAATCTCCCCTCCCACAGCCGTATCCCAAAACCAGCCCAGATTGTCCCCACCTCCCAACCTGTCCTCTGCCCCACCCCCATCTCCTACCTACTAGCCTCATCCCACCCCCTTGACCAGTCCATTCTCCCTGGACTGACCTATCCCCTCCCTAACTCCCCACCTACACTCAACTTTACGGGCTCCAGCCCCACCTCTTTGACCTGTCTGTCTCCTCTCCACCTATCTTCTCCTTTATCCATCTTCTATCCGCCTCCCCCTCTCTCCCTATTTATTTCAGAATCCCCTTCCCCTCCCCCATTTCTGAAGAAGGGTCTAGGCCCAAAACGTCAGCCTTCCTGCTCCTCTGATGCTGCTTGGCCTTCTGTGTTCATCCAGCTCTACACCTTGTTATCCTAAATTCTCCAGCATCTGCAGTTCCTACTACCCCTTCCAGGTGAAGCAGTGCTTTACCTGCACTTCACACAGTCTAATCTACTGCATTCACTGCTCACAATGCGGTTCCCCTACATTGGGGAAATGAAGCATAGACTAAGTGACCGCTTTGCAGAACACTTGCGTTCTGTTCACAGAAAAGGTCCTGAAATTCCAATTGCCTGCCACTTTAACACACCACCCTGTTCCCTGGTCAACGTCTCTGTCTTCGGCTTGCTCTAGTGCTCCAGCAAATCTCAATGCAAGCTAGAAGAACAATATCTCATTTTCTGCTTGGGGATCCTGCAGCTTTTTGGACTCAATATTGAGTTGAATAAATTTAGGGCTTGAACTCTCCCATGTCCTCATCCCCTGGCCTTGTTATTATATACAACAACAACATCGACAACACAGTTCTGAGGAAGGGCCACTGGACCTAAAGCATTAACTCTGTTTTTTACCTTCAGATGGTATCAGACCTACTGAGCTTTTCCAGCAACTTTGTTTTTGTTCCTGATTTACAGCATCCGCAGCTCTTCCAGTTTTTACTTGTTATCACAAAGTCTGCTATTACAAATGACCCATTGTTGGCCACTAACAGTCCCCATTAATAGCTATTCACCCTCCTGGCCAGATCATTATCCATTCTTTTGTTTGTCCAACTGTTCTTCTTGCTCTTTGGGCTCTTTCATCACCAATCATTTACTCCTTATTCCCTCAGCCCATCCTATCTTCTGTGTTGAATCCAACATTTTCCTAGCTGCCATCAGTTCTGAGAAAGGGTCACTGGACCTGAAACATTAACTCTGATTTCTCTCCACAGATGCTGCCAGGCCTAATGAGCTTTTCTAGAAATTTCTATTTTTGTCTATGAAATGTTCCACAGAAGACACCCTACTGATACAACACGTGAACAAAACTCTAATTTTATCTTTTCTGAAGGAAACTTTCTGTTTCGGCAGGGGTGACTTTATTCAAATTTCAGAATCCTGCTAAATTAGTAAGTAATATAAAATGCAACTTTCTCCAAATTTTTATTTTTTTGTTGATCTAAACATAGCTATCTTGGCTTCTAGATTTTAATTACTCAGTTGGTACTACATCAGGCTTTTAAACTGTGGACCTTGTGTTTAAGACCAAATTCAGCTGCTGCCTTGATCCCAGATCCCCCTCAAGGAGCACCATAAAATACAAATAATTGACAAAGACTTTTCCTGTTGTCTGAACAAAACATTAATATATTTCAGTGATACAAAAGCAGATGCTAGAAACCTGAAATCTGAAGTCAAAACAGAAATTGCTGGAAATGCTCCAGCAGGTCGAGTAAAGTCAGAGGATAGAGGCAGTTGATGTTTCGTGTTGAAATGACCTAGTTGCAGGATAGACAGCTGTGTGTCTCAAAGACAGAAAGCACACAGTAGGAGAAAAAGGTTGGATGTTGTTGGGTATGTTGTCGTACGTTAAGTATCAGAGCTAGGAAATGAAGTGTTATGTATAAATACTCAATAGGGATCATTTCACAGTTGTATCCAATAAGTATGTGAAGTCTAACAAAAAGAGTAAGATCCAGTCTGGGTGCAGTCTGAACCAGGAACCTCTTCTCTACTCTCTGCAAGAATTAAACAAGGTAGAGTTCTCATTTCTTTGAAACGTAATTATTTAACTTCACATAACACATAACAACATATCATGCTGGCCATATATGTTTATTAGCAAAACAAAATTATTTTAAATTTAGTTTACTGTGAATTTGAAAAAACTTTCATATTAGTTCCAGAACAAAGATTGAGTGAATCAAATAAACTGTCTACCAAAACAACAATGAATGCACAGCTACAGTCCATAATGGGTTGGGAGTGGGGAGGACCTGATGCTGTGGACCCATCTGAGAAATTTCAGTGACAATGGAGAAAGATTAAAGAATTCTGGGTAAAGAGGAAACTGGGTGTCCTGGTGCTTTGTTTTTCATTCATTCATAGAATTTAGGCTTTGCTGGCTTGAACAGTATTTAATATCCATCCTTGGTTTCCCTTGAGAAACAAATGGCCTTTTGAACTGTTGCAATCTATTTGCTATCTCATAAAGGTAGCACAAGGGTACACCAGATGGTTAGTACTATTGTTGTTAACTGTAAGGGGTATGGAATATAAATATAGAGGTGCTTTTCTACAGTTGTACATAGCCTTGCTGAGACTATATCTGAGTACTAGTAGGTTTTGACCTCTTTATTTAAGGAAGCATGTAATTGCATTATAACCAGTGCAGAGAAGATTCATTTGACTGGTTCCTCTGATGAAGGTGTTGTATTATGAGGAAAGGTTGGACAACTTCGGCCTGTATCCTGTTGAAGAATGAAAGGTGATACTATCGAAACATATAACATCCTGAGGCGAATTCACAGGGTGGAGGTTAATCAGACATTTCTCCTTGTTAGGAAGACTAAAATTAGAAGACATAGTTTAAAAATAAGGGATCTCCCATCTAAGACAGAGATGAGGAGAAATTACTTTTCTTAGAGTCTGTGGCATTCTCCCCCGAGAGTAGTGGAGGCAGGACTGTTGAATATTTTTAAGGCTGAGTTAAATAGATTCTTGACTGACAAAGAAATCAAAGCATAAAAGGGGCAGTCAGGAAAGTAGAAGCCACAATCAGATCACTTATGATCTTATTACATGACAGATCAGCCTTGAAAGACCAAATGACCTGCTCTTGCATCTAAATCATTTGTCCATATGATACTACACTCAGTCAAAAGCTGCTTTCATGTCAAGGGCAGTGGCTCACACTTTACTTCTGGAGTGCAACACTTCAGTCTTTGTTTGAACCAAAGCTGTAATGAGGACTGAATTTGAGTGGTAATGGCAGAAACAGAACTGAGCATCGGTACGCAAATTATTTGTGAATAATGTCACCTTGATAACACTGTCAATGACATTTTCATCAGTTGCTGATTATTAAATTTAGGCAGTGATTGATTAGATTGGTTTGTCATGCTTTGTGTGATATGATATACTTAGGCAATTTTCCAAAGGATCAGTTAGATGCCAATATTGCAGCTGTACCCGGACAATATAGTTAAATGCATGGCTACTTCTGGTGCGCAAGTCCTTACTAGAGTTGGAATGTTGTCAGGGTCCTAGCCTTCAAAGTATTCAGAGTATTCAGCCATTTCCTGATTTTGCCTGCAGTGAATCAAATTATATGAAGACTGATTCCATTTTTGTTTGGAACCTTGGGAGGAAGTCATAATGTGTCATCCACTTGGAATGTCTTGCTGAAGATGGATATAAGCACTTGTCTTTTGTGCTTATGTATTGGTTTTCACCATCATTAATAATGGGAATGTTGATGGAGCCTGTTCCTCTTGTCAGTTGCTCAATTATCTACCATCGTTTATAACTGGATGTGGCATGAGTGCAAAACTTTGACCTGGTCTGTTGGTTGTGACACTACTTCTGTTGTTTGACATTCATATGCTCTTGTTCCATAGCATGTTACAATCCCAGATGAGGCCACCAAATAGAAGTTCCAATCTGGTTAGAGATCCATAACTTTTTTTGTTTAAGGTACATAAGGTTTGTGCACAAGGCGTTACACCACTAGGTGCTTTTAATTTTCTGACTATTAATAAAAGCAGGAAACTCTTGGAGTATGTTGAAAGGCCATCGAGATCAGTTCAAAGGTAAATGAACAACAGTTCAAAGGTCTGTCAGTTTTAGTCAGTTGGCTGAAGGAAGTTAAATCAGAATTTTGCTACCTTTGCGCTTCTGGTCAGTCAAGTGTTTAAGAGTAGCAAGATGCAGTGGTTAGCCATCTTCAGACAGCCAAGGGGGGAATACCTGAGGAACTAAGAAAGCAATAACATGTTGGAGAGAGCTAGGCTTGAGAAGAAGCCTTAGGAGCCATCATAGTTCAATGGAACTGGGAATGGGAGTGAATGAAGCCAACAAGCAATATTTTCTTGCTACAGCTGATAAGGATAGGATTTCAGGGAAATGCAAGTGCAGTGCCAACTGAGTGAAGCTAGTTGTCTGTCAAAAGCTGTAATTATTCAATAGTTGGAGTGCAGCCTCATAAATTCAGAGTCATGCCATTCTAAGAAAAGAGAATGAACTACTCAGAGGTAGCCAGTGCTCAGTAGCCAGTGAATTAGTCATACTATACGATACAAATGACTTTTGCATAGATTTTTCAACTTCAGTACAGAAAAACAATAAGCTTTTCATACTCTTTTCACTTGGTAGAAATACGACGTCAATGGGTCCTTTACTGCAGAAAGTGCAAATTTCTAACTAGACAACCAACTTCATAATTGTCTTCCTCAATTATGCCCTCCATAATATTTCATTTATTTGTTGTCTTGATTCACACCAGTTGGATCAATCTGGACTGAGAATGTTTTGCTCTCATTTACTGAAGTCATTTTCTGGTTTATCTGAAGAATGTGCCACAGACTTCTGTACACATGTATTGTCTTTCCATTGAGGCTTCAAAATTGGTACTTTCATTTTCAGTTCTTTTCCAATTTCCTTCAAATATCTGTTTACTCTCTTCGTGTGTATGGATTCTTTCAATGAGCTTAGCATAGCTTCCATCAGTTCAGTTGCCTTTGCTTCACAGTTCTCTTCAGCCAACCCTCGCAAAGGTTCATTTCAAAATTTTTCCTCTATGCTTGTTGAGTGTTTCTTAGACTCCTTCAATTTACTTGTCAACTCCTCATTTTGTACCTTAAAATTTTCCTTAGCTGCTTTTAAAGTCTAGATCTGCTCTTCCATGTTACGTCATCTTTTGGTTTTTAATTCTTTTTCAAAAAAAACTGCCCTGATTCATCCTTAATTTGTTCTCCAGTTCAAAGTATTTTTCATCAGACTTCATGGAGACTTCTGATACTTTTAGTTTATCAATGTTTAAACTGCAAAGGTAGCTTTTTTGAATCTCCTTCTATAGGTTTGTCATTTAGATAACTCAAGCTTTTCTTCAAGTGTTTTACTTCCTCTAACCAATGCTCAAATGTTCTTCCCTTTCCACGTTTTTTGTTCGCAAACTCATCTTCTCTGTGTGCACTTCCGTCATCTGCAATCTGACCCCACTACCAAGGACATTTTTTCCTCCCCACTCTTATCCGCCTTCCGGAGGAACTGCTCTCTCTGTGACACCCTCGTCCGCTCCACACTCCTCACCAGCCCCACGACCCCCAGCACTTTTCCCTGCAACCGCAGGACGTGCTACACCTGCCCCTACACCTGCCTCCTCACCTCCATCCCAGGCCCCAAGAAAACCTTCCACATTAAACAGATGTTCACCTGCACATCTGCTATTGTGGTATATTGTATCCATATATTGTGGCCTCCTCTACATCGGAGAAACCAAGCGGAGGCTTGGAGACCGCTTTGTGGAACACTTACGCTCGGTTCGTGACAAATGACTACATCTCCCAGTCACGAACCACTTCAACTCCCCCACCTACTCCTTGGACGACATGTCCATCCTAGGCCTCCTCCAGTGCCACAACAATGCCACCCGAAAGCTGGAGGAACAGCACCTCGTATTTCGCTTGGGAACCCTGCAGCCCAATGGGCTCAATGTGGACATCACAAGCTTCAAATGTCCCCACCCCTGACCTCATCCCAAGACCAGCCCAGCCTGTCCCTGCCTCCTTGACCTGTCCATCTTTTCTCCCACCTATCCACTCCTCCCACCTCACTGACTAACCCCCACCCCCACTTCCTACCTACTAGCCTCATCCCCGCCTCTTTGACCTGTCTGTCTTCCCTCCCACCCACCTGTCCCTCCCTCCCAACTGACCAACCCCTATCCCAACTCCCTACCTACACTCACTTTTACTGGCTCCATCCCTGCCTCCTGACCTGTCCGTCTTCTGTCCTCCTTTCTGCTCCTCTACCCACCTTCCATCATCGCCTCCCCCTCTCTCTATTTATTTCAGAGTCCCCTTCCCCTCCCTCATTTCTGAAGAAGGGTCCAGACCCAAAATGTCAGCTTTCCTGCTCCTCTGATGCTGCTTGGCCTGCTGTGTTCATCCAGCTCCACACATTGTTATCTCCATGTGTGAAAGTTGATTCTCTGTCGTGATTAGTTTTTTCTTATGCACAGCTTAGATCCTTAGGAAATCTTTGACATTCCTGCATTTCTAATGCTAATTTTTCTTCATCCTGGGCTAATTATGTTTTTCACTTAAGCCTGTCTTCCCTTACAAGCATTGGCTCAGGATATCAGGTGATCAGGAGCTGTCAAGGATGTTACCATTTCTCTGATCTTGACTGGCTGTCTTGAAACTCGAAAACTTGAACTCAAAATTCAAATCTTCCAAATCATCTCCAGTATCAAATTAACTCCTTCGACAGGTAAAGGAGGAATGGTTCCCACAGGAACAGTTCCATTTACTAAATCACTTTGTACTTTAACTTTGTACAAGCAAACATGCTAATAGATCCCATGAATATCCTGTATTCATACCTTTCCTTTTGTCAAATAATTTGAAATACTAATCTTATTGTCGATCATAAGACATAGCTGCAGAAGTAGGCCATTCAGCCCATCTAGCCTACTCTGCCATTCAACGGGGTCATGGCTGGTCTAATATTCCTCAACCCTACTTTCTTGCCTTCTCCCCAAAACCCTGGTTGTCTTACTGATTGAAAATCTATCACAGTTTTGTATACACTGAATGACCTGGCCTCCAAACCTACTGTGGTGAAGAATTCCACAGATTCGCCACCTTCTGAGAGAAGAAATACATCCTCATTGGTCATAAATGGGTGACCCCAATCCTCTAAGATTATGCCCTTTGGTCCAATCTTCTCCCAGAAGGGAAAACAACCTTTCAGCATTTACCCTGTCAAGGTCCCTAAAAGTCTTACATTTTCAATATGTTCACTTCTCAATCTTCTGAACTCCGAAGAATACAGGCCCAACCTACTCAACCTCTCCTCATACAAAAATCTCTCCATGTCCAGGATCAATGTATTGAATCTTCTCTAGACTCCCTCCAACAGCAGTGTATCTTTCATTAGATAAGGGGATCAAAACTGTTTGCCAGTATTCAATGTATGGTCTTACTGGTGTCTTGTATTGTTTCAGGAAGACCTCTCTATTTTTACACGCTATTCCTTTTGAAATGAAAGCCAACATTCCATGTGCCATCTCTGTTACTGCTGCACTTGTATGCTAGTTTCTTTTTGTCATTTATACATTAGGATCCCCCCAATTCCGCTGTGCTGCAGCTTTGTGCAATCTTTCTCCATTTAAATAATTTTCAACACATCTATTCTTCCTGTCAAAATGCATAACTTCACATTTTCCCACATTATAGTCCATCCCCCAAGTTTTTCCCCATTCACTTAACCTGTCTGTATCCCTCTGCGGACTTTTTTTTTTGGTGTCATCTTTACCACTTGCCTTTTACTTATTTTTGGGTAGTCTGCAACCATGATGTTAGTGAGTTCACTTCACTCATCCAAATCATTAATGTAGATTGTAAATAATTGTGGCCCCATCTCTGATCCCTGTGGCACTCCAATAGTTACAGGTTGCCATCCTGAAAATATTCTTTTTAGAAGACAGAGCTTTGGGCTATCAGTTAGCCACCATCAACAACTAAAATACCCACAAATTATAGGATATTAATATGTTTTTTTGAATGACGTAAGAGAATTCTTCCTTGAATGCTTCTAAACTATACTGAGCCACATCTCCAATTCATGTGCTTTCTGAAGGAAAATATTTCACTTTAACCATTGCCATCGTTTTAACCATCTCCTTTTCTGAAAGATCTTTAAGCACTTCTAAAAAATTAATTCATGGGATTGCCCAGGAGAAGGTGATGGTCAGCTGCCTTCTTGAATTGCTGCAGTCCTTAGCGTATAGGTACACCTGGTGATGTGTGGCTTGGAGGGGATCTTGCAGGAGTTGGTGTATCCATGCACCTGCTTACCTTGTTCTTCTAGGTGATAGAGGTTGCTAGTTTCAAAGGTGCTGTTGGGAGAGTCTTGGTGAGTTCCCACAATGCATCTTGTCGATGGTATGTACTGTGACCACTATGTCAGTGGTGAATGCAGTCAATATTGAAGGTAGTGGATGAGTTACCTGTCAAGTGGATTGCTTTAGTATGGAATGCTTCAAGCTTCTTGAATTGCACACATCCCGACAAATGTCACACTCTTGAATTGTGCCTAGCTGATGGTGGACATGTTTCGGGGAGAAAGTAAATGATTTATTCACTGCAGAATTACGAACCTCTGATCTGCTCTTGTAGTCTCAGTATTTATTTATCTAGTCCAGTTTAACTTCTGGCCAATGGTAATCCCCTCCCCTAGACATTGACAGTGGGATTCAGCAATGGTAATGCCATTGAATGTCAAGGGGTGATGGTTAAATTTTGTCTTTTTGGAAATGATCTTTGCTAAACAGGGGTAAGAGATTGGCTTCCCTAATGGCATTAGTGAACTAGAATTGTTTTACAACAATGGGCAATGGTTACATGATAACTGTTAGGCTAGCTTTAAATTCAGATTTGATTGAATTCAGTTTCACCATCTGCCATGGTGGGATTTAAACCTTGCTTCCCAGACCATTAGCCTGGTTCTAGATTAGTAATGCAGTGATATTACCACTACCCCAACCCCACCCTTCTTCCTGGCACCTTCCACTTCCAACGATTTGATTTTATGTATCGTGTTTTATGGCAATGAAAACATACAAGTGTCTTAATGTCATGTTTATTCTCTGGAACAGCCTCTGTTAAACCTTGTCACCTAATCTCTTATTTAATCAAATATTTACTTCATCTTTCTTTTTGAACCTCCCCATCTTTTATCTCTTTTCTTCCTTGCTGACTTCTCTCTCTGGAACTCAGGTTCAAGCTTTTGCATTTCTCTTTCTTGTTTGAGTTTTTCATTTCTTTTTCTAACTCAAGTAGGTTCATTTCTTTTTCTATTTCAAGTTGTTTCATTTAAAGCTGAATTCTAACTAACTAAACTACATTGCTTTCTGAATTAACATTTCCTCTTCCACTTTCAAATGGTATCACCTCAGTTATGATAGCTTGTTTAGTCCCTGCTTTTAAATGCAATTTTTCTCATACAATTAACCTATTCTGAAATTTTTTTTTTTGCAAATAACTTATTGATAAATCCTCCATCTCTAGGAAAGTTAGAGCAACAAACAAACCCATTCTGTTTTTCAGATAGCGTAGTTATATTCATCATGAAGATTTTATCAGCCTTAACCTCTGCAAGTCCCAGCACTCGCTTTGACTGTGGATTTGTATTCCTGGACAAACCCTCGATTTATGTTAGGATCCCAGATAAAGGTGCCAAATTTATATTATGATCTGGTTTGGGACATGTAACTTTATTTGCTTAATGTAGACAAAGTTTGAAATGGCAGGTACTTATAAAGCAAATAATGTGTTATGATTCGATGCTTTTGAAGAAACAAAATAAACTGTGATGATAAACAATTCAAACTCCAACATCCAGAATTATCTTGAAGTCAAAATGAGCTAAGAAACGAACTGTGGTCAAACCACAGCATAAAGCGTGTCAAATAATAAATGCTGTCGAGACAGATCTTATGCATTTCTCAGTAACCTATCCAGCCTTTGAAACATTGCTACCTTCACAAGGAATATTAAATTTTCGTTTTTGAAGATCAAACATTTGAATTTCCTCAAACCCTGCTCCATTTGGACTGCTTCACGCACTGCTCACCTCCTTGTGATTCAATCTTTTTTCCCCGGAGTGTGCCTCCCTAGATGTTCAAAACTGCACTTCGACACCTAGTCATGTTACAATTTCAGATCTTTTGCAGACAGTTAACTTCACTAAGCTGGCACTGCACCTGGTCTTTGCTGAATTCAAGTTTTTCTCATCTATACCAAACAAATACTGGTCACAACTTCCTTTACTTCACTCTCAGCTGCACTGAGCTGTCAATGGCTCCCATGCTTCTACTGAGTCCTAAATCTCTCTAACATGCCAGTGATCTTCTGTCATTTCTCAGTACCTCAGGACTTCTCCCAAGCCCTGACTACATGGAGGCTGCTAACCATGATATCTCTGCTGTGCAAAGGCTCCCCTCTGCTTCTAAACGTCTGACTGACCAGCAACACAAAAGTAGTAACCTTCTGCTTTGAATGCCTTCAGCTAACTGACCAAAATGGACTGACACTTGAACTGTTGTTCATTGACTCTTGAACTGTTCGGGATGACCTATGTATGCACTCCAAGAATGCCCGTCCTTATTACTAGGCAGAATCAAAATGCAACCATCAGTGGAACACCATGGGCTTAAATGATACAATCATAACAGGCTGCCAGTTCGAAAATGGATGCAAAAATGAATTTTATCGTAAGTTTCATCAGATTTGCACCTCATTCCTCAGCATGTTTTCCTGGTAAAGTGAGGGGCATGACAGGTTACAACCTGTGCCATGAAAATTAGGTGCCAGCTGGGTGAATCTACAGTAAATGTACATGTTTGCTAAACAGTAGAAGCTATATCTACATGCATATCTATGTCTATATGCATAAGTCTATTCTGCTGTTACTGGGACCCACAGTGCCTCATGGATACAAAGTTCAGGACTGCTAAATCTGTTCTGAAGCATTCCATTTGGCGCAGTGGCACTGCCACACATGTTTTGAAGGGTCCTTGCGTGTGAAGGTAGAATGTTATCTCCACAAGAACTGTGTCGTGAATTCTCCAACCAATATTGTCGTGGTCAGATGCAGCTGCAAAAGATAGACCGGTGGCAATGAGTTAAGTATGATTTCCCTTTATGTTGGTTCTCTCAGAGACCCCTGCAGGCCCAGTGTGCCAGAAATATTCATTGAGATTTTGCATACTTGATCAGTAGTGGTGCTACTGAGCCACTCTCGTTAATGGACATTGAATTCACCACCCAGAGTACATTTTATGCCTTTGTGTGCCTTTGTGTGAGCTCTTTTTCTAAGTGGTGTACAGCAAGGAGAAATACTGCTTCATCAGCTGAGTGACAGTGATAAATGGTAATCAGCAGGGTATTTCCTTGCCTGTCTGTAGCCTGATAATATGCGACTTTGTTGGATCTGGAGTCAATGTTCTGGATAGCTTTCTCCTGGCTGTATACTAATGTGTTATCACCTCTAGTGAATTTGTTCTGCCAGTAGTTCAGGATGTTTCCAAGAGCTCTGATGAAGGCTTCTGGTACATTGGCTGAAGAATACAGTTTTGTATGTACAACTGTCAAGCAATCGCATGCAGGAAGCTCTTACAATTTTTGCACGAAAACTCCCCTAGTAGGGAGGACTTAGTTTGCTTCTTTGGGCTGAGTGTGCATTTATTATATCTAAATTCAATGCCTTTATGAAAGCTAGTGATTAAAGAATGAAAAATAGAGGCTTATATTTTCTCACAGCCACCCGAAGTTTCAAGGCATTTTATAGCTAACAATTTTTAGTCTATTTCACAGAATCCCTACAGTGTGGAAACAGGTCATTCAGCCCAACAAGTCCACACTGCACCTCCGAACAGCATTCCACCCAGACCCAGCCTCCTACCCCTGCATTTCCCCATGTCTAACCCACCTAACCTCAACATCCCTGAACACTACGGGCAATATAGCATTGCCAATCCACCTAGCCTGCACATCTTTGGACTGTGGGAGAAAACCGGAGCACCCGGAGAAAACCCATGCAGACACGGGGACAATATGCAAACTCCACACAGACAGTCGCCTGAAGCTGTAATCGAACCTGGGTCCCTGGTTCTGTGAGGCAGGAATGCTGAACACTAAGATACCGTGCTGCCCTGAAGGACTGACCTGACTAGTGGATTGGCGTGGAAGTCAACCAGAATGAACAAATGAAACAACACGCAGGTTAAGATTGAAGATCTTCAGGAGGAAAGGGTTTGAATGCTGCCCTTAAATGTCAACATAGAAGATGGCTCAGTGGTTAGCACTGCTACCTCACAGCACCAGGGACCTGGGTTCAATTCCACCCTCAGGTGACTCTCTGTGTGGAGTTTGCACATCGTCCCCATGTCTGTGTGGGTTTTCTCTGGTTTCTTCCCACAGTCCAAAGGTGTGCAGGCTAGGTGGATTGGCCATGCTAAATTGCCTGTAGTGTGTAGGGAGGGTGAGCCTGGGTGGGATGCTCTTTAGAGAGTCAGTATGCACTTATTGGGCTGAATGGCCTGTTTCCATAATGTAGGGATTCTATGATTAATTTGTGCTGAGCAAATTGCAACAAACAATAAGGTGTCAATAACCAGATAAATTCTCTGTGTGATCTTGATACCTCTACTATTAATCTTCGCATGCTTTTTCATAGTGGATTTGTATGATTAAGTATCTTGGCAGGTCACTTCAAAGTGCAGTTAAGAGTCAACTAATTTGCTGTGGCTCTGGAGTGACACATAGGTTAGGTAAGGCCAGGTCAGGACAGCTGCTTCTCTTCACTAGCAGTGAAGCAAATTTTGTTTTAGTAACAATCCATTAGTTTTGTGGCCATTATTACTAGCAGTAGGTTTTTTATTCCAGTTTTGCTTTGTTATACGCTCTGATAGTCTTTAAAACGGTAAACATAATATATACATTGCATTGTTACTGTATCAGAAATATTTCCAGTATTTTCATCCACATAATTCTTCCTAAAACTCTTTTCTCACCAGAACATTTTATGATCAAAACAGATCTTGCTGAAATGGCAAATGGATTAATTTGAGACAATTTTGAAATGGTCTTTCTGACACTAAGCATGCTACACACTTAAATAATTCACAGTATACAAAATAACTAATTTGCAAGTGAACCATTAATGTTATAATTTATTAACAAATACAGGGAAAAGTTATACAAAAATACACTTATAACCATATATTTCGAAACATCGACAAAAATGTATTTGGAAGAGAACCTTAACACACACACATGGGAAACTTTTCACCTTGGTACAAAAATACAAAAGTTTTGTTTGTACCAACAGTGCTAACTTTTAATCCTGTTAGGGTCACAAAGAGCTACTTTGAGATACTTTCAGTTCCCGTCTGTCCAGCCATTAGGAATTTAGCATCCTGGATGTACAGAGAGTCTGCTGTACAGAATTGCAGCAAGTTGACAGCATGCACATCCCACAAAGCAATTTCCCATTCATTAATTGTAAAATGATTCTTCTCTAAATGTGGCTCAGACAGGATTTTATTCTTATGTACAAACAGTGTACGTGTTAAAAAAGATTATTGTGGTGTAAGGTAGCAGTGTAGCAACACATTAGATTTTAATACCTACAAAAAAGTTGCTTCAAAAACTATTTAAATTGTGGAATGGTACACTCACCTTCATAGCAGCATTTTTGTTATATTCGCCTGTTCGTTCTAATCTTAGAATGGTACCTGAAGCAGATCTAAAACCCTACTTCTGGACCTCCATTTAATCAAAGCAAAATTTAAAGTCGCTCCTAACCTGGGTTGTAAGAAATACCATTTTAATTCCCCATTGGAGGTGCAAATTATTTATTTTGCTTTAAACACTTCCAACGAGGAAGAAACTTCTGACCATAATTTGTCATTTCATGGTGACATTAATCTGAGAAAGTAATGGTCATAGGACTCCAGTTTCCTTTCCTTCTATCAATTCACCACCATTTAACTTTAAGATACACAGTTTATCAATCAGCTTTTCTTCCATTGTGAGCTGGTCAAGATCACCTAGAGTGAAGGAGCTCTGTTTCAAATTTAATTGCGTCAAAGTTTCGCTTTTTCTTCCTTGAGAAGGTTTTCTTTCTGCATCTGTTGTGGCCTTTTCTCAGGCACTGAGTAGGCTGTTGCCTGGCTGAAAAAGACTCTCATTCAGTGCAGAATTGCTCGTCTGTGCCTCACTGTCACACTGTCAAGCTCAATCAGACGTCGATGAAAGTGATGCAGTGGCAAAGCTTTGCCGGCAAGACCAAGAACAAAGACAACTCATAGCTGAGCACAGATTTCACATCCAATTTAACTCTTTGGAAAAGGATTTCAGGAGATACATGGCTGAGGGTTGGGAAAATCGAGTTGGTTGAAGTATAAAGGCTAAAAGCATTATCCTGGCTTAGATAGCTACAAAGATAGGCTGATACTATTTTCTTCCATAAACCACATTAGCTGGCATTACACACTGAGCTTTTTTACTCGTTACTTGCAAGGAGATTTGAGAAGAATTTAACAGCTACATGAAATGACTCTTTCATGATTCTAGCTTTAACAGTGGAGTTAGTTGTACAAGGTACATGAATAGATAGCCCCTAAATCGTGTTGTCAAACAAATCTGGTTTTACAGAGTTGGGCTGAGTTTACTATTTGAGGCTCAGTTAACTGAGGAAACATAAGGTTTAGGACCTAATACCTTGCATGCCTGAAAGGAAATGATTTGGATGCTTAAAAAAACAAAGGCTTCACATTATCCAATAACACTACTTACGAGTTACGTAGACATTTTATATGCAGCTGCATCATTCTAGGTTAGAGAGTTAGTGAGATGTGCTATTTGGTGGTAATCCAGTATTTACTGGCACAGCCTTACGTGGCTGGTCAAAGACGTACTATTCATGATGTATTTGTCTTCCAGCGGAGTTCTTTCTATGAGGAATACCTTCTCCAATCAACATTTTGATACTGTTATGAACCAGAACTGTTATATATCTCAGCTGATACATTTATAATATTTCCACCGTTCTCAGGGTGATGTTGATCTATGCCAGGAGATCTGAAATCAGTGACACCAATGGAAAAAAATATCAGATGTGATGTGAAGCGGGCTTTCACTGTCATCACTCATGTTCCTGACAAAGATCAGTTTCACCCCTTTCAAGCTTCTCTTGTTTGTGAAAAAAAAGAGATGAAAAATGTTAAAACATCCATCATAGCAAGAGTTATAAACTCTGCATTTCCTCTGATTTTATTTAAGTGCAAGATTTGTTTTATGCTATTTTAACAGTGCATACTTCATTGTTATAAGAAAAATATAATGAGGATATAAATTATATGGTTTGGTTTTGCATTGTTGATAATTTCTTCAGCTAGCAAACAAATTGGGTTTTACTGGCTACTGTAGTCATTGGATTAAAACAAATGTCTTTGTTGTTCATCAAGTTCATTTTTCAACATGACCTGAAAGACTTGATGGCACATGCCAGAGCGAGGCCATGCAGGCTTTGGTTGCAGATTGGAAAGTGTGTTTAAAACAAAACTGCTTTCTGTAAACAAGTTCCTTATTATAGATGAGCAGATTGACAGATACCAACATTTCATCTCTGAATACAATTATGTTAATAATTGGAAATGTTCTTATGTTAATTCACTATAATTAAGTAAGCAATTAAAGACAAAAACAGCTCATTAGTGATTTGTGACTGCCTTGCAGATGATTGCCAAGGAAGGTCATAGTGAGCAGTTGCGCAGGACAGCTGAATGTTTGCAAACTGTTCCGCTTTTTATTAGACACACTATTGTACATGGAAGACAGCTGCAGTTGCTCACCCAGTTTGTTGAAAAAGCAGGTACATTGGAGACTATGCTTCAATACTTAAATATGTACTGTATCAATAAGGCTGAGAGGATTGACTCACAATCTGTTCATAGAGTATTCCAAAATAGTTTGTAGTTAGAAAAAGGGATTTTTACAATTTGATTTTTTTAAATTTTGTGATGCTTCTAGAATTCATTTAATCAAACTTACCAGAATTATATCTGTGAAGAAGTGATTTCTTGCCAGTTCTGATTCACCCAGAAGCACTTTCGGAAGTTATTTTAAACACGTCACTAAAGCACTTTGCAGAATACTTAATGGTAACTAGGAAAGTATCTTTTTTACAGAAATGTTGTGTGATTTTCTTTTAAAATTTAGGTTTTCACTGGTTGTTACGTACAATACAAATCCAAAGTATTCAATTGAAAATTTTGAAATCAGAAAACTTTTTAAATGGTACAAATGCCAGTTTAACATCCCACCTGTTTCAAATGGTATGTTTAAAATGCCAAGCAGAATGCACAATGCATTTTAATTAAAGCAAAATCACAAACACAAGATATACAAATTATTGGGCATCATAGAGTCTACATTATTAGATAAGAATCAGATAAGGTGAAAAGAAACATGTCACTTTCAGAATGGACTGTCTGTGAAGATTTAGCCATGTCTATTTCTTTGGACAGTTGTCTTTGAAAAATTAATAAATCAGTGCCAGGGGATTTTCATTCCAGTTGACCTGGCATTTCATTTCCTCCCTTCCCAACATGGATTCGTCACCAATTTGAGACAGTAACCAAATCACCAGATGGACAAACAAAAGGCCTCTGCCTGCTCTGCACAGGCTTATCAACCTTCAATTCCAACAGGTAACTTATTCCTTTCTACCATTCAGTTTACACTTCCATCTTTTCTCCTCATTAGTGTTTTTTTTAAAAATAAAGATACATGAGCATAATTCCTCAGCACATCAATTTAACTTATTCATTATGGACCAATCACATTATTCGTCACAGAAAATGGAACATGAGCTCAATAGCATTATGTTTATTGATCTGCTGTACACAATTAAAAAAGCTGACCAAATCAAGATTTGTCTTCCACTTTTAATAAATAATCATCCAAAAATATGCCTTTCCCTGCCTGTTCTTCTATTGTGTCTACATGAGTCATTTAATGAACATTTGAAGTTATTTGTCTAAATATTGATACTACCAATATAATGTTTCATTTGATTAATGAGAAGTTTGATCAAACAGTCCATAACCCGGTGGGCTGTCTCTGAAAGTAATTCAGAAAATATAACATGATGTGAAGTTGGCAAATGTCTGTCCCTTCTGGGAACAGATGTTGGATAAATTTGGCAACTAGTTTTGTTCTCCAAATCTGTTGCATTTCAAAATCCTAATGAATCTAATGTTTAAATAACATGAATAAAGATAAAGTGAAATGAATTCAACCACAGTTTGAGCAGCAGAATAAAAATGAGCAAATTGTATTATCTCCAGCCACCTAATTTGGGTTGAATTTCCTCTGTACCTTTTTGTTTGTTGAAGGATCCTTTTTTATGAGTCTCCTTGGCCATTGACAAGGTCTTTTGAGATGAATATGAAAAGATAGATTTAAAGGTTAAGGCCGGGGTCAGATAGATGCAGATGTTTTGAGAGAGTTCATACTATTGGTTGTCGTAGTTCTTTCCTTTAGTAATTCGCATGGATACAGTGTCACGAACAGCATTTTCTAACAGCTTAGTTTACCTGTTCACTTACACCATGCATGTGTCAATATGAGTATAATCTAACATTATGTTTATGCTGCTGTCAATTGGAACATGTATCAATTTGTTTACCAGTCAATACGCTGATAAAAGACTAACATCATCCAGGTAAAATAATAAAGCAAAAGAGCAAGCAGAGGTTTGTAAGAAGGAATAACGTAAATACTGCAAATAAGGAAAAGCTAATGCAGGTCAGAGTGAAAATTAAAATAGCTAAAAAAGCAATACAAGATGGTAGAAGCCATGAAAGAATAGTAACAATCTCAAATTAATTTAATATTTGTAAAAGAGGCTATTGGTAAATGTTTGTTTTCACAAGAAAGTGTAAAGAATTATGCTGATAAATCAAAATAATGACCTTATGTAAATATTGGCATCACAAGGAATGTACAGAGTAAATCCAAATGAGGTATTTCTGAATTTCGCAAACCCAGTAGAGAAATTTCTCAAAAAAAAAGAATTTGTTTTAGTTAAGCAAGGAATTGGCAGGCTAGGGTTTGGAAACCTTCTGCTGATTCCTGCCTATCACAACCCCTCACCTTTCAGCTGATGAACTCCTTCATATTGAACACCAATGGGAAGAAGCTTTGAAGCTGGCAAGGGCACAGAATGTACTCTGAGGAAATTCAATGTTCATCATGAAGAGTGGCCGTCAGCACTACTACTGACCAAGCTGGCCAAGTGCTAAAGGAGGTAACTGGTAGACTGGGTCTGCAGCACGTCCTCAATATGACCTCAACCTCAATAATCTAGCTCTTGCAAATACATCTATACAAACAGTATCAGGAGGAGTGACTGTCACACAGTGCTTGTGATGACAGTCGTATCTTCACTTTGAGTAGACTCTCCATTCTGAATGGGATAGATTTCAAACAGATCTAAAGTCTCAAAACTGGGGCATCCATGAGCCATTGTCAGCTTTCAGAAGCAGCAAACTGTATTCAATTACAATATGCAATCTTCTGAACCAGTATATCCACCATTCTATCAATGCCACCAAGCCAGGAGACCAACGCTGATTAAATGGAGAGTGCAGGAGGGCATGTCAAAAGAAAGACCACATATATCTAAAAATGTGGTGTTCACCAAGCTACAAGAGAGAACTACTGCCAAATGACAGAAGTAGCATGAAATAGACAGAGTGAAGTGATCCCGAAACCAATTGATCAGATCCTTCCCTTGCAGTTCTGCCACACCCTGTCATGAATGGTGATGAACAATTAAACAACTAACTATGGATGGGGAAGGCTTCACACGTGTACCCATCCTCAATGATAAGTGAGCATAGTGGATCAGTTTAAAAGGCAAGGCTAAAGAATTTGCTGCCATCTCCTGCCAGATGTGCTGAGTGGTTGGTCAAACATCTGGGTTCTCAGTGTCACACGTGGCAGTTTTCTGTGTAATACGAAGAAACACCTGAAGACACTGGATTCTACAAAACCTAACGACCCTGGTAACATGTTGGCAATGGTATTGAAGAATTGTTCTCCAGGAGTAGCCATGGCTCTGCCTGATAATAGCAATGTATTGTGGATGCTGGAGATCTGAAATAAAAACAGAAAGTGCTGTAGAAATCAATAGGCCTGGAAGCATCATTAGAGAGAGGAAAACAGAGTTAACTTTTTGAATCCATCAACAGTACTATCAGGTAGCACTTACTGATTAATAATCTGCTTACTGATTTCAGATGATGAACTGCCAGATCCACTCAGCTCCTGATCTTATTACAACCTTGATCCAAACATGGACAAAACAGCTGAACTCAAGATGTTCACCTTCAAAGAGATTGATATCCCTTGATATCAAGGCAGCAAGTATGGCATCAAGAAGCCCTAGAAAAGCTATAGTCAATGGGAATCAGAAGGAAAACTGTCTATAGCTTTGTGTCAGACCAGCGCAAAACAAGTGGAGATAGACAACAGCACCTCCTCCACATTAACACTCAACACTGGAGACCCCCCAGGGATGCATTCTCAGCCCCCTACTTTACTTCTTCTACACCCACAACTGTGTTGTCAAATTTTGAACAAACTCCATCTGCATGTTTGCTGACGACACCACCATGTTAGGACAGGTATCAAACAAAAATGAGTCAGAATACAGGAAGGAGATACAGGGCTTGGTGACGTGGTGCAATGATAACAACCTCTCTCTCAATGTCGGCTAAACAAAAGAACTGATCTTGACTTCAGAAACAAAGAAGGAAGACACACCCCCATTTACATCAACAGAGCAGCGGTTGAGAGGATTGACAGCATCAGGTTCCTAGGAGTGACGATAACTGACAACCTGTCCTGGACTTCCCATGTAAATGTGACAGTCAAGAAGGCACAACAACGCCTCTTCTTCCTCAGGCAGCTCAGGGAATTTGGCATGTCAGTAACTGTCTTACAACTTTTACAGATGCACCGTGGAAAGCATACTGTCCAGGTGCATAACAGCCGGGTATGGCAACTGCTCTGCCCATGACAGTAAAAACCTACAGAAAGTGGTGTGCATAGCCTAAACCATCATGGAAGCCAACCTCCGATCCGTGGACTCCACTTACATGACTTGTTGCTGCAGAAAGTCAGCCAACATCCTCAAAGATCCATCCCACCCCGGTAATGCTCCCCTACAACCTCTTCTGTCAGGCAGAAGATACAGAAGCCTGAACACATACACCTACAGGTTCAAGAACAGCTTCTTCCCTGTCATTATTAGACTGATGAATGGGCTCTTTAACTTCAAATAATGCTGATCTTGCCTAGCTTATGGAGTAACCTGAATGCCTTACTCTGTCCAAGATTTTTTCACCTTATGATCTGTATGTCCTTGTTTACTGTGATATGCCTGTACTGCTCGCAAACAAAGTTTTTCACTGTGCTTAGGTACGCGTGACAATAAATCAAATCAAATAATCAAGATAGCTGCAGTTGTTGGAAGCCAGTCATTTCAGTCCCAGGATATCTCTGCAAGATTTCCTTAGGGTAGTATCTGAAGACCTATAATCTTCGGCTGCTTGATCAATTATCTTCCCTTTATTATAAGTTCAAAAGTGGAGATGTTCACTGATGAGTGAACTCCTCAGAGACTGAAGCATTCCATATCCATACGTAGCAAGACCTTGACAAGGTTCAATCTTCATCTGATAAATGGAAAATAACATTCGCACCTTACAAGTGCCAGATAGTGTATCAAAAATACAGTCTTTTGATATTCAATGGCATTACCATTGCTGAAATTTTCACTAGCAATACCATGGCAACTACGATTGATGAGAAACTGAACTGGACCAGCCAGATTAATACTGTGGTTTTAACAGCAGGTCAGAAGTAATAAATGACTCACCTCTTGAATCCCAAAAACCTGTCCAACATCTAAAAAGGATAAGTCAGGGGTCTGATGGAACACTCTCTGCTTGTCAAGATGATTGCAGCTCCAGCAATACTCAAGAATTTCAACACCATCTGGGGTAATGCAGCCCACTTGATTTGCAAGCCTTTTGCCAATTTAAACATTTTCTTCCTCCACCACTGACGTCTTGTATTAACAGTGTATACCATCTGTAAGTTGAAGTAGAGCCACTCATCGAAGCTTCTTCAACAACTCCGTCCATAACTGTGGCCTCTACCACATAAAAGGACAAGGTCAGCAGATACATGGGAACACCATCTGCAAGCGTTCCTACAAGCCGCATACTTTTCTGACTTGGAATTATATCACTGCTCCTTCAGTATTGCTGTGACAAAATGTTGGAATTCCCTCCCGGTCTGTACTGTGGGTGTTCTGACACTTAGGAAGGAAGCCAGCAATAACCATCTTCTGCAGGATCATTAGGAACACGCAATAAATGCTGCCCTGGCAGGTGATGCCCACATCCCACTAACAAATAAAAACAAACAGGAAACAGTTACCATCAGTTGGAAAGTGAATAAAGGAGAGACAGACAGTTTAATAAAAGGCAGATTTGCATTGTATATTTATGCAAATAAGTCGGACTGTCAAATTATGTGTCTGATCATGTGACATGATGATGTCATCGGCTTTTTTGGATAGAATCGGTTCAGTTTAGCTTGCTGCCTTGTACAGAGAATTACTCCTTAAATAAACCTCCTGCTGTTGTGAAACATGTTGGCCTCCTTCCCTTCTTGAAGCACAACATCTGGTTTAACTAATCTAATTGAATTTTTTGATGAAAAACAAACAAGACTGATGAAGCTACTGCAATGGAAGTTATCAATATGAACTTTGGCAAAGTACTACATAAAAGACCATGAAATAACTCCACAGAGGCCAGTACCACGTCACAGTCAGCCTTAATTTACATGTGGCGAGTCCTTGATTTTGGTCCAGCTTCCTCAGAGCCAGCTCTCAGAGTGAACAGGATGCCTGACACTCCTGTTTATACCTGTCAGCCAGGGCTCCCCGACTGGCCCAGATTAGCAGCCCCAAATAGAGAACTCATATTCAATGAGGTCCCCCTGGCTGACCTTGTTACAATTCCTACAGACTGGTTAACAAAATTGAGGCTCATAAAATTGAAGGGATGATTTAGAAGCATAATTACTGAAATCTATCAGAATCCCTACAGTGTGGAAATGGGCCCTTCAGCCCAACAAGTCCACACCAAACCTTAGAGTATCCCAACCACACCTGTCCCCTTGTAACCCGCCTAATCTACACATCCCTGAACACTATGGGCAATTTAGCATGGCCAATCCACCTAACCTGCATATCTTTGGATTGTGGGAGGAAACTGGAGCACCCAGAGGAAACCCACACAGTCACAGACACAGGGAGAATGTCCAAACTCCACACAGACAGTCACCCAAAGCTGGAATTGAACCTGGGTCCCTAGCACTGTGAGGCAGCAGTGCTAACCACTGAGCCACTGAGCCACCATGCCACCCCTTTAGCTTGAATAAATTATTCACTCGTGGGACATCGCTGGCTGGCCAGTATTTATTGCCCATACCTAGTTGCCCTTGAGAAGGCGGGGGTGAGCTGCCTTCATGAACTGCTTCAGTCCATGTGCTGTAGGGTGACCCACAGTGGTCTCAATCATCAGTGAAGTGATGAAAGATAGCATCAACAGTGCTATCATGCAGCACCTGCTTAGCTGTAACCTGCTCACTGACACCCACGCTGGGTTCTGCTAGAGCCACTCAGCTCCTGACCTCGATTACAGCCATGGTCCAAACATAGACAAAAGAGCTGAATTCTAGAGGTGAGAGTGACAGCTGTTGATATCAAGTCAGCATTTGACTGAGTGTGGCATCAAGGACCCCTAACAAGTCACAATGGTGGCCACTTCAATCAAAAAGCAGAATAGCTTCAAAAGTTGCAGATAACATTTAAAACCTTGCAAAAAGTTAAAAGACGATCACAACATTTCCGACACATAACTGCAATAGTTAATTGCAGATCTTCTACCTGGATTTACTATATGCTTATTCTGTATCAAACTGTGTTTTCTGGACCTCAAGATTTCTAAAACAGATAATCAATGCGTCAAATTTAAAATTGTTGTGGCAGTGATGGTCTCTACAGACTGAACATGTCAGGCCTGTCCAAAGGCCGTCATAAAATCCAGGTAAAATATTGTCAATAGTCACAGATCTGCTCTGAGTTAAGTTCAACTTCAGAATACAATGTTCGGAATTCATGTCCTTTAGGTATCAACTCACAGACATCATTGATCAATTCATGAGTAGATGCAGAAAGAAGAGGCAAGATGTGACATCATGGCACCATGGTTGGTAAACAAAATAACTGAGCTCATGATAGTTTGTACCTCAGTGGAAGTGTTCCTGAGACATCTTGGGCCATCCCAAAGATTACAGCATAGAAACACTACTGCAAAAATGGGCCAGGTCCAAAGCTGGAAAAGTTGATAAACAGAGTCTACAAACTATGCATAATCCATCCACCCTGTCATAATAGCCAGTATGGACAAGCCTAGTCATCAATGTGGTTGGTGTGGTCTCACACATGTACCCAAAATTTGCTAAGCTTTTAATACTGTGTGCAAGGCAAGTAGCATCAGAGGACATCAGTAGAGCAGATGCAAACTTCAAAGGTCAAAATAAGTGATTTGGTGCCGTGATAACACATACCAGAGGTCAGACAAGTACGGTATTCCAACCAAGAACATGTACCACACAAGTCAATCAAGACTAAAATCCTCAAAATATCTAACCGTGCTATACAATCGGTTGATAAGAATGACCCGTGCATTGGTGCAGAAAATGTGCAGATGTTTGGCACAGAGTATGCTGGTTATATGGATTATATGCCCACAGAAGAAGAATTTGCATAAGCTATATGCACACCTGGATACAAGTGTAGCTACAAACATTCTTTCATTTAACACACTGAAATGTATGCATCTATGGATGTGACAAATGATGACTGCACTATGACTTAGAGATTCCATAGCTTGGAACCATTACATTCAGATGTCACAACAAACACTCACCTCTGTTATTCCAGCTAGTTATATTTTGACTACATGGGTCCAGTGACTATCAGCCTAATAGGATCTGCCCTTAGTCACCATTTACAGTATCATCAAGACAATGGTGAAGATCACAGATGACAAGGACTTCCATTAGAAAACCTTTGCCTGGGAGGAGATCACCTAACTCTGTAACAACCGGCAGACTGAGTGGCATCAGTTAAACTAAATATATATACCTATTCCAAACACGCATGTTTCATTGGTTTTTATTTAGTATTTAACTCACTGCCACATCTCTTCCAGGCATGCCCACCTTGAAGAAATTCTGCTCCTTTCTCCAAGAGGATTTCGTTCCAATCTCTCTGCTTGCCCACCGACTTTAATTTCACTGTCACTCCTGGTGTTTGACCAGGTATTTGCTAAAACTCGTTTCGACAGCCATGTCACATTCCTCAGTGACTGCCTCCAGTTCAAACTCACCCCACGTGGATTCCAACTGAATTTTCATCCTTCATGTTTTGAATCCTCCCAGGATCACAGATATTTCCGTGATGTTCAACGTTCCACGGACAGCTGCTCTTGCTGCATCCTGAGATCCACACTCAGTGCCATGCGACATCACATGCACACTCTCAACCTTTCTCTCCAACAGCATCGCAACGTGCTGGATCAGGGCTGCACCAACCCGCAGTTCCACTTCATCCTCCAGCTCATTTGTTGTGCTAACAAGAAACTTATTCTTTTCCTTTCAGGCATCAAGGCCCACAAGATGCAACAAATCAGAGATACCCATGGACCTCTGGAACCTTCCTCTCGTCACCTTCTCTCTGACTCTATCCCTTCCCCCAGCACCCCCACCTCCTGTCGGGAATTCACCATCCCTCCTAACCTTCTGCCCTCCGATGCCGAACGGTCCATACTCAGCAAAGGCCTCAGCTTTATCTGGGTCCCCACCTTAACGAATTTCGGGTACGACATGATGCTGAATTCTTCTTCCGCCGTCTTCGCCTCCAGGCCCATTTCTTTGGACAAGAGTCCTCTCCCCATCCCCCAGACCTCTTTGCCCAACTCCAATACTCTCTCTCCACCTGAACCCCTTCCTCCGGCCTTTTACCTGCACTCGATCTTTTCATTGAGAACTGTCGACATGACATTAGTCGCTTCAATTACTCTGCCCCCTCACCAATTCCAACCTATCTCCCTCCGAACTGTCTGCACTCCGTGCACTCAGATTTAACCCTGAACTTGTCATTAAGCCTGCCGATAAGTGTGGTACTGTTGTAGTCTGATGTACTGACCTCTACATTGCAGAGGCTGGGCTCCAACTCTCAGATACCTCCTCCTGCCTTCCCCTGGACCATGACCCCACCTTGACACCTCAGGCCACTGTATCCACTACAGTTACGGATCTCATTTCATCCGGTGATCTCCCCACCTCCGCTTCCAAGCCAAAAGTCCCTCAACCCCGCACAGCTTGTTTCTACCTCCTGCTAAAAATCCACAAATAGGACTGTCTGGGCAGACCCATTGTTTCAGCCTGCTCGTGCCCCACAGAACTCATCTGCTCCTACCTTGACTCAGTCTTCTCTCTCCTGATCCAATCCCTACCCACATGCATCCATGATTCATCTGACGCCTTATGCCAGTTTCAAAACTTCCAGTTTACCGGATCCAGCCACCTCCTCTTTACCATGGATGTGCAATCTCCTTACATATCCATTCCCCCACCAGGAGGGTGTTAGGGCTCTCCGCTTCTTCCTGGAGCAAGGACTTGAACCATCCCCACCCACCACCACCGTCCTCCGCTTGGCCGAGCTCGTCCTCACCCTCAACAACTTTTCTTTCAACCCCTCTCATTTTCTTCAGGTAAGAGGGGTTGCCATGGATACCCGCATGGGCCCTAGTTATGCCTGTTTCTTCGTGGGGTATGTGGAACATTCCATTTTCCAGTCCTATTCCAGCCCCCACCCACAACTGTTTCTCCAATACATCGATGATATCATCGGTGCTGCTTCCGTCTCTTGTCTGGAGTTGGAAAACTTCATCAACTTCGCTTCCAATTTCCACCCTGCCCTCACTTTCACCTGGTCTATCTCTGACTCCTCCCTTCCCTTCTGAACTACCTGTTGCCTGCCACTTCACGCACCACCTTGCTCCCTGGCCAGCATCTCTGTCTCTGGCTTGCTGCAGTGTTCCAGTGAAGCCCAACGCAAGCTGGAGGAACAACATCTCATTTTCCGCTTGGGGACCCTACAGCCCTTCGGACTCAATATTGAGTTCAATAATTTTAGGGCCTAAACTGTCCCATGTCCCAGCCCCCTACCCCACCCTCCAGGCCTTGTTACCACATAGCCTGCCATTACACACCCCTGTTGTTAGTCACTAACCGTCCCCATTAACAACTACTCACCCTCCCAGCCTGATCATTGGCAACTCGTTTGGCTGTCCAACTGTCTTTCTCTTTCTTTGGGCTCTAGCCTATCGTTTACTCCCTACCCCAACCACCTCCCTATTTTCTGCATATAAACTGATGTTTTCCCCAGCCACCATCAGTTCTGAGGAAGGGTCACCGGACCCGAAACGTTAACTCTGTTTTCTCCTTCACTGATGCTGCCAGACCTGCTGAGCTTTTCCAAAAACTTTGTTTTTGTTCCTGATTTACAGCATCCGCAGTTCTTTTGGTTTTTATGCCTCATTGAACTATGAAAGCTGTTATGTTCTAATCCTGAGAAAGCAAGAACTGCAGATGCTGGAGTCAGAGATAACAAAGTGGGGAGCTCGAGGAACACAGCAGTCCAGGCAACATAAGAGGAGCAGGAAAGCTGACATTTCGGGTTGGGACCCTTCTTCTGATGCTGCCTGGCCTGCTGTGTTCCTCCAGCTCCACACCTAGTCACCTCTTATGTTCTAAGCCTGAATCCTTTCTTCATCCCCTTATCTTCAAAGGGGGATACAGTTCTAGATTCAATACTCAGAAATCAAGTAACATTGGGTGACCATTTTGGTAATACTGATCATTAGCTATATAGATTTACATCATTATGAAAAAGGACAGAGGTCAAACAGGATTAAAAATTCTAAATTGGAGGAAGATAAATTTTACGAAGCTAAGAAGTAATCTGATGAAGACAGACTAGCTGTATTTTTCAGAGGAAAATCATGGCATTCAAAGGTGAGATTCTACAAGCAACATGTTCCAACAGAGGAAAATGCTGGTCCTGCCAAATCTAGAAATGCTTAGTTATCCAGAAGCAGACAGGGTAAGATAAAGCAGAAAAAGAAAACCTATGGCTGTCACAAAAACCTAACATTGTCGACAGCACGGAGTAATATAGAAAGTGTAGGAATGAAGTAAAAAAGTAAATTAAGAATAAAAAGGGAGGATATGTAAAAATATTGCCATGTAAAGTCAAGGAAAACATGAAAATATTTTAACAGTACATTAAGAGTAAGAGAATAACTAAGGAAAGGGTAGGGCCTATTGAAGATGTATTTAGTAATGTGTGTGGGTATCAAAGATGTGGACAGGGTTCTTAATGAGAACCAAAAGAACTGTGGCTGCTGTAAATCAGGAACAAAAACAAAGTTGCTAGAAAAGCTCAGCAGGTCTGGTAGCATCTGTGAAGGAGAAAATAGAGTTAACGTTTTGGGTCTGGTGACCCTTCCTCAGAACTGTTCTGAGGAACAAAGATCCTTCCCAATAAGGAAGGATGATTCTAGGTAGGCGATAAACTAACCATGGTTAACAAAAGAAGTTAAGGGTTGTATCAACTTCAAATGAAAAACTTACAATGTGGCAAAGATTAGTTGCAAACCAGAGGATTGGAATATTTGAAACCGCAACAAAAGATAACAAAAAAGATGAGGGAGAAAATAAAGTATGAATGCAAAGTAGCAAGTAATTTAAAAGTGGACAGTAAGAGCTTCATAGGCTACTTAGAGAATGAGATTGAGGAAATAACAATGGGGAAACCAGGAAATGGTGAATGAATTGAATAAATACTTTGCATCAGTCTTCATGACAGAGGACATTAATCATATTCGTAAATGCAATAAATAGTCGAGGTGCCCAAGGAAATGGTGGGTGTGAGGGTGGGGCAGTTGGAGGAAATAAACACAATAATTATCACAAAAGAAAATTTACTCTGGAAACAAATGGGGCTAAAGGCTAATAAGTACCTGGGCTGATGAGTTGCATCCCAGGATTTTAAAAGAACTAGCTACAGCAACAGTGAATGGTAGTAATTTTCCGAGAATCTTTAGATTTGTGAGGAGTCCAAGAAGGTTGGAAAACCACCAATGTATCCCACTTACTCCGAAAAGGGTGGGAAACCAGAAAAAAATTAACTATTTGTTAGTTAGCTTGGAAAAGTATTAGAGTCTGTCCTAAAGGACCATTTGAAAATGCATAATAAAATTAAGCAGAGTCAGCATAGCTTCATAAAGGGGAAATCATGCCTGACAAATTTATTAGAGTACTTTGACGAGGTAACAAACAGAGAAGATAAAGACGAACCAGTAGGTGTGATATATTTGGATTTCAAAAAAAGGTTTTTGGAAAGGTATCGTATGTTAGGCTACTTAAGAGCCCAGGATGTTGGGATAGCTTATTAGAATAGATGAAGAAATGTCTAACTAATAGAAAACGAACAGAAAATTGTGATAAAGGGGGCATTTTCAGGCTGGCAGCCTGTAAGTAATGGATTTTCACAGGGATCAGTGCTGGGACCACAATTATTTATGATCAATAATAATAATTTGGATGAAAAATATCAGTGTATTATAATCAAGAATAAGGATGACACAATGAGTCTCCAGAGGGATATAAATATGTTAAGTGAGTGGACAAAAACGTGGTAGATGAAACACATTTTCTTTATTCACTCATGGGTTCTTGGCATTGCTGGCTGGTCAGCACTTTTATTATTGCCCATCCCTAGTTGCCCTTGAGAAGGTGGTGGTGAGTTGCCTACCTGAACCATTGTAGTCCATATGCTGTAGGGTGACCCATAATACACTTAGGCCAAGATTTTGATTCAGTGAAGGAATGACAATGTTATTTCCAAGTCAGAATGGTGAGTGGCTTGGAGGGGAGCTTGCAGCTTGGTGGTGTTCCCACGTATCTGCTGCCTGTCTCATTCTAGGTGGATATGTAAATGGGTCTGGAAGGTGCTGTCTAAAGATCTTTGGTGAATTTCTGCAGTGCATCTTGTAGATAGTACACACTCCTGCCACTAAACTTCAGTGGTGGAAGGAATGGATGCTTGTTGATAACTAAGGTGTCAGTGGGCAGGTTATTGCTGAGCAGGTATTTCCTTTTAGCACTGTTGAGGACATGCTCCATCACTTTGCTGATGATCAAGAGTATACTGATGGAGCAGTAATTGGCCGGGTTGGATTTGCCCTCTTTTTATGTACAGGACACACCTGGGCAATTTTACACATTGGTGGGTAGATGCCAGAATTGGAACTGTACTGGAGCAGCTTGGCTAGGCATGATGCAAGTTCTGGAGTACAAGTCTTAAGTACTATTGCCAGAATATTGTCAATAATGTGGGAAAATGTGAGGATATCCACTTTAACAGGAAGAATAGAAGAGCTGAACATTATTTTAATGGGCCAGACTACAGAAAGCTGCAGAACAGAGGAATCTAAGGGTCTTTGTGCGTAAGTGACAGGAAGCTAGCATACAAGTTCAGCAGATAATAGGAAAGGCAAATAGACTGTTGGCCTTTATTTCCAAAGAAATGGAATATAAAAATAAGGAAGCATGGCTAAAACTATACAAGGCACTACACAGACAACAACTGGAAACCCGGGAACAGTTTTGGTCCCTTTATCTAAGGAAAGAAATGCTGGAAGAGGCAGTCCAAAAAAGTTCACTGGATTGATTCCGGGAATGGAGGGATTTTCTTATGAGAAGAGATTTAGTGTTTGGGCTTATACTCATTAGAGTTTAGAAGAAGTGACCTTATTAAAACATGTAAAATTATTAGGAGTATTGACAGGGTAGATGCGGAGAGGTTGTTTCCCCTTGACCAGAGGGCTTAATCTCGGAGTAAAGGGTCACACATTTAAAACTGATGATGAGGACCATTTGAAGTGGATAAATTGCCAGTACCAGGTGAATTGTATCCCTGGTTACCATTCCCTGTTAAAAGAAATGAAGGAGAAAATAACAGATGCTCTAAGGATCATTTGCCAATCCTCATTAGTTTAAGGTGAGGCATCAGAGGACTGGAAGTCTTTGAACATTTGGTTTAAAAATGGTGCAAGAGATGGGTCAATTAATTATAGGCCAGTCAATGTGACTTTGGTGGTGAGCAAACTATTGGAATTAATTCTGAGAGACAGGAGAAACCATAATTTAGAAAGGCAAGTATTAATCAAAGACAGTCAATAGAGTTTTATTATGGCAAAGTTATGTTCTATTTGCTTATTGGAACACCTAGAGAAAGGAACATGAGATTGATAAGGGTAATTCAGTGGATGCTGTCTATGGAGATTTTAGTAAGGCATTTGACAAGGTCCCACGTGTACATTGATCAGGAAAGTAAAAGCCTATGGAATACAGGGAAAAGGACAAGTTGAATCCAAAGGTGGTTCGGCAGCAAAAAAAAATTAGTTGATGCTTTTGCAAACAGGTAGTGGTTCCCAGTGGTGTTCCACAGGGCTCAGTGTTGGGTCCCTTGCTGTTTATTGTATATATTAATGATTTGGACATAAATGTGGAAAGCAGGATTGGGAAATTGTAGATGATACAAAAATTGGTGGAGTGGTTATTAGTGAGGAGGTTTGCTGTCTACTCAATTGTATCACTGGTTTGGTCCAGGTGGAGAAGAGCAAATGGAACTTAGTCTGGAGAAGTGTGAGCAAATGCATTTGGGGAGGGCAAACAAAGCTAGAAAGTACACAATTAGCCGGAGGATATCGAGAGGGGTAGAGGAAAAGAATTTTGGAGCGCATGTCCGCAGGTCCCTGAAGGTAGTGGGATAAGTGGGTAACCCTTTATTGGATAAGGTATAGAACATAAAAGCAGGGATGTAATACTGGAAGTGTATAAAACGATTGTTAGGTGACAGCTGGAATTTTGTGCACAGTTCTAGTCACCACATTACATGATGGACATAATTGCTATGGCGAGTGTACAGAGATTTACAAGAATATTGCCAGGATCCAAGTTCAGTAGGTAATAGGGAAGCCAATTAGAATGTTGGCCTATATTTCAAAGGGATTGGAGTGTAAAAGTAGGGAGGTTTTGCTAAAGCTATATAATACATGAGTCCGACCACAGTTTGAATGCTGTGAACAGTTTTGGGCCCCATTACCGAAGGACAGTTATACCGGAATTGGAGGCCATAGAAAGCTCATCAGGCTGCTACTACTTGTGAAGGGACAGTTGTAGGATGTAAAATTGCATAGGGCGCATCTGTACTCATCGGAACATAGAAGAATGGGAGGCAATCTCATTGAAACATACAAGATTCTTAGGGGACTTGATGGGGTAAAAGTGGAATTGTTGTTTCCACTTGTGGGAGAGTCTAGGACCAGAGGAGCATAATCTCAGATTAAAGGGTCACACAGTTAAAAGATAGATGAGGAGGAATTTCTTTTCTCAAAGCGTATTGCATCTGTGGAATTCTTTACTGCAGAGGGCTGTTGAGGTTAGATCATTAAGCATAGTCAAGGCTGATTCTTTTGATCAGTAAGGGAATCAAGGGTTATTGGGGAAATGGCAGGAAGGTGGAGTTGAGGGTTATGAGATCAGCCATGATCTCATTGAATGGTGTAGCAGACTTGATGGGCTGAATGGCCTACTTCTGCTCAAGTTATTGTCTTACAGGTAATGGGTGTATGGAATTTGCTGCCTGGTTTGATGGAGGAGCAGAAACCCTAACTCCCTTGGAAGGTACCTGCACCTTAAATGATTTAATCTGCAAGGCTATGGTCTGGGTCCTGGAAGTTGGGGCTAAAATGGACATTTTTTTTCCTTGACAGGCATAGGTGCCCCAGTTTCTATATGGCTGTGTTAATAGGCTGCAACCAGGTATCAGCATTACCTTTATCTCATAATTCTCAAACCGATAGTCTTAAAGTCATTTCAAATCATTCTGACATGAAGTTCACACTACCAGGAGAACAGATTTTCATCTGAATTTAAATGAAATGAGCTTTAATTCATAGAAGTTAAATTACTATACTGGAGTTTAACCAAACTCAACATCCTGTCATGAGGCATTCCTCTAAAAATTTGCCAAGTTTCAGTGAGTGGGGCACACAAATATGTACATACCTCTTTAAGCATGGTTGTTGAAAAGTCATATTGTTGCACGTATATATTTTGAAATTAACCTTTAATGGATTATTGATCTATTTAGGGATTTGCCTTCTAAATTAAACACATTATGATTACAGTGTAAATCAATGCCCGTGATGGTCAATGCTTCAAGCAGGTAAGCATGTTAAATTTGGAACCTTGCAAAAAAGGATTAGTATAAATTGTTGATTTAACCTAATAGCACATAATTCTCCTCTAGTGCAAGGCATCAGCTCTTACCAGACATAATTTTCGTACAAGTCTCTGCAATACCATTACTTTAACTGAAGGGAAAGATAGACTGTTGGACACCTTTCTATAAGTGTGAAGCAAATTGATATTTTGAATGATAAATACTGTCAGTAAAGACCTACAAATTAAAAAGCAAGATTTAGACCTGTCACTTCAAAACTTGTGCAATGTTTGGCAATGCACTCCTTAAAGTCCTCTCCTCAGTCTTTTTTGTCTGTTTTCCTTTCTCTTATCTGGAAGCCATGTTAATCTGCTACTTGAATTCGTATAGCATCTTTAATATAATAAAACATTCCACATTCCTATGCCTCACATAGGGGAGAATGAATCAAGTCAGGGAGATGTCCCAACGTGTGTTTAGAAAGATAGAATTTGGTGATGTTTGTAAAGGTGAAGAGCAAATTAGTAAGGAATAGACTGTGGGAAGGGATTCTAGAAGGTAAGAACTTCTGTGGCTGCAAGATCAGTAACCAATTGTTGACATTGATAGTTGGATATCTGGGGGCATGCCTGAGGCATAGGACAAAAGGAGTTGCTGATGTAGGGACACCCAAGCTGTGAAGTGTTAAGGCATGTGGATGGAACGCATCTCTGAATATTTCAGAGGAGGTTTATCTTTTCTATGATGCAGTTTTCAAAATAATTCCATCTCATCTTGGAAATAATTTGTGTATATATTCTGTTTCTAAAGAATCTGTGTCCTTCTATCCAGTTATAGAAATTGTTACCTCATTGACGACCACCGATCTGTAAAACAGATTACAATCCAGAGGAATCATGTAGTAGGATTCTCTTGCAGACAGAAATAAGTGTAAATTCAACATTAACTGATCAGTTTTTAGGTACAAAATCTATTTTGTGCAATTTAAACGCTACCATAGTGCACATGGTTTAGTTGAGACTCGGATGGCAGCGCTGTTGCCTTTGGTTGTATGTGTCAAGTTGTTCTTCAGAGTATGAACATAAAAATCTAGGCTGACAATATTGAACAAGTGCTGTCTTTCAAACAAGATATTATCTCATGTGGGTTCAAAAGATCCCATGGCATTGTTGCAAAGAAGAGAAAATTATATCCCATTTTACCTCTTCCATAAATCCACAAATAGGGCAGCCTGGTAGACCCATCTTTCCAGCCTATTTCTGCTGTAGTGAACTTATCTCTTCCTATCTTGACACTACTTTTGTCAGGTGTTAGAAGTGACAAAGGAGTGGACCAGGATGTTATGGAGGAAATGTCCCTGTGAAATGCTGAGAGTGGAGAGAAGGGAAGATGCATTTGTTCTGGCGTCCTGCTGGAGGTGGCAGAAATAGCAGAGGATGGCCCTTTGAATGCGGAGTGTAGTGGGGTGGAAAGTGAGGGCAAGGGGAACTCTATTGTTGTTCTGGAGGGAGAGGATAGGACTAGCATAGCACTTTCCCATGAAATTGCAGAAGGTGTAACACTGCACATTCATCTCCTCCCTCTCCACTGTCCAATACCCCAAACAAACCTTCCAGGTGAAGCAACAATTTACCTGTATTCATTTCAAATTAGCCTTTTATAAGGCAATCTCTCTACATTGACAAGAGCAAATGCAGACTAGATGACCACTTTACACAACAGCTCCACTCTATCTGTAAGATTGATCCTGAACTTCCCACTGCTTGTCATTTTGATACACTATCTTGCTGCCATGCCAACATACCTGTCCTAGGTCTGTTGCAGTACTCCAGTGAAACCCAACACAGCCTGTAAGAACAGCATCTCACTTTCTGCTTAGGCATTTTACAACATTCAGGACCCAATACTGAGATCAACAACTTCAGACCAGATGGAGGAAAGTGGGCCAATGTTGCTGGGTACTAAGTTGGCAGTGCGAAGGCCATGTAGAATTAGTAGGATGGAGGAATGGCCGGATGAGATTGAGTGAGGAAAGATACTGCAAGCAAAAATTAGAGTGGTCAAGCACAAGCGCTGATGTGAGGTGGATGCTATAGCAGAGATAGAGGGATTGTGATGTAGCAGAGAGAAGGTGGCAGCACTTACCCTGGCAGAGCTGGGAAGGTCATTGACCTTCTTAATTGGGCATTCCTCAAGGTGACTGAAACTGTACTGAGTGGGTGACAATGTCATACCAGGTTGCCATGGTGTGGGGTCAAGGCCTCCTCTGCCAGTCCTGGAGGAAGAGGAGATGTCTTGTCTGCACCAATGCATCCACCAGGATCTTCAGGTTTCCCCCAGTGCAAGGCAGAGCGCCAAATTCTCCTTATCTGCTATGTCCAAGGAAGCTCCAGAAAGACAGTGCTTTTCTAGGTACACAACAGCCTTTTAGAGATGGCCACAGTGACAGAGATGGTGTTCAATTCTATTCTTGGCCATCCAGATAGCGACAGGTTCTTTCTACTACAACAATTAGTGGACTCAGGCAAGCTTTGGAGAAGAGGGCATATGGGCTTGGTAAGTAGCTAATGAGGCAATTTTACTAACATAGCACATGAAAATTTGCTGGGCTTCATGAACAGAAACAACAAAATTTACACTTAGCCAAAAAAAATAAGATTTAGCCCTGAAGCTCTGTTTCTGTCTCTACAGTTTGCTGCCAGACCTGCTGAGTTTCTTTAGCACTTCCTGTTTTTATTTCAGATACCCAGCATCCGCAGTATTTTTCTTTATTTAAGTCATTTCCGTATGTCCATATTGCCAATGTTTATATCTAACTTTCAATCAACATCACTGAAAACAGATTATTTGGCCCTTATATGTTATTGTTTGTGGGAGGTCTCTGTGCACTGATTGATTACCAGGTTTCTGAATTAAAATTGTGATTACATTTCAAAAGTACTTCATTGGCTGTAAAAACTTTAGGACATCATAAGGGCATGAGAAACATATAAAATGCAAGCTTTTCTTTTCTCCTTTCATATTACATTGCCTTCATGATGCCTGGGTTTTGAAAAAGATCCTAGTCAATTTTTGTAAGACAGATGTTGGATCCCATTAAGGCCTGTCCATTTTATGAACAATCCATCGTGGGGACTAACATCTACTTGTTCCGCTATGACTTGAAGACAATAGTGCTACTGGTGTTTAGAAAGACATAGGAGAAGGTGGGTTGTGTGTTAGCAATGTGACTCTGGTAAACCTCACTCTATCCCCCCTCCAGTCTGATTCTGTTAGTCAGTTCTGGTAGGCAGCTGCCTGAGCTTCATCTGCTGTGTGGTCAATGCCAGTTTCAGGCTGGCAGCTGGTTGGCCAATATAAATGAGGTTGGTACTTCATGAAGAATCCAGGGATGCCAGCATGCATGGCCCAGTTAAATTAGAAACACTAGAACAGGAACCCACTTGAAACAAATGTTAAATTGTAACATTGGCAATTGGAACATGAATTGACTTCACAATTTTCAGAAGTTATTGCAAAGAAACATGAAGGTCCAAAGCAAAGCACCATGTATTAGAGCCTAAGAACGTTGCTGGATTCTTCCTCAGCTCTAATACCCTTTACCTGTTTTTATCTTCATAAGAAGCTGTTGTCAGCACTGAATCAGAGGTGAATAGAGAGTGTCATGACATAGGATTACCAGCATGACTGGATGCTAAATTAAATGTTTGGGATGAAAGAATGGAAAATGTGACATGCATCAATAGAATGCATTTACAGAATTCTACAAAGATGCCTTTCCAGATTAATGCAGACAAATGGCACCAGCACTAAACTGAATCATATTTCTGACGCACATTATTGCAATTGGTAAACCACCCAGGATTTGAAATGCTATGCACTCTTCAATCAAATACGACTTTGGTAAAATAAAGGTCTAGACAAACTAGATTTCAGTGTGTTACAGGGTAGATAAACGGTGTGATAAAAGATCAAATTTTATATCACAGCCTTCTCCAGAAAAGAGGTTCCAGTCAGGTACACATCGCATTGCACTGTATCCAAATTACTTAAGTGGAAGTTAAAAATGATATAAAATGGTTTATTTTATGTTTTTCCAAATTGACGGCTGAGTTTTCCTGGTAACTTCAGAAATAGCACTGAAATAGATTTATCCAATCTGCACAGATATGCTATACATAGTGAAAACTGGAAGGCACTAGCCAGCTATCAAACTGTCCAGTTATTTGATTCAGATGGTTCAATGCGAAAATTTTATAGATACTTCCATAACATGGTGAGATTGGTGGCAAATAACCCGTAGATAAACAACATAAAAAAAACAGTATTTTCACATATGCAAAGATATCAAATGCAACCATTCTATCAATTTTTTTGATTCTGAAAATTCTTTTCAACAATAAAGTCAAGTACACTGGTCAGTGCCTATCCACAATGAAGAGAAAAAAACCTTCTTGAAACAGAAATGATTATGTGCCTGGATGCAAATAGTAACATGCATTTTGATCACACAAAGCAAAGTAACAAATTACTTCTTTTCTGAATATTTAAAATAGGGTTTATGCCAATTTGCAACATGCTTTTATATGCAAAATAATGGAAAAGTAATTAAGATGCAGTAAATAGGACAGCAAAATCAAAACTACTGTCTTATGAGATTTTCTTAATAAATACAATAATTATGTATTCATTGACATAATTAAAACAGTTTTGTCCTCAGGTCACGTGTTCTGTGTGAAATAGCCACTAAGATGCAGTTTTATTTGCAACGAAAGGCATTTTTGGTTCCCTGCTCCTTACCTGAAAGTTTGTTTAATGTTAACAATTAAATATTTCATTGTCATGACTCAATTAAATGGTTTGGCCTCAGAAAATTGGGGATTGTAAAGTGAGGACGGAACATGCTTTGATCCTCCTTCCAGGGTTATTGTTTCATTAATAAATGAACATGTCATTTGTCTCACCAGAGGGAGCTCATGCCCTCCAGGCTTCTTTCTTTTTTGTTAGGGTTTTATAAAGATGAATTTCCAGTGCTCTAAAATACCATGGATTAGTAGTTAAGCTTGACAGCACTTCGGGGAGTAGTGGGCTTAAAGTGTCTCACACAGGTCTCCAAAGCACTTGTTTACTAATAGGGAAATCAACGGCGTCTGCAGCTGCTGATACCACATTACCATTTAAAAAGACGGACATCGAGATAGCAATCCACACAGGTTTAATATTTACTACAGTATTCACGCTTTTTTTACATAACCGCCAAGGCAGAGATTTAAGATTGATTCTAATAGGGAGTTTCAACTTTCATCTTGAAATAAGTAACATTTATGATTAAATTACAAATGTTCACTCTGCATTATTTGACCTGATCTGTGATTTACAATTTCATTATATCAAATATTATTGTAAAACCTCTATAATGGCTGCGAAATGTCTCACCTTCAAAGTAAGCTCCAGAAACATTTAAAAGCTAAGCAGATCTACTTGATTATTTAGGAGGTGAATGGATGACAATACTGAGCCATTAAAGTAGGAATGCCTCAAATTACAACCATGGACTAATAATGAACTGACTAATTTCAATCCAAGGTGAAAAACAGGAAATACACCGCCAGTTTAGGACAGGAAGGATCCACCATTGCTCCTACTCTGGATCATTACCCAACAACTTCTGCTAGAAAATGTATAGGCATTGGCTGGAAGCACATAGAATTTCACCTGGATACCTTTTGTATTCTTATGCAAATAGTTGTGAATCTTTATTATCCTAAAAATACTGATTTCTCAGTCATTGAGAATATTCAAAATAGAGACCAATGAATTTTGGAGTACAAAGGGAATTAAAGGACATAGGGTGCAACAGTGCGGTGTACATGTAGAAACTTAACCATGATCTAGTTAAATAGCAGAGAAAATTTTATTGGTCAAATGGCCTAAACCTTCCAATACCTACATTCTTATTCATACGTAACACAGATTGCAGCTGACTGACAAAGTATTGACAGTCTTCTCATTGCAGCGAGAAAAGAGGCCTCAGCTACCTTGAGGTCTTACTGCCTTTTGTGGATACCAAACATGAAACCAGTGGCAGTTCATTGGATTCAGTGCAGTCCAGTATTGGGTTTGGGCAGGCAGTAAAGCAAGTCAGGGCCAGCGTACAACTGCTGATGATTTTTGGGGGCACTGTCTTTGTATTAAATTTGCTTACTCCCCGACTTGTGAAACTTGCTGGAGGGCACACACCAAAGGGCCAAACACCTAACATATTTCTATTAAATCAGAAAACTGGAATTTGCACTTGAAAGGGGTCTACTGCCTTTAAATGAAAGATGGTTTAGCCACCCCTTAAAAAGTGCCAATGATCAGTGACTGTTATAAGGTAGTAAGTCCCTGGGACCATTTTGGAGGTTGTTAGTATCCTGCTAGTGTCAATTTTAGAAGGTTAAAATAAGTCTGACAATAGTCTTACATTAATAACAACAACTTGGGCAAAGTAATGCCTGGCTGTCACGAGATTTGCAATTATTCCTCACTGTGGTGCAATGACATTAGATGACAAGAGCAATCTGGGGAAGACAGTTCCCTACAATACTTAAGTTGATTTCTGAACAGTATTTCTGAAATGTTGATGTTCAAAAACAAACTAGGATAATGTTCACTGAATTTGTTCACTGTTCACTGGCTCAGCAACAATAAAAAATTAGCAATATATTTTCAAGCCAGGATGGTGTGTGACTTGGAAGGGAATGCAAAAGTAGTGATGTTTCCACTTGACTGCAAATGTACTTTTCGCAAATAGAAACTGTTGTGTAACAAGGTCACATTACAAATAATTTATTATTAACCAACCTTTGCAGCATATTCTCACACAATCATATTGCTTGTAAAATCAACCAGTTTGAATGTACAGTGCATTATCTTTGAAAATTTATTGTCTGGTTTGAAACATGCAAAGAATTGTAATATTCCAGAGTTTCGTGGCCTTTGGATTCATTCAGAGAAGCAATTCTACTTGTAAATTATTACAATTGATTTATATTTTAACGGATGACTATGCTTTCTTCAAGATCACTGATTATTTTTACATACTGGTGTAAGAATCCAATGCATATGCAGACTTCCTTGAATTAACAAAAACCAAAAGAATTGATGATGCTGTAAATCAGGAACAAAAACAGAGGTAGCTGGATTAGCTCAGCAGGTCTGGCAGCATCTGGAAGAACTGTCCTGAGGAAGGGTCACTGGACTCGAACCGTTAACTCTGATTTTTTCTCTACAGATGCTGCCAGACCTGCTGAGCTTTTCCAGCTACTTCTGTTTTTGTTCCTTGAATTAACCTCAATACTAATATAGAAACGTTAGCTATGATATGAAGAAGGTCTGCTCTGTGCACTGTCAAAATCTTAAAGATATTTACAATTTTTGCCACACATTGCACACAGAAAAAGTTGATGTATTAAAGGGATGTGTTCCACTTTAGTTGACTTCAGTTTCATCAAGTTTGCCTACAAGTTCCCTGAAGAATCTGGAGTGGTGCAAGAAAGCATCAAAGCTGAATAATTCCCTTTCATGGAGGATGGAACAGCTGTAGTACAGAGTCAACCATTCTCATGTGTATCAACTCATGATTGTTGACTTGTTGCTAGCCTGATCTTAACTCACGCGAAACCCATTCATGTACTGAGTTATAATTGGGTTCATTAAATGTTAGGTCGGAAGAATATGGAAACAGGCATTGTTTGACTTTTGAACTTTTTGACAGGAAGATTGCATATGAACAGTATGTGGGTGAAAAAGATTTAACAAACTAGCTAATTTATGAATGCTTTTATTCAAATATAAATGCTCATTCACAATGTTTCAGAAGTATCCTATTGAAGAACTTTCACTGTTCTTATTCTCTCACCTGCTGTAAAGTTGTTGAATCGTACAGGAGTACAGTTCTACAGATGCCAGTAACCTTCAATGAATCACTCAAGTCACCTAATTTCAGAACCGTTCTAGATGAGAGTAAAATGATACATTCAATCACTGGGATATTGCAGGAAACCCCTTTGAAATGTTTCTTTTGTTACCACTATTCTGACTTTATATTCAAGCATTCCTTTGAATAAATAACTTCTGTATGATAAATTTTTATTAAGGATTTTTTCAAGCAGTATAATCACTATACTTCGTATATGTTTGAACTCCCATTAGTTTTAAAGTTATTTTTACCAGTTTAAAATTTACAAACAGTTCACAATAATTGACTGATTTTAAAAATCAAAGAGAAGGCAGGACATTTTTGCTTTCAGTTGGTTGACCATCAATCCCTGTTCCATTGGGTGATTAAAGAGACCTGGTAGTTAAAACATTACATCAAAATTATCTTAATTGGTGCAAGGTTTAGCCCTTTCTGCTGGAGAGGGAAAAAGGTGGAATAGCCTTTTCAAGTCACATGAAAGTTTCTTGGATGAATATACGGTAATTAGATTAATAAGTAGCTTAATTTATCAGAGCTGAGGATTTCAACAGCCGCACACTGGAGCAAGAAAGATTAGTGTGATTTCAGTTCTCCAGATTGTACAAAAAACTTCATTAAGCAGAGACAGAGGGCTTTTATTTTTTGGCCAGGATTTTAAAAAATGTTGCATAATTAGAAATGTCGCCTTGCTAGAATGAGAGTAATAAGGCAACAGAAGGGTACTTTTTTCTCACTGTGGACTCTTATGACACAGTTCAGCATACTTAGTGTTAGTGAATGGTACATCACTGGCACTTAACAAGTAACTTCAATGTAGGTTCAGAACCCGCATCATAATGATTACTTTGTACTCACAAACTTTAATTTTATTTTAATGTTGCAGAACATTATTTTTCGTTTTCTAGTTTTCTCACCAAGGCTCACATAACATTTTATATGTTAAATTAATGAAGTATAGGTGATCAGTCATACTAACTGTGGCTCACTTAAGCATTCCAGAAGCTACATATAATCACACACAGAGACCTATCCTTTGCAAACATGTCCATGCATTGAGCCTTTTTCAACCAAATAAAACCTTGAGGGGCAACCATCTTCTGGGGTTTTCCCCCTGCAATGACTTGAACAATAGGAGTTGGCGTGCCAAGTTTAATTTTTTAAGAAATTCTTGGCAGTTAATTGTTCCCTCGTGCATTCTCCATCCAATCAGTGTACTTTTCTCATAGTTAAAATGGCTGTTTCCTTTGAGGTTTGCAATTCTGGCCTGATGAGTGCAAGATGGAAAGTTTTGACAGCAGGTCTTCTTTTTTCAGAAAGAATGATGAAATAATCTTCCTTTGCATCTTTAGAGTCACAAAGACATAGATGTCTACAGCAGAAAATAAAGGCCCTTTGAGTCTGTGCTGGTCAAAACAACCACCTACCTATTCTAATTCCATTTTCCAGCATTTGGCCCATAGCCTTGCATGCCTTGTCATTGCAAGTGCACATCTAAATACTTCTCAAGTGTTATAAGGGATTCTGCCTCTACCACCCGTACAGACAGTGAGCTCCAGATTCCTAACACTGTCTGCATGAATAAAATTTCCTTACATGTCCTCTAAACCTTGTGCCCCTTACCTTACATCTATGCCCCCTCTACTAAGGGGTAAAGTCTCCTATTGTTCAAGACATTGCAGGGGGAAAACCCCAGAAGATGGTTGCCCCTCAAGATTTTATTTGGTTGAAAAAGGGTCAATGCACAGCCATGTTTGCAAGGGACAGTCTATGTCCTGTCTACCCTACCTGTGCCCTCATAATTTCATACACTTTGATCATGTCTCCTGTCAGTCTCCTTTGCTCCAAGAAAAGCAACCCCAGTCTATCCAATCGCTCTTAATAACTAATTTAATTCAACAAGGGGACAGACAATGTTGGTATAATAGGGACACAGCAAACTTTAATAAAGAAGCTAAGGCCAAGGGGTGTTTAACATTTCAGGATATGGGATCTTCAGGCAGTACAAGGGAGGGTGTAAAAGAGAAGATGATTTTGCATTATTAATTAAGCAGTCAGTTACTGCAGTATCTTGGAAGGGTCTACAAATTAGACTTTGATGTACAGCTAGAAATAAAAAGGGGGCAGTCACGCAGGTGGGAATGTACTATAGACCCCTAAGCAGTCAGTATGGAATAGAGGAGCAGATATGTAGACAATTCACTGAGGTGTGTAAGAACAATAATAGTAACTATAAAGATAGCAAGAACTGCAGATGCTGGAGTCAGAGATAACAAAGTGTGGAGCTGGAGGAACACAGCAGACCAAGCAGCATCAGAGGAACAGGAAAGCTGACATTTTGGGTTAGGATGAACCTTAATTGGGAATAGTTATAGTGTAAAGGATAGAGAGGGGGCTGATTTCTTGAAATGTATTCAGGAGATGGTTTTATATCAATGTGCAGAAGGTCCAACAGGAGACAGTGCAATGCTGGACTTAATTCTGGGAACAAAGCTGGACAGGTTTGAGGGAGAGCATTTTTGTGATAGTGACCACAGCAACTTATGTTTCTGCTGGAGATGGAAAAACAATGATGGTCTGCAAAAGGCAGTTTTGGATAAGGGAAGGGCAGACTTTATTAAAATAGCATAGGATCTGACCAAAGAAGACTGGACACAGCTACCTTTGGATAAATGTATGGCAGAACAATGGGGTTAAGGCCAAAATGTTCTGTTTCTGGTGAAATGTCAGAGCAATAAACCAATGGAACAGGACTGGATAAGAAGGTAAAGAGAGGCTTTGAAAAGATACAGAATGAGCAAATCTGAAGAGTATAAAAATTGCAGGGCCAACCTTAAGAAAGCAATTAGCAGAACAAGTGGATTGAAAAAAACTCTGGTTGGTAAAATTAGGGACAATCTCAAAATATTTTAAGTATATCAAGGTAAAGAGAATAACAAGAGAAAGAATGGGACTTATTTGGGACCAAGGGGGCAATCTGTGCCTGGAGCGGAGAGCATTGGTAGGGGTTAAATAAGTACAGTCTTTACTTTGCAGAAGGGGGAGGATGTAGGTACAGGACTCAGGAAGAGTGAGGGTCTTGAGTAGTTTGACAGAGAATGAGGAGATATTGAAGGATTTGGCAGACTTAAAAGTGGACAGATCCCCAAGTCCGGATGAGTTGCATCCCAGGCAGCTGTGAGAAATGAGGGAAGAAATTACAGCAGCCCACAATTTTTTAATTCCTCTCTGGCCACTGTGGAGGATGCCAGAGGACTGGAGGACAGCTAAAGTGGTTCCACTTTAAAAGAAGAGTGTGAGGGATAGACCAGGGAATTGCAGACTAGTGAGCCTAACATCAGTGGGAGGGAAACTATTGGAGAAAATGCCGAAGAAGGGAATTAATCACGACTTGGAGAGGCAAAGTTTGATCAGGGACAATCAGTATCACTTTGTCAGAGGGGAGTTATACCTAGGAAACCTGGTTGAAATTTGAGGTGATGATCAGGTGTGTAGATGAGGGCAGTGTCCTTGATGTAGTTTCTGTGGATTTCAGTAAAACCTTTGACCAGGTCCCATACGGGAGACTGATAAAGAAGGTAAAAAAGACGAGATCCAGGGTAACTTGGCAATTTGGATCCAAAATTGGCATCATGGCAGGAGACAGAGTGTAGTGGTAGAAGGCTGTTTGTATAACTGGAGGCCGGTGTCCAGTGGTGTACCACGTGATCAATGACAGGTTCCTTATTTTCGTGATTTGTATGAATGACATAGATGAGAATGTGTGGCGGTGCGGGAAATGATGGGAAGTAGGGTTTGCAGATAACATGAAGATTGACTGGATGGTTGACAGTGAGGAAGAAGATGTTAGGTCATAGGAAAATATAGGTGGATTGGTCAGATGGGCAGAGCAGTAGCAGATGAAGCTTAACCTCCATAAATGTGAGGTGATGCGCTTTGGAAGAAATAACAAGACAAAGGAGTACCCAATGAATGGAAACATGGCGTGCTTGTGCACAGATCCATGAAGGTGGCAGGACAGCTTAATAGGATAGTTAAGAAGGCATACAAAACTCTTGCCTTTATCAGTTGAGGGATAAACCATAAGAGCAGGGAGGTTATGTTGGTGCTGTATAAAACTTTGGTTAGGCTACTGCTAGAGTACTGTGTGCAGTTCTGGTCACTGCACTCTAGGAAGGGTGTGATTACACTGGAGGGGATACAGAGGAGATTGTCCAGGATATTGGCTGGGATGGAGCAGTTTAGCTATGAAAAGAGGCTGGATAACCTTGGGTTGTTTTTTTTCAAGAAGAGAAGGCTGAGGGGGACTTGATGGAGGTCTACAATGTTATGCAGGCTTGAACATGGTGAATAGAAAGCAGTTGTTCCCATTAGAGGAAGGTCAGTAACAAGGGGACATTATTTTAAGGTGAAACAAAGGAGGTTTAGAGTGGATTTGTGTAATTTCTTTTCATTCAGAGGGTGGGGAGAATTTGGAATGTACTGCCTGGGGGCGCTAGCTGAGGCAACAAAGCTTACAACATTTGAAAAATGATTGCGTGAGTACTTGAAACGTCATAACTTTCAAGGCTATGTGCCAAGCTCTGGAAAGTGGGACTAGCAGAGATTTAAAGTAGATTTTGTCGCATCAGACTCGATGGGGCGAAGGGCCTTTTCTGTACTGTACGACACAATTAAAATTTACTAAAACGAGTGCAGCAATTTTGTCCCTAACTATATACATATATGCACACCAATACATCAATATTTTACAAAGATAGTCAGAAAGAAAGAAGAACTCAGAAAATAATTTTTATTTTGGCTATTTACACATTGGTGGTCAAGCACATTTGAAATTGTTTTATTATGGGGACCATGTAGTGCAGTTAGCTGAGCCCGAGCCACACAATTTGCACTCTGGTTTCATTCTGGTTAGGAAAAAAGTCTCCTCAATGTATTTGGTTAAGTTCCCTAACTGAGACAAGGCCTGTCTCAACACAACCCAAACCTGACGTGAAATTTGTATTCTCACAGAATACAGGATCATTCGTACAGAAAATGGGAAAAGGTAACATTCTGATGCAGCACAGGCTTTTTTTTTGAGGTTAGACACATTGTTAGAATGGAGTAGAGAGAGCCTGACTTGAAAATGCTTTACCCTGAAAAATTGAAAGGGACAATGTTCTCCCTCCAATGTCTAACATTTCTCTTCCTGATGAACACAATCATGCAAAGAATAACAGTTCAATAATTTGTGCTATTCTTTTTACATCTGCTGAGGTGTTTATCAAGATATCCTGACTTTTTAAAATTCCCCTCACAACCTGATGTTTACAAGGAGATTATATGTGGATTTTATTATAATGCTAGATAAGTCCGTTGTAGTCGCTAGAAGAATCCCTTGATGAAAACTAAACAGTAACCCCTTTAGAATGCTTCATCTAACATGTAAACCAAATTGATACTTGCCTTCTGTAGACATGCTTAACAGGCTCTTGTCAGAATGCAGGCGAATGGACTTTACTATTTGAAACAATGTTTCTTTGATAGCATTTTCTAATACTTTGCATTAAATACTGTCTCAAAAATATTTAATAACAGACTTATTTGGGTTGTCTAATGAACAAAACAAGAAAGACTTGCATTTATGTAGTGCCTCATTATATGTGTCTCAGCAAAATTCCACACACAACGGTTTGCAGTGTAGTCAACCTAGCAGCTGTTTTGCATGCAGCAACATCCCACAGGGAGCTAATGGTGAACCACAACTTAATGAATTTGCTGTGTCATTGGTGAAATTTCCATGGAAACCAGTGAAATAGGTGGTCAAGACTTCCAATAATGTAACAGTCCCTTGGTATTGCCCCAGAGTGTCAAACCATACTATATATTCAAGTTGTAGAGTGTGCTTGATCAGCCAACCTTGAGTTACAGATGAAAATGCTACCGATGGTATAATACAGAATTGTGCTGAATGAAGATGACAAAGAAAATTGGAAATTTTTCCATTTAACATTCAAAATCAAGATCATTGGCAGCAAAAAAGCCCCAGTATTTTGAATTGAGGGGGATAAAATTCAGTGATTTTCCAAACCCAGAAAATTTGTTCGGGTGACAGAGCAGAATCCCAAAGAGCTATGAAGGCTTTGTAACTTTAGGTTCCAAAAGGTATTTTTTAATAGAGGACTGCTTAGAAAAAAAACTACAGCAGTAAATTCGGTACTGTCTGGCAAAGTTCTCTGTGGGACATATGGAACGTCATCACCGTGGAATGCTAGGGATCCTTCAAACTGAGACACAAATGAAACAGGAAGAGATGATAAGAGTGGGGTGGCGGGGGCGGGGGGGGGGCGGGG
>JAHRHZ010000283.1:37979738-38032407 GCA_024137785.1 Ginglymostoma cirratum
TTTGTCTCTAACTCCTATATCTGTCTGGGGTACAGAATTCCAAAGATTCACAGCCTTCTGAGTAAAAGATTTCCCCTCATCTCAGTTCTAAATGGCCCCCTTAATTTTAAATTATATTCCATGGTTCTATACTCACCAACAGGGGAAATATTTTATCTTCATCTAACCTGCGTATGACTTAAAGTATTTTGCGGGTTTCAATGAGATCACCTTTCATTCTTCAAAATTGTTAAGAATACAAACCCAATCTGTCTTCATAAGGCAATCTGGTTCATCACAGCAACAAGTCTGGTAAACTTTTGTTGCACACTCTCTTTGACAGTAATATTGTTCCTGAGACTGCACACTCTACTCCAGGTGCAATCTAGCCAAACCCCAATACAATTGAAACAAGACTTCATTACTTCTGAGCTGAAATACTCTTGTGATAAAGGCTAACATTCCATTAGCATTCCTAATAACTTGCTTTACCTGCACTTTAAGCAAGAGTGGCTTAATGACATGGACACTTAGGTCCCTGTGTTTCTACACTTTCCAACAATACATCATTTGAGAAATTTTCTGATTATCTGTTCCACCTACCAAAGTACTTAACCTCATTGTTTTTAGGTTACATTCCATCTGTAATGTCCTTACCCACTCACTAAGCCTGTCCAAATCACCCTGAAGCCAGGTGACATCTCCTTCACAGCACACATTTTCACATGGCTTTGTATCACCTGCAAAACTGGGAAAATTACATTTGCTCCCCACATCTAAATCGTTGATATGTATTGTGAATAGCTGGGGCCCAATTACTGAGCCTTGTGGTACCCTCTAGTCACAGCCTGTCAATGTGAGAGTGACTTGTCTATTCCTACTGTCTTTTGTTTTGCTTGTTACAAAATCATTTCTTCACACTGGTAAAGTATCTCCTGTCCCATGTGCTTTAATTTTACTCAAAACCTTCTAGGAGGGACCTCATCAAAAGCCTTCTGAAAATTCAAATATACTACATCCATCGACTCCCGTTGATCAATTTCGTTAGTGTCATTTCCAAAAAATTCTCCAAAAATGTTGTCAAACATGATTTTCCATTCCAAACTCCCCATGCTGATTGGGTGTAATCAGATTATTATTATCCAAGTATCCATTTATCACACCCTTTATGATAGATTCCAGCAATTTCCCTCATGCTGATATAATACTAGTGGGCCTGTGGTTCCCTGATTTCCCCTTTCTCATTCTCTCTTTAATTGTGGCATGATTTTGCTTTCCATCTGGAGGAATCATCCCAGAATATGCAGAATTTTCAAAGACAATCGCCAATGCATTGATTATCTCTATAGCCATCTTCTTCAAAACTCTAGGGCATAGAATAGCATGCAGAACACAGCAACAGACAATTCAACCCAAACCTTTGTATGAGCAATACCACTAATCCCATGGGCCCTACTCATCTGTTGGACTGAAAGCATAAATGAATTATCAGTAGAATCACCCAATGGAAATAATAGAGACCATAGCAGTGTGGAATGTGCTAGTTTCTCCACATCAGTCGGATCTTATTGCCCTTTAATCCTTTGTCTGCTTAAGGGGAGTAAATGCATCAATAAAATTAACAATGTTTTGAAATAAATGAAGTATTTCATTGAAAACTGAGATTTAAAAACAAGTCACCTTATTAAATATATTCTTTATAATAACTGCCATCCTCTTTTCAAATGTCAACTGTTTATATACAATATGAACATTCACACATTATTGGTGGGAGGAATCTTCCCATGCACAGAATGGCATGGGCATGGACAAGAAAATTGAGAGAATCACGTCAGCAAGGGGGCTTCCGATGTTGTTAATAAAATGTCCTATTTCCAACTAAGTGTTGAACTTCGGAATGAGTTTCTCATGAGTGAGTTTTTAAAGGCCTATCTGCATGCATTAGCAGGCGGTAAGATCATCATTATTACATAATTTCACTTCTTTGGTTTGTAGTTTCCCATTCTTCTATTCACTTGATAGAATTAGATGCAACATTTCCTGACATGAAAGTCAGAGCAGTAACCTGGCAACTCCAGCTCGCCACCTTGTCCTTCAACATGGACGCCAGTTGTCAACATCTCAGAGCATGCTGTATGGGCAGATGACACTGCACATCTCCCATCCACCAGGACCTACAAGTGCTGATCAGTAAAACAGGATGCCAATTTCCTTCTGTCTGACACACCTGGGGCAATTGACCGGAGCCATGAAGGGCAGGTTTAGACTGTCAGTGTTTGACTAGGTACACAGCTGGGTGTTAAAGATTGCATGACACCAGGAGTTGTTGGAAGTCCTTGAGGTCATCACTATTTCTACCTATGACAAGTGAGAAAATACAATGGATAGGGCACCTTATATACATAGTGCATGGTAATGAGACACGTTTGGGAAGATGGTGAGAGAAAATGCACTCGGGCATGTTTGTTGCAATCTTACGAACATTTTAAATGGCTTTCAAATTGACGATCTGTTTCACTGTTTAAGTAAAACTTCATTTAAAAAGTTTTTAAAAAATGTTGGCCAATTATCATCAATGTCAATATATCATTTGATGTTAATAAAGAAAATGTGTTGCCAGTTATGAAATGAGCTTAAAACCAAGAAGAATAAAATTGCATAATAATGAGCTTATTTCATTACTTTTTAACCATGATCTTTCTGCTTATTCAACTTGCAATTAAACACTGCTGTTGATCAACAAAGGTGTCTCTTTGAGTAATAGGAAACATGGCTCTTTACTGATAATGTTTAGCTGTAGCATTATTTGCATGAAAGCAAAGCATAAAATTGTGGATTGTGTTTGAAAATCATTCTATGAAGTTATGTCAATAACTTTAAGAACTAAAGAAGATGAAGACAGTATTGTGAATTATTATTATCCGTCTGCTTTCCACACATTATTTGTGCTTTATATTATGAGAATAACTTCTAAAAATTGCTTTAAATAATTGTGTAAACTAAGCTATTCACACACAACTCATATACGAGCAATTGCTTCGCCTGGAAAACAAAATCATAGTCAGTTCAATGTTGGTTCCGAGCATTTAGAAGATAACTCTGGCCTATAATTTAATACAATATCCAGAAAGCTTTATCTTATAGCTCTCTCAGTGGACTCTAAATAATTGCTCGAAGGAACAAGAAATATTCCTCTCTTGGGATGGAAACGATGAAGTTGGTTGCACATTGGCAAAGTTGCTGGACTATTTAACTAGAGGTCCAGGTAAATGCTTTAGGGACATGGGTTCAAACCTCATCACAGCCACTGGCAGAACTTAAAATCAACTAATAAAATATAGAATTGAAAGCTAGTGTCAGTCATGTGATGGTGAAACAATCATCAATTGCTGTAAAGGAACACAGAGACAAATAGGCCACCATTCACTGAGCTGACCTTGTATTGACTATGTCTCTTACCCATGCAGGGTCATTCCTGTGTTCCTGCACCAAATTTTGTACCCTGAAGCAAACTGTTTCTCTCGCTTAGCGAAGTCTTGTGTCTGGCATTGGTGTTCCTGATGCTGTTTTACCCTTGCCCCCAGGTCCCGGAAGATCAGATTTAAGGTGGTGCAGGCTCTTCTCCGTGTTAGCAACTTTGCTGGAGCTGTCCCTGTAGTTGCATGAGGGGTGGTCCTATAATTAAATAGGAACTGGGACATTTTGGCATCTAGTGAAACTGTAGGCTGTTTCTTTAAGCTTGCCTGCAAAGTTTGGACTACTCTTTCTGCCAGACCATTGGATGATGGATGGGATGGAGCTGTCTTTATATGTTGAATACCTTTCAACTCTAGGAATATACAAATTCCCTGCTGGTAAATGATGGCCCATTATCTGTGACCAGCATGTATGGGAGTCTGTGTACAGTAAAAGATTCATGCGGTTTTTCTATTGTTTTCCCAGTGTTTGAATTCTATGCACATCCAACCACTTTGTCTGGATGACCACACTGACCAAGAGCATTGAGCCCATGAAAGGACCTGCATAGCCAATGTGCAATTCCATTCCCATGAATGTGAGGGAGCTACTGACAATAATTTTTGTCCTTGTTGGCACTCTGGGCACTGCACCATCAAAGCAGATATTTCTGCATTGAATCCAGACCACCAGACATAACTTCTCACCAACATTTTAATTTTGGACACCCCTGGATGACCCTGGTGGAGTTTAGCCAGTATCTGGCAGTAAGCTTTGTTTGGGACAATCACTCTTGCTCACCATAATAATATGCCATCCTCTACTGTGATCTGGTCTCTCCAGGTCCAAAAAGGTTTCAGTTCATTTTGCGATGGCCCTTTGGTTTCCCAGCCATTTCAGTTTTGCCAGGACCAGCTCCTTCTGTGTCCAAAGTCTGATGTTGTCAGCTATGACTGGAAGTATGTCCAGAAAATGCAAAACCATTATGGACTCTTCCAGTGGCACTACCACAGATGGTGTATCTGCCAGCAGGAGGCGGCTCAATGCTTCCGCATTTGCTACATGGCCTCCCAGATGGTATTCCAACTAGTAATTGTATGCACTTCGTATTAGAGCACACTGCTGAATTCAGCCTGAAGCTATCAGCAACACTGCCTTCTCCACTTTAAGTAGACCTAGCAGTAGTTTGTTTTCTGTTATTGTTCTAAATTTATGTCTGTAAAGGTATTGGTCGAACTACAAATTTGACACGTCATCTAGATAAATTGCGACCTGGGGTCGACTTTGTAAAAAGTTCTCCATCGTCAGCTGAAAAATTACACAGGTTGATGATAACCCAAGTGGCAGCCTTGTATATTAGTATGATCCCTTACGGGTATTAATTGTGGCGTTCGTCTAACTGCAATTGCAAGGCTGCATGGGTCATGTCCAGTTTTGTGATGGACAGCTTCCTGCCAACTTTGCTTGTAAGTCCTCAATGCAAGGGATTGGCTATTTATCCAGCTGGGAAAAACGGTTTACCATTTGTTTAAAATCCTTGCAAAGATGAACCGTCCCATCGGGCTTCACAGTCAGTGTGACTGGTGCTGCCTATTTCACAAACTGGACTGGTTTGATGATTTCTTCACTTCTGATTTCTGTCTCTACTTTTGCCTGTAAGGGCAAATGGTACCATGTGGGCCATGTAGAATCGTGGAATTGCCCTTGTCTCCTTTGATAGTCCCTAAACAACATTGGAGTATTTAATTAGGACTTCACTCAGGCAGCCATTTTCTAATCGAAAAATGTTGAGCCAATCTAGGTGAATCTTTCTTAACCATTTTCACCTCATCAAGCTTGGGCCTAAGCCTCTTACTACAATCAGTGGTAACAGAACCAGCTGCTTCTTGTAAGACACCGGAACCAAAATTGTAGCCTTGACCCGTAAAGTTTCCCGGTATGTGTTCTCAGTCTAGATTAGGCTATGAGGTCCATCTGGCTGACCTCGTTACAATCACTACTCCCCACCCCCCCACCCAGTCTGAGAACATAGGCCAGTTCTTTTTCTCATAGCTCCTCCTGGGACATTTTAGCAAAGAGTCGGATTCTTCCAACTCTGGAGACATGTAACACAGAGCAGCTTGCCTCTTGCATCTCAAAAGAAATTCCTTCTTTTCTTTAGGTGGCAAAAGCTTAGAGACAGCGACATCTGCTGTGTCCACCTCAGATTCCAGGGTATCATCAAAGTTTGTTGGGGTGTGGGAACCCACAGATTCCGGAACAGTCGGAAAGGCTGTCGAAGTAGTCCACCCAGCTAACCTCATTACAATCACCACAGTTTGATTGTGACTCCTGGCAAATAGCAAAGTGGTTGACTTGGGACAAAACTCTGCAACGGCACAGCAAACCATTTAGTTCAATAGCAATTAAGGATGTGCCAACAATGTCCACATCCCATGAAAGAATAAAGGAGAAATCTGGCCTCAGAATAAGAACAAATTATTCAGGACAAAAATATTTGCCAAATGCATATTATCTGCACGATCCACTGCATAAATCCATCATGCTCATTAGATAGCACCTTCCAGACCCATGATAACTACTAGAAGGACAAGGACTGCAAATATGTGGGAACACCACCACCTTCAACTTTCTTTCCAAGCCACTCACCATTCTGACTTGGAAATACATTGTTGCTTCTTCAGTGTCCCTGTATAAAAACCCTGGATCTCCCTCCCCAAAGGGACTGTGGGGGTATTTTCCAAATGTGTAATGTTTTAAGAAGATAGCTCACTACAACTTTCTCAAAAACAACGAGGAATAGGCAATTAACCTTAGCCTAGCCAACATTTCCACATCTCATGAATGAAAAAAAAAGGCAGACCAATTCGGGAGCCATTTAAAAATAATGGCTAAGATTCAATTCCAAAATTCCCAACCCCATTCCCACTAATTTTCACAGAAGCAGGATATGGGTCTTGGCAATCGGCCTGCAAATAACATTCCCAATCTTGTTACCTCTATCACAGTTCAATCCCTCAAATCACCAACAACTGCAACCCTCCCCCATCCCCACACTCCCCCTCCATCCCTGCACTCTCTCTCTCCCCGCCCACTCTCATGGCTTGGTGGAGTTTGGTGGAGTGATCCCCTTTAGTAGATATGATTCTAAGAGTAGCCTTGAGTCACCAGGGAACTCCAGTCCCAAATAGGAAGCCAACAAAATGATCCACCCTCTTCGAATAGTGGAGTTGAGGACTTGAGAGCCTGGTATTCATCATCATATATCCCAGTAGACCGAGGTGGTGTTTCCAGCAGCTAGAATCACCATCCACCTACTTCAGACCTGCCTGAATTGGCCTGACTCCAATCCCCTAGAAGAAAAAATATTGCAGGTATGGTCTGTTCAAATCGAAGAAGGTTTGCTTGGTCAGGAAGTTTACCACCTCAATTCCTGTTTCTTACCCGAAAATCTAGGTCGCAGTCTTGGTTGCTATTTGATAGTGCCTGTGACAAAGTCTGCGTGTATGTGTACTAATTAAGGATAGACTTGGGCTTAGATGCCGTGGTCCCCAAAAGCAGACAGCAAACATAAGGCAAATAAAGACAGTTATGAAAATTTCCCATTTTATTCAGATTTTTAAAATGTTAAAAATTTAACAGACATTACCTCACACCATGGGCTGTGTAGTTTTTGTTAGGAATACTTACTGAATTATTCCAGAGGGCAAGCAAACATGAGCATTTTTAAGTGTATAGATGTATGTATAACATAGTTTTTTTAAACTTTTCTAATGCCTCAAACTGTGCTTTGGTATTGAATTACTTGATTTAGGATAACCTATTGCAGCTGAGTACGATTTTGCCTTTAAGCCTTCTGTAAATAAACTGTAGAAATAGATGAATCATTGTTTCGAGTATATCTCTGCTAGAATTTAATATGCCTTCATAGATTGCAGCAGCAGTTTACAATAGTACACATATTGGAAAGATTTGTAATCCTTAATGAACAGTAGTTGTCACCTACAAGATCTGGAGTTTGCTGTATAGGCATCTGTGTCTGAAATCCTGCCTAATGAATTTTTATTTGCTGAAAGGTTTAATGAGAGATGTCACCACGAGGGATAGGTTTTTTTTTACTCTTGTGTTTACATTGGAGGAAGCTAGGGATTTCAGAAAATCCAAATCAAACTGAACTATAGTCAATATGAGACAATGCTAACTATTGCAAGAAGATTCATTATTTAAGTTAATAGTCAGAGTTTAATTCTACAAAAAACACATTATATGAAACAATAAACATATTTTGATTATGTGCAACAATAATACATTTTGCACTTTACATCCTCTACATAGATAGCTGCTCACCACTTTTTTTGCAACTACGTCTTCCTAAAATATTGAATAGACGTAACAGTAAAAACAAACTGCTTTAAGGACTAGAGCAATAGTTTTGTTCCTTATGCAGAGAACATAACCTTGACTCATCAATACACAGCTCCTGCATTTAGAAAGTGTAGCTAATGGTGCGATGAACTAATTGTTTTGGAAGCTGGCTTCTGATGAGTTAGCCAGTTTCTCCTTTTAATTTGTCCATTGATTAACCTATTGAAATGTTAAGTGAGTCAGTTTCCTCCTAGAGCAAACAGTAACGACATACCACATTGGCTTCATTAGTTGGAAGGAGTACTCATTTGCTCGACTAAATGTGCTGGTATTTTCAACACCTCCCTGAGCTTTTAATTAGATGAGCCAATTCGAAATGTATTTGTCTGCAGGAAAGGTTATCAGTCCTGCAGCTGACCTACAGAGGCTAGAATGAAGCAAGCAGCTATAATAGAAAGGATTTTTTTCACCACGACTGCTGTACTTGATTGTATTGTAATGATAATAGAGTTGAGGCCTTGCTTTCCCCAGTGTTTTTGTTGCAGTAACTATGCAATCAGGTGCTTCCTCTGTCATCTATATGCACTCATTAAGCACTCATTTGGCTGTAATCTGCATGCAAATAGTCAAGTGTTTCTTCGGGCTAATACTACACCATGTGGATTTGTGGTACCATCAAGCAGTTATAAAGAAGGTAGCCCCCAGCTAATGGGGGAGGTGGGGAGGTTTATGCCAAGAAAATTGAACCTGTCAACAGAATTTAGCACCTTCATTGTGGAAAGCCCCTTCTGGGGTTTCCTTACCCAAGAGACCAACTGGTTATCAGGGAAAACGACACACTAAGCATCAATAATCACAGTTCAGTCCACAGAAAAGCCTTCAGGTGGGAACATTAGTGAAGCTACTGGAAATGAAAACTGATGGTTTAATTAATTTGGCAGGAGCAACATTAAAGCCACAGAATTTTAAATTGAGAAAAAAAAGGGAGCAAGTGAGAAAACAGCAGGTAGTAGCTTGTCTCATTTTAAATGGTGCACCATTATTATACAGATTAGCAAATCAAGGAGCATTTAGGATTACAATGTTGCTTACTGGGCTGGTGTCCTCTGATAGTTCAGGATATGGAGAAATATGGCAATATGCACAGATTGAAGGTTTAGGTTATAAAAATTACTGAACTGTATCTTTAGATATCTTCAGACAGCACAGAACAGTATTTTAAAAATTTTGTGACAGGTATCTAATGATTGATTATATGGTAAAAAGGAGTGGCCCCGAAGTTAACACTTTGACCTTTTCACTAGATCTGAGTTGTATTCCAACACTCTCACCAGATGCCACAGTTAGCATTACCTACAAGGAACAGTGCCCGTTTTGGCTGGCACATGAGGAGAAATAGTGGAGAATTTGGTCAAGGGGCTGTTGGGTGCAAAACACAAGCTGAGAGAGAATGGTCTGAAGTGAAGGTGAGATTAATTGCAAGGCAAACAATTCCAGATAATAACGGAATGTGGCAAGATCTATTTAGAAAGAACGGCAAATGTTTAATTCCCACAGTGCATAAAGCAACTCCTGGAGAAATGGCTATGTCCCCACAGCCACTTCCCCTCATTTCATCAGCCCTTCTCCCCAACAAAAAATTAAGAAATTTGGTGAAGATGCAATTGGAGGGATTGAAGAAGATTAGTTAAATTTACAAAGTGGGAAAAGAAAATAAAATGAATGACTCTCCAATTAGAGAGAAAGGCTCCATTTACATGGTGGCTTGTTATGTTTATTTATTCTTGAGATGTGGGAGATGCTGCAAAAGTAGAATTTATTACATATTGCCTAGTTGTCCTAAAAAGATGATGACAAACAAAACTTTTAACTATTGTAGTCCTTGAGTTTTGGTATTCCTACAATAGACCTAGTAAGGAATTCCACATTTAACTCATAGATCAGGAAGGAATTACGAAATTGTTAATGTCTGGATGTGGTGTCTGACATGGGGATATGAATTTTCTCAAGATTTTGCTGCGCTTGAATTTATAAGTGTTTACAGCATTGAAGAGCTCTGTCGATGTGTATTTCAGTCATTAGAGTTTACAGAACTGGGAACAGCTGTTGAAATAAACTTGGGAAGTTGCTCTACTTAATTGAGTAGGTGGTACATACTGCAGCACAGCATGCATGTGATGGAGGATGTGGATATTGAATGCAGCAAACAGCATGCTGATGAAATGGAAGCCTCTCTGAAATGCATACATGCATCTACCACAAAGTGTGATTGTTGTTGTTATGTGGTCAATCATAACATAACCTATCTTATAATTTGCACAACATAAAATGTAACTTAGTTATATGTATTTGTTCATATATATGTTAAGACTGTTTCCCTTTGTGGTCTTTATTGATTTCATTGCAAACTTTATGGTAGGTCATTGTAAAACATTAAGTTGCATAGAACATACAATTTCTTTTTCAGTAATATCAATCCAAATCGAAAAGTTAACTAGTGGACAGTTTAAGAATAGATCTCTGCTTTCTCACAGATGGTTGAAATTTAAATGCATCAAAGTGGTGACTGATTCATATAAGCTAAATAATGGTTCATAACATTATACAAGTGTTTACACTGGAATAAGCGCTTGCTGAAGAAGCAGGTGTTGTCAATGGTGAGACCCTGCTACTATAACAAGAGTTTGTCCTAGCTCCATTCCAATAAAGAGCTTCTGTACAGTGAAAGGGTAGCCTGTTGGGGTTGACAAACAGATTAGCTCAGGAATCTTACTTTTCTGAGAAAACTAAGCAAAGTGAAAAAAGATAAAAATAGAATCTGTAGCTTTGTGGAAAAAGAATTCAAATTAAATTATCAAGTGTAAAGCTCTTTTCTCCCCCCAGTGCAAGAAATATCTACAGCAAAGTACACACTTTAAATAAAGAATGTGTTTTACAAGAAACGAAGTGTTTAAGGTACCATAAAGAAAACATTTTTGTATCATCTAATAATATTATAAGCAACCTTCAAATTTGGTAGATACGGGTCTCTTAATTGTGATTTATTGCATTTTAACTCACTTATGTTATATTTTGTAGAATTCCCAGTCTGATTGATTTGAGATAGTTTTAACTGAATATGGTTCCCCAAGGTATTTTTGATTCCAGTGTAAAGTGTTCATGTGCAGGCGGTACTCCGCTACAGTTAGTACAGAGTTGGCTCTCCTTAGTTCATCTTTCTTTATTAAAATGTTAGAAGACTGATTTTTTACTGACTCAAAATGATTATCATCTTGTATACCCAAAGTACCAAGTTAGGTGTCCATGTCCTACCTGATGAAATGTTAGAATCATTTTACCTCCTGCTGTGAGTTTAAAATGGGTATTAATACTGTTTGCACCTTGAGCCAAGCATCCCATTGTTGTACAGCGAAAGAGAATTAAGGGTGTACAAAATGACATCGAGCTTCACAAGAATATTGTAGAAGTCTGTCCATTTGCCCAGAACCATCAAGCAGCTGTTTACAAAAAGGAGCAGTTGACCTTTTTCAGGTCAGCATCTGAAGATGAAGGCCAGCCAACTGGATTTAAGAGATAAGTTCGTTCCAGTAACATTGCCGTTCACCCTGAAGATCAGCTGACTCTTAGGTTCAAAAGCTCCATTTTGTTTTGTTTTAATCCGTTGAAATAAATATGTATTAAAGAATGTTTAAAGATAATGTGGTTGATTAATCTAGATAGGTAAATGAGTGAGCTCAGCATCTTTGTAAAGCTCTGTCCTGGCTTCCTTTTGTACAAAAGAACTGAAGCTAACATCTCATATCCTGAAAGGCTGGAGAAATCGATGCTTCATTCAAGGCAATTGATCAGCTCCAAATTAATTAGACTTTAAGGCTTATGGTAGTTGATAAGATAACTTGTTAATTTTGCCATCAATAGTATTTCCCCTTAAGCGGCAAATACCCTCTTGTTGGAAAAAAACACCTGTGGCAATGAGGGTGAAAAGGATCAGCACTGACCTATTTTCACCTCCCAAGATTTAACTGAATGCGAGGCTTTAATGACAGCAGATATTTAATAAAACACATTTTTGTCTGAACCACGCAAATGACCATAACTCAGAAAACTCCAGGTAACATGGGGCAGTACTTCCCTGCTGACACTGTTGCAGAGGTAGACAAAATAGCATGTGTGGGTGCCATCAGCACCTGAAGACAGTAGCCTGGTATCAGTAGCTCTGCAAGAATGCTGATAAGCCCGTGTGAAGTGTCCAGGCTTTCCTGTTCACATTCATGAAGCTATTGAGGACCACAAATTATTCATGAAATAAAGAGGCCTAATTGCGAATTATTTTGTACATTTTTGCCTGGTTAATTTCTTTCCTGCTTGAACCATCAAGTGAGTGTACAGCATAACAGCAGGGGACTGAATGCTTGGCAATATTTTGGCGAATGTTTTCCGCTGGATGTAGTACTGACTTTCAAAGTATGAGAACAATTTTTAATTTTGAATTTTAATTATAATCCTAGCAAACAGTGCTTATTAGAGCGCCTGAGTAGAGTGGCGTCAGTTATATATCTTCTTGGAATGACTGGCAGCATTTGCAAGAATTAATACTGTGTTCTATTCTACTGTATGATTATTATTTTTGTAGGCCTACATATTTGTGCCTGCAGGTGACACTTTGATGGAAAGTAAAATTAATAAATCACCAGCAAGCCTCACACCTACAGTTCACTGTAGGAATTCCGAAACCAGTATAAAAAGGGACCTTTATCCACACTTAGCGTTAAGCCACATTACTAAAGTGCTTGTCTGAATTTTATGTCAAGCTTAACAGTTTATTTTAATATAAATATATATATGCATATAAAACCTCTTGAAAGACTTAATTAATCAACAATGTCATCATTAATCTCCTCATAGCTTATTAATTAGGTGAAAAGAACAGCTCTAGATTTTAGCATCTCTCTTATAGGAAATCAATTCAGTGGAGGAACGTTTCAATATGTTCAATTGAAGAAGTAAAAGTCATTGACATTGATGGCTGAAGAGCTAAAGATGGCATTTATAATAGACAATTTACACCCATTCATTGACACATAATCCTTCCATTGCATTTTCTTGTGACAGGTTATGCAGGTGGCTCGAGTCTTATTTTTACTCCGTCTTGTTGCAGCCTTTTAAATATGGATGAATATCACCAAAAGATCAAAAATAGAGTAGGCAATTGACATTTTCTTAAAATTACCATGATCTTCATAATGTCTTATCATATCATCTACTAGGCATGGAATATTTGAAACTACTTATGGTCAGAAAATATATGACAGCAAATTAATGCAAAATAGACCAAACTAGTCAAATACAATATATGAAGGTCTAAAATTTCACATTACAGTGAAAGTCATTAGACTTAAAAACATGACTTGAAAATCTGATTGTGTCTCCTTATTATGTGCACTTACTATTCCATGACCCCTAATAGACCAAAGAACACTTTGCGCTTCCATTTTTAATAGAGGATCCACATAACCCTTTTCATTGTATTACTGTGAAACACTTATCAAATGATTTTCCAAAAAATTGTTTTCTAACTGATCTGGTCTAAATTCTTTGTTGTTGACAATCTATTGATTCACAGCATTACACATGCTGTGGATTGGTTCTCCAACATGCTGGGTGGATTCATGTCCACTCTTCCATATCTAATAAGTTCTCTATCTCAATTGTTACATCTGATAGTAATCAGAAGTATTAATCCCTGCAAGTGGAAAACTCTTTTAAGCCTTGTTAGAAAATGATATTACCAGGAACATGACGATGAAAAGGGTTGTTAAGAAAAAAATTTGAGGTATTCTAAGTCATGGAGAATGAGGGAGGGGTAGAGGGATGTCACACACTGCAAGCCAGGTAGTATGTGGGTTCTCGTAAAAACCTGGCTTTTCTCCTAGGAAATGAAGGAATTTCAGGAAAGACGGAAAGAGAGAGAGAAGAAAAGAGATCCTACAATATTTTTGGCTGGTTTCTGAATGCTTTTGAAATGGGTGTATGTTAGTATGTGTGTTTTTGTAGGTAGTGGGTGAGACAGATTTGCTGGAAGGGAGTACAGGAGGATCAAAGATTGTATCCACTCAAATGCTCAGCTAGCGGTGGTGAATGTCACAAAAAATTTAAACATGAACAATTGAAGGGAAAATATTCAAAGATGATGCAGTGAGGAATGCCTATATAAAATGTGGATATATAATTATGTAAAATGTATGATTATGTGTCAATATAGTAACAATATTTTACTGCCATTTACTTAAGGTGCAACATAATGTATATAAAGGCTGGGTATTCACTTGCTTTTCAATTATTGGAACACAAAGACAGAATTAAAGGGTCATGATAATCTTTATAGGTTTAGTTTCAAACTAGATTGAAATTCGTTTTTTTTATCCGTGGTCCTACATTATAGTTCTTGAATTTGTAATTACTGCATTTCTAATGCTTTTGTGCATTGCTTTATCAGTTCATTGTATTTTTTCAGAAATGACATTTATGGATTTGTTAAATACAACTGCAGATGTAACGTTCATCGTATTTTCATTTTCTTCATGTGAACAAGAACAAAATACTATTGTGGAAGGAATGAATCCTACAGGTCCTTTGCAACTGATGTACTGTACAACTATATGCTTTCTGTTGCCTTTTCTACCCCAACAGCCTTGAACCACTTAAAGTAATTAAATGAACCCTTAGCACTTGTCATTTTCCCTTTTCAGTATGTTGCAAGATCAGATTATGTTCTTCATACATATGCAGGCCTTGGCTCTTGCCGCTCTTTCTAATGAGCTCTTACTTAATCAAGAGGACAATGTCCTTCTTTTTCTTTTGTCCTCACCCGTAGGAAAAGCTGGTGGTGAAAAGCGTGAACAGAAGCAGCATTCCTTGCCAAAATATTAAAGTATGCTTTAGATGAATCCTGGTTGGTCATGCATTGTTCCTTAGAAATGTGTAAAACAAATTGGATTAATGGTATTCACTTAAGCAGCAAATTGTGAATAGTAATTAAGCTGACAGAAGTTAAAGCTGCATGCATGCTGATTATTGAACATTAGTTCATACTTTTCAACAACTTGTGTTTAAGGTGTTTTCTGTAATACAATGGCTAATTGATTGAATTTTAATTGCCAAGTGTTATAATCTGCAGTATATCAATTTTAAGAGTACACAACTTCTCGAGCCAGTATTAGAGTGTAAATAAATGCATATCCTTTATTGCAGGCAATTTTGTTATACGAATTATCAACAATTTTGGTCATTTTAAATTGTAAGACAGAGCTGAAGGATTATTGATAGCATTGCCTTTTCTCTATAACACAGCATTATTAGATGTAATTAATCAGGACACTGAGTTGTATGCAGAAGGCTCGGGTCATTCACTTAGGATCAGCCTGAACTTTGAACAAAAGCAGCTGCTTTTGTCCCTCTGTGCCTTTCTAGAGCCACCAGTTGAACTGGTCAGATGTCTTCAGCTGCAGAATTTTGCCAGAGGCTATAATTTCCTTCAATTTCCCATTGCCTGGGCTTTAACCTGCTGTCCGGAAGCTAAGTATGAGTGATGTTACACTGTCATGGTGAAATGATGTAAGAACACGGTTCTGTGGGTCATACAGTCTGGATCTGGGGGCAGAATGGCGGAGGTTTTGAAATGGCAAAATCCTTCTATCTCTCTGTTGGGTGGAAGCTCAGTTAAGCGTGATAAACTGTATTATATTTCAAATATCAAGGTCCAGGAGCTAAGAGTGATATTTCACCTTCAATCCTAATTTAGTGCTTTTTAAAATCTATATCAGCAGGAGCACACTCATCATATTTGATTTCAACTATAAATTCTGTTCTTAATAAAAGGAGTTATTGAAATATCGGGGGTGGGTTGACATTTTATTTACTTTGTAAATCCAGAGTCTGGCACAAGAACTGAGATTTTAAATTTTTTTAGGTCAACATTTTCTGTTTCTTTAGCCACAATTAGGTGACAGATTCAATGAGGTCCAAGAAACCAGGTGCAGCATGCAGCTACAAAAGGCCCAGAACAACTTATGTCCTTTCAAAAACAGAATTTGCTGGAGAAACTCAGCAGCTTTGGCAGCATCTGTGAGGACAAAGTAGAGTTAATGTTTCAAGTTCAGAATGGGATTTTATTTATTTAATGTCCTTGCGATCTTTGTATTGTGGAAATGGAAAGTAAACAGAGGCTTCTTTCATAAAAAAAAACTTCACTCTCCCCTTAAATCAGATTTTGTCTTTTTTTAATGAATTCTACAGTTCTTGGAGACAATGCTTAGGATAGGGATGACAATCTGGAGCTGGGACATGAAAACCTTCTGATTTGTCAGTCACTGATGAAACTCGCAGATTTACTTTTGTTTCCTCTAGACATGACAATACCAACAAAATCATGACTGCCTTCCAACATTCAAACCATTTAAGAGATCATTTGAAACTTAGCTACCCATGTCCTCGTTCATCCATCACTGTGGTGCTCACTGACCAACATTGCCTCCTGACTTAGCAATGCCTTGATTTTAATTTCTCATCTTTATTATCTAGTACCTCCATGCCTTTTTCTGTAATTTCCTCCAACACTCTGTATCTACGCTCCTCCAGTTCTGGTTTGTTGCCATCCTAATCTTCATTGCTCCATCATTGGCATCTGTACCTTCAGAGGCAAGGCTCCAAGCTCTTCACTTCCCTCCTCAGCCTTACATTCTTTCTACCTTTCTTACTGTCTTGATATCTCCTCGTGTGGTTCAGTGTCAAATTTTGATGTGAATTTGTTTGTGACATGTTATTAGATCAAATTGGCTATATAAATAAAAACGTAAAGTTCCTAAGGATCATAGGGTTTCGCTTTCATTAAAGAGAGATAACTGGGGGTGAGTTTAACCTGACGGTCACCACACCTCAGGTAAGGGGCAAGGTTGAGAAGTTGGGACCTTCATGGTAACTTCAGCCAATGCGAAAATTGAGTCTATGCTGTTGCCATTGGTCTGCATTATCAACTAGCCCACTGAGTTTAACTGACCCCGTGCCAATATAAATACACATTGTTGCGGTACTTCAGTGTAAAGTGTACATGAAACAAATTGTGATGTTGTATTTTCACTGATGTGCTAGCAAAACTCAGCATTCATAACTGGTTAAATGAGCAAGCCAGAGGCAAGTAAAGCACTTGAAGTATTTTCCCAAAATCCTACCTACCAAACATCCCACCAACCCTGACACGTTTAACAACTCTCCAGCTTCAATTATCCTGCAAGACTTTGTCTAAAATTCCTCTCTTCTACACCAATCAAGCAGTGATTAATGCCTACTTCATTTTCACTCCAGTTCCTATTGAGGAAGAAAGGCAATACCAGCAGCCTCATTCTGCTTGGCACTACAAAAGTTATAATGCAGTTTAGTACTGTTAAGGATAATAGGATAGTAATGTTTAAACTTAATGCAGTTGATAAAAAAACATGAATAGGTTTCACAACTATATCTATTATAGGTAGAGGTTACCTGATGCAATTGGGCTGGAATATGGACAAACACAGGGTGCAGACAGGGAGACAGAGACAAAGAATCCAAGGAATGTACATAAGAAGTGGGAAGTTGGCACAAAGGGATAAACTAGGTGAAAGAAAAGATGAATGCCAACAATCTATCAGATGGATCAACGTTTTGCGTAGATAAATGGTTTGTTATATGTCTGTTTAGTTAATGAATCAATGCTGGTAACAATATTTTTGAAATATTACCATTAATATTGTATTAATTAGTACAAAATAGTTCTTAGAGTTCAAATGTTATAAAATCATCATGAAGTGAATATCCTGAACAAAATAGGATAGCCTTATTCCATTTTTGACAATAATGACAAATTTTGAATTTAAACCAATTAGCCCTGGAGTGTAGAGTTATAAGCATAATGTGTTCCATGATAGGGTTGGAGTATGGGTGAGTCCTGGGATTTCATTCACCAGTAAAAAATACTGAGAATAATAAGATAGTTGTATTGTCTCAATATTAACATGGGCATTGGATACACTTTTTGATCAAAGTAGTTAATAGTGATCCCTGCACACTAACAAATGTATTTTTATGTTGTTTGCCCTCTACACATACTGCAATTTAAAGTCAATCTGGTGCAATGATGTATTAAGACAGACCCTACAACAAAAAATGAAACATGGCAACAGCTTTCAAAACATGAAACACTTAATAGAACATAAACTACTTATAAGTTTAGAGGACTGGCCAACAGCAATTATAACTCCTAGCTTCAAAAGGAAAGATCGAGTCATGATGTATGACCACAGACTTGAGCTTAATGTCAAAAGGTAGGAAAAGAAGTGGAATCTTTGCTTAAGACAAGTGTCTTGGATCACAGGGTGTACCTAAGCGGTTCTTCTGGATTCGGTTAGATATCGTTAAGAGAAGACTTGACAACAGCAATTTGCTTAAATGTGGGTGTTTATCAAGTAATAATAATGATCATAACAAGAGCAAAAAAATGGAAAAGAAATGCAAGAAAATAAAGTCTCACACCCTTCCGTCTGTTGGGGACGCCTCGATCAACGGCTGGTCTGGAGACTTAGGTTGTTACTGGCACCGTTTGCGATCTCGGGCTGAGGTGAAGTCCAAATATCAGAGTGAAACTCTCTCCCTCTCATACAGTGTAACAAACAGCCAGCACAGAGAAAGCAGGTACAGAAGGCAAAACTGCTTACTAGTACACAAAACAGCTACAGAAAAACAAGCTGCTGGCACTGTCTTTGGCCTGTAAAACAAAATGCTCACAGGACTCATTCATGGTCATGCAGCTGTCAAATATCATTATTAACTTTCCCAGCCTATTTTCCCATCCTGTAGAACACGAAATTAAACATCTTGAGATGGAGGCTATAGTCCTGAAAAGGATATAGGTTTCTAAAAGTGTGGGCACATTTCAGAAAACCATCAATAAGTGCAACAAAATAGATTAAAAGTCAGGGAGAATGTAATCAGAAGCCCTGAAAGCGAATCAATTGAAAGATAATTCAAAACTAAAAAATAAAGTATAGAATTTAAGAGAAGATTCTTGACTGACAGAAATTGTGAAGTAATGCCCTGCAGGAAGTAATGCTGAGATCACTATTGGTCGCCTTATAAATTAATAACCTGGACTGATAAATTGGAGATATGAAGTTGAATTTGTGGAGAAGGCAGAGGTCCAAGTGCCAAGGACAGAAAGTGGGTGGCAACCCTGCTTCAGCAGTGGAAAGATACAAGATGGAATTTTATTGCTAGGGTTGCCATCAACTAAGGGCAATGATCCATCCCTAAAAGCTGGCAGTCCAATCAATGGGCAGTTCTGGTGCCATCACTGAATTGCAGATGCAAGAAGAGGGCATCTCAATGGTCAGACGTCCTTGAAGAAAAGGAAGTGGGGTCACTGGATGCCAGGGCTAGGAAGGAATGTCTCAATCATTGGGGATGGAGAGAATTCGCTGAGCACCAGAGGCATATTACTTCATGAATGGCCATTGCTGTTCAGAAACATCTATGGGCTGTTGAGTGCCATAATTAAGGGCTCCTCTCCCAGAACAAGCTGGGAGGCTGCCTGGCTTCACCCAATTGCCTGACCCTGTATGCTGGTGTGCCCTCCTGGTGCAGGCAAGTGGTGGAAAGTGATCTTTAACTAGCCACTAAAGTGGTTCAATTAGCCTCCCAGCAGATATCCCAGTTTCCAGCTTTCCTGCCACTAACAAATCTGCATGGTTGCAAAAGAAATCAGGCACCCACCAAACAGCCTTCCTGTCTCCCATCTAATTAGTATTAGGAATAAAGTTGTACTAGAGAAATTAATGGTGCTGAAAGTTGATAAGTTCTTGTAAGCTTCAAATTCAATAGACAATAAGATTAAGGAGTAAATGTAGGCCATTCAGCCCATCATGTCTGTTCTGTCATTCAATGACTGATTAGACAATTCTCAATTCCGCTTCTCTACCTTATCCCCATAGCAGTTAACACCTTTACTGATTAAAAACCTGTCTTTCTCAATCCAGAGATTCATAGTCATCTGAGAGATAAAAATCCTCTCTGTCTTAAATGTGCGACCGCTCACAGTGGGATTACGCCCTCTGGCCTTAGACTATCCCACAAGGGGAAACAACCTCACCACATATACTCTTGTCACCACCCCTAATAATTTTATATGCTTCAATAAAATCTCCCCTCGTTCTTCTAAACTTCATTGAGTACAAGCGCAACCCACTCAACCTTTCTTCAGAAGAAAATATCTCCACACACTGAATCAACCTCATTAACCTTCCACAGTATGCCTCCAATACTATTATATCTTTCCTTAGATAAGGGGACCAAAACTGATCTGGTCAGCTGTGGTCTGATTAGTACCTTAGTATTAGCAAGACCTCCCTATCTTAATGCTCTTATTTCTTTTGAAATAAAGGCTAATAATACATTTGCCTTCCCTAATACATTATGAACTTGGGTGCTAGCATTTTATGATTCAGCATGAGAACTTCAAATTCCTCAGTGCTGCAGCTTTCTCTATTTAAATAATATTCAGCTCTTCTGTTCTTCATGTCAAAGTGCAAGTAATCACATTTTGCCATTATATTCTATCTGCCAACTTTATGCCTATTAAGTCAACCTGTTTATATCCCTCTGTAGCCTTTTGGTGTCAACTTGGCAATAGTACATTCGCTAGTCTTATCCAAACCAGAGGTCACTCTACACCAGATTATAGTCCAACAGGTTTATTTGAAATCACAAGCTTTTAGGGAGCTGCTCCTTCATTGGGTGAACTTTGTCAACCTCACCTGATGAAGGAGCTGTGCTACAAAAGCTTGTGATTTCAAATAAACCCGCTGGGCTATAGCCTGGTGTTGTGTGACTCCTAACCTTGTTCACCCCAGTCTAACACTAACTAGCACTCCCACATCATGGTTATCCAAACCATTAATATATATCATAAATAATTGTGGCCTCAGCATTGATCCCTGTGGCTAGTTATTGGTTGCCATTCTGAAAATAACCTCTTTATCACAACTACCTGTCTTCTGTTAGTGAGCTGATTCTCTATTCATGTAACATACAATACAACACTATGGGCTCCTATCTTATTATGTAGCCTTATGCGCAGTGTCTTATGAAATATTTTTGAGAATCCAAATACATCACATCTACTGATTCCATTCTCCTTATCCTGCTTGTTACCTCCTCAAATAACTAATGAATTTATTAAATGTGGTTTCCCCTTCATGAAGCCATATTGACTCTGCTTGACAATACTATGTAATTCTAAGTGCTCTACTTGAACGTTCTTTATATTGGACTCTAACTTTTCCCCAAAGGCTGATGTTAAGCCAACTAAAAGTATTCTGGACAAATTCCTGCAGTTCGGATAAAAAACTGATTTGTTTGGGCATAGCCAGCACAGATTTATGAATGAAAGGTCATATTTGACAAACGTGTTGGAGTTTTTTTGAGGACATTACTGACAAAATTGATCAAGGGGACTCAATGGATGTAGTACATTTGCATTTTCAGAAGGTTTTTATAAGCTCCCCGACAGGAGGTTGGTTAGCAAAATTAAGGCACCTGGTGTAGGAGGCAATATACTGGCATGGATTAGGGATTGTCAGACAGCAAACAGAGACAGGATAAATGGGTCATTCTTGTGTTGGCAGATTTTGACGAATGGGCTACCACAAAGTTCAGTACTTGGACTTCAGCTATTCACAATATTCATCAATGATTTGGACAAGGGTAAAATGTAACATTTCCTAATTTCCCTCCACAGTTTTGAAGGCTCAAACACACCTTCCAGCTGAAGTATGCTTTACCTGCACTTCCCACAATCTAGTCTATTGCATTCACTACTCACAACGCAGTCTACTGTACACCGGGGAAACAAAGCGTAGACTGGGTGATCGCTTTACAGGACACCTTCATTCTATTCACAAAGTGTCCTGACCCAAAACATCAGTTTTCCTGTTCCTCTGATGTTGCCTGGTCTGCTGTGTTCCTCCAGCCCTACACTTTGTTAACCTTGAGCTTCCTGTTGCCTTCTGCTTCAACACACTACCATGTTCCCTGGCCAACGTCTCTGTCGCAGTCTTGCTGCAGTGCTCCAGTGAAGCTCAGCACATACTAAAAGAACAGCACCCCATTTTCCATTTCCATTTTGGAACCCTGCAGCCTTCTGGAATCAATATCAAGTTCAACAATTTTAGGGGCTGAGGCACCTTCTCCCAGGTCCTTACCCCAAACCCCACACACCAGGCCTTGTTATGACATGGTTTCCTATCACACATAACCCATTTAGATACAAATATTCCTCATTAGGAGCCATTCATTTTCCTATGCAGACCATTAAACACTCCTTTGTCTGTCCAATTTTCCTTCTCTCTCTTTGGGCCCTATCTCCACCTACCATTTACTCCTTACACACCCCATCCCCCTTCCAAATAAGAACAACCATTTTCCTAGCTACCATCAGATCTAAAGGAGGGTCACTGGACCCAAAATGTTGACTCTGATTTTCCTCATAGCTGTGGCCAAACCTGCTGAGATTTTCCAGCAATTTCTGTTTTTGTTTCTGATTTTCAGCATTCACAGTTCTTTTGCTTTTTTTCAGAAAGCTATTGGGGAGATTAATGGAATGTTAGCCTTTATTACAAGAGAATTTGAGTATAGGAGTAATCACATCTCACTTTAGTTGCGTAAGAACTTAGTTAGTCTGCACCTTGAGTACTGTATGCAATTTCCATCTCCTCATCTCAGGAAAGATTTTATTGCCACAGAAGGAGTGCAACAAAGTTTCAGCAGACTTGTTCCCATGGTGGCATAACTGTTCCATGAAGAGAGATTGGGGTAAATTGGGCCTGTAGTCTCTAGAGTTTCAAAGAAATGAGAGGGGAGCGCATTGAAATTTACAAATTCCTAAAAGGTATAAACAGGAGTTTCTTCTATTTGAACCTCTTTACATCGACACTTCAACTTTTTAGTTTGCTATAAGAGTGCTTATACTATCAGCTTTTGAAATGGACACTTGCCATATATCCTTCGCATTATTAGATACAGCCCTTCTGTAACGTCTACAAAAACTGATATCACGGCTGTAATTTTTCAGACTCATTGGGAATGGGATGGGCATAGGAATATAAATACGCCTATCGGTTGCCCTTGTTGGGAATCTAGAAACAGAAGGCAGAATTTAAAAATAAAGGGGAATACCAGATGACTGAGGTGAGGAAAAATGATTTTACTCATAACATTGTAAATCTTTGGAAGTCTGTGCCCCGGACAGCTGCGGAAGTTCAGTTTTTCACTACGTTTAAAGTTGAGATTGATCGATTGCTGATTCCTAATGCCGTAAAGGGTTATGGCAATAGTCTTGGTAAAAGGCACTGAAGTGTTCAATAAGCCACGATCGTATTAAATGGTGTATCAGACTTCATAGTTTGAATGGCATATTCCTATTACTGTGCTCCAGCCCATTCCCAATGAGTCTGAAAAATTACAGCTGTGGTGCCAGAATTTGTAGATGATACAGAAGGACTATATCTAATAATGACAAGGATATATGGCAAGTATGCATTTCGAAAGCTGATAGTATAAGCACTCTTTTAGCAAACTAAGAAGTTGAAGTATTGATGTAAAGAGGATACAAATAGAAGTAACTTCTGTGCAGGAGAAGATATTTTATAACCCTTTCATCATGTTTTTCCTGAAGAAATTACTTTACCTTGAATATAACCCCCTTTACAGCAAGGATAAAAATAGCCTTGCAATATGTTGGTGCAAAATTTCTTGGAACTTTCTGGTATACACAGAGAATAAGCAAAGCATTTTTGCCAGAAATTTGTGCCTACTGCTTTGTGCTTGTTTCATACTAATGCACAAATTTCCTCGATTATTCATGCCGCTTACAAGGTAAATCTGCAAAATCCTTTGCTGTGTAATTGTCTATTTGTGCCCCAATATAAGAAGTAAATTCATGTGAGGTTCTTGGATTTATGGAAGTAATAACTTTTGATTTAAGCCACACAATTTAGGTGGAGCACAGCCTGAAGTCACCTAATCTTGGTGTAACTAAGATTCCGGAATTTAATAGCAACAGCCTTTTATTATGATCTTTTCACACCAAGATCTGCATTATGCCTAGCCCAAATCCTTTCATTTTCAGTGCACCAGAGGTATTTCTGTTCCCTCCATCTCAGCCATTTTGAGCCTAAAGCTCCAGGTTAATCATTTCCACTATTGCATAAACCCAGTTCCATCATTCAAATACCTTGTCAGCCTATCCGCTGTATACCTTTTGGAAATATCCACTGTTGTTGAAATCTATAACAATTTCTATTTTCAGGGTAATAGTTAACCGAGAGTTTAACTTATTGAACATTCAAGATTGTATTTGGGGCTCAAAAAGCAATGGGTTATGATCTAGTAATTGAAGCATACAATGTCTAATTTTGCTGATTGTATGCCCAAAATAACAGCAATAACCATTTTCAATAAGAATCAATCTAACCACCATCACTTGATACTAGATAGTGTTACCATCGTTGAATCCCCCACTATCAATGCCCTGGTGCTAAACATTGACCAGAAACTCAATTGGGTTCAAAGCTGGAAAAGCAAATCAGAGGCTAGGAATACTGCGGTGAGTAGTTCACCTCCTGACTCCCCAAAGCCTATCCATAATCTACAAGACAGAATGTAATAAAATACTCCACCAGTGCCAATATGGGTGCACATCCAACAATACTCAAGAAGCTTGACACCATCCAGGACAAAGCAGCCCATTTGACAGCCGCCACTTCCACAAGCATCTACTCCTTCCACTATCGATGCCCACTAGCTGTAGTGTGTATTATCTACTAGATGCACTGCAGAAATTCACCAAAGATCCTTAGCCAGCACCTTCCAAACCCATAATCACTTCCATCTAGAAGGACAAGAGCAGCAGCTACATGGGAACACCATGACCTGCAAGTTCCCCTCCAAGCCACTCACCATCCTAGCTCAAAAATATATCACCATTCCTTCACTATCACTGGGTCAAGATCATGGAATTGCCTCCCTGGGAGTATTATGAGTTAACGCACAGCAGGTGGATGGCAGTGGTTCATGAAGGCAGCTCAACACCACCTTCTTGAGGGCAACTGGGGACATACAATAAATGCAGGCTGGCCAGCAATGCCAATGTCCCATGAGTGAAGAAAAGAATTCCATTAATTATTTAATATTTGTACAAACAAGTATTTGTATATCTTAATATTTTAACTTACATTGATTCTGATCTGTAAGTAAGTTACAAAATGTGATTTTTTTTTGTTGATTTCTTCATTTGGCATCTTTAGTAAATTTGACTATTTGGTGGACGCCAATCTTCAACTGGATCAATTGATTGTAAGATGGATTCACTATAATTTTCCACCATTTAAACAATCAGAGGCCAGATCTTCCAGTCTCTGCAATGTCAAAGACCCCCAATACCTGACTGCACACTTGACCCCCTGAACCACTTGATCCAGCCTCAACACCCTAGCCACTTGCCACCCTAATCAAATTCTACTATCCAGCTGCCACCATACCCATTTCACCCTTTATCTTCGACACCCCATCCACTTACATATCTACGTTCCAATCATTCGATCCTACACATTCACCCATTCACTCAAATAACCCCATTTGCAAGCAGGTTAAGAAACTTTGGGACATTTAAACCCTTTCCTGAACATGGCAATAAGTGCCATAAAATTGGTTGTATGGCTTCTGCACAGGATCTCTTTATGGCTTTCTTCAAGTTTCCTGTGCTAATGAAGCTTTGTGGGGTCCTCCATTGGAAATTTGGCCAGAAAACTCAGATTAAGGTCATTAGGTCATTTCTTTTCAGTCACAGTTGTTTCACACTAACCAGAATATTTCACGTTTCACGTTTGTTTTTGCTACATTTAATTTGGAAGTTGTCATTGGCATCTTTTGGGGTCCGAGCCATTGTTAAAAGAGAGGAGCTGACACTTAGAGACTTGAAACAGTTGCAAAAAGACAATTTGCAGGCTGTAGAAGATTGTGTGGGTGTTAACATCAGATTGAACATCAGCGATATGATACGTCACCATGATGTGATTTTGCTTGACTTACTGAGATATTTTTGTTAGCTTCTATAAGATAAGGATGAGACATGGGTCGTATAGTACTAAAGGATGAAACAGACTTTTATTATGACACCTGGCATCTCCATATGCACACTACAATCACAGGCACTCTTTAGGCACTGGGTTCAAGCTAAACAATTCAAGTGTGTTGTACCGTGTTTCACTCAGTATGTCGTGCTGCCAGAGAACAGAGCTCAACAAGATGAGATTACAAATTTTATACAATTATTTCATATACCAGGATACAGTGATGACATCATGAGCATCTTCTCAAAAGGTGGATCAGACATCTGCTGTGAGATGTAAGACAACACCTACTTTCTCCATAAAAAACCAATTCCAAATAGATGTACCTCATGTACATAGGCACATGTTATTAATTGAGCAATTACATCAATAATTAAAATTAATAATTCCGGTGTTGACATAGCTTTGACAACTCATCCTGATCTAGTGATTACACACTCATCTGGAGAGGTACATTTTATTCTTGGTTGTTATTGAATGACAAGTTGATTGTCTTCCCACTTATTGCTGTCCCACAGCATGAATTCACATCATCATCATCATTTCCTTCCTTACTCTCTGAAGCCATGATTGGTGTGATATACATTGGTCTGAGCTGGCTTCAATTAATATGGCACCACCATTAGAAATGACTTCATATGATCTGGGCTTTGAAACATACCTTTGAAACCTTAGCTGGTATCCAGGTATTTGTGACTAGATTTCTGACTTACTCTCTCCATCCAATGAATGGATGTGTTAGTTTTCCACCTGCTCATTGATGGTGAATCTCTTTCATTCTCCTCGATCTTTGAAGAAGAGTGGAAAAGCTGAGTCCAGGGCTGACATTATAGGGCCACAAGGAAGGATATGTGTTCTTGAATGTAAAGTGAAATTTTAACATGATGATGCAGTCACTCTTGCTAAAATGTCATTTGAAAATGTTCAAATGCAAAGGGAGGAAAGAAAGTAAAATGAAATAAAGAACATTTGTGAACTGAATTAAAAAGGAAAATCATGTTTTCTTAGCTGAACATTAACAGAAGCTGAATTAAGTTCTTAAACCAGTTGAAGTGTATTTTACTCATAAAATCCCTACAGTGTGGAAGCAGGCTGCTTCAGCCCAATAAGTCTACAGTGATCCTCTGAAGACCATCCCACCCAGACCCATTCCCTTATTGTTTTCCCTGTAATTCTACATTTCCCATGGCTAATTCACCTACATATCCCTGAACATGATGGGCAATTTAGCATGGCCAATCCACCTAACCCGCACATCTTTGGACCGTGGGAGGAAACTGGAGTACCCAAAGGAAACCCATGCAGACACTGGGAGAACATGCAAACTCCACACAGGCAATTGCCTGAGGGTGATTTGAACCCGGGTCCCTGGCATTGTGATGCAGCCGTGCTAGCCACCATGCCACCCTAAATAGAAACTAAATAGAAAAATGAACAAACTGCACCAAAGGATGTACAGTACAAAGGTAGTAATTTCCCCTTGGATTTCAGTTCACAACTTCTAGTACCCAGAAGGCAGATAGTTTGCCAGCAATAATCAATGCTGCTCTTGAAAAAGTTAAAGAGCCCAAATAAATTGTAACACATCACAATGCCACTCCAGGTTCCTGACTGTAGAAATGTAATTTTTTTTTAATACAAGGTGAAGAGTGCAAAACTAAGGTATTCATCTGTGCAGGCCAAAATCTAGAATTCAAAAGAAGATTAAAACCAAGAAGATGTTTTGATGGACTGTGATAATGACTGTCATTTACATGGAGAGTTGAGCATGCTGCAGGCTTAAACAATATGATTTTAGGTGTCTTGTAGAGAATTTAAAGGACAAGGAATGGTAGCAATGTCTTAAGCCAGATGGACATATTGACTTTTATAAGATTTTGAAATTACACTGCAGGTTTTTCAATGAAGCTTGTTTTGTAAATGTGCTGAACTATTATTATTTGTGTAACATGCAATACGCTGGTTTTTAAAGTGCTTATGATATTCAGAATTTGCTGTATTTGAATACAGTTGTAAAGAAAGGCAAAAAAAAGACAAAATACTGCACATGCTGGAAATCTGAAATAAGAGCAAAAAGTGCTGAAAACACTCAACAGATCTGCGGAAAGAAATGTAGCTAACATTTCAAGTTGATGACCTGTTATCAGATGTGAAGGAAAATAGAAATATATGTTCTCAAGCAAGTGGAAGAGGTATTGTGGACATGCTGCTGTTGGACTGGGGTGGACATATTCAGAAGTCACACGACACCAAGTTATTGTCCAACAGGTTTATTTGAAATCACAAGCTTTCATAGTGCAGCCCTTTCGTCAGGTGAAGTGAGAGACAAACACATAGACACAGAATTTATAGGCAGAGAGGTCAAGGGCAGAGAGTTAAAAGATCACATAAATGGTGTGAGTGGAGTGTCAGATAATAAGTCTCTTCAGGTGATCGAAAGTGTTAGATGGTGTGAGTAAAGTGTCAACAGCTGAATAACAAGTGAAGGCATGACCTAAAATCTGATTAAATGAGGCATAGAGATAATTACAAAATATTAAAATAAGGTGGTGCTGGAGACAAACCAGATGGTTGGAATAACATAATAGGTATAAAATTCGCATGTTGAGGGTCTAACCAAAGTAATAAGTAATCCAAAACTGTGCAAAATAATTAAGGTAGAGAGACCATAACAATTTATCAAGGTGATGATGTCAAAAGAGAACAGTAAGGAAGATTTTACAGATACAGAATAGTATGGCGGGTTACATGTCGCACAACATGAGCCCAAGATCATGGCTGAGGCCATCTTCATGGGTACAGAATTTGTTTCTGTACAAATTTCTGTTACAGTATCAGTTTCTGCTCAGCGATTCTGCATTGTTGTGTACCTCAAAGGCCGCCTCGGAGTACGCTTATCCAAAGATCAGAGGCTGAATGTCCTTGACTTCTGAAGTGTTCCCTAACTGGGAGGGAACCTTCTTGTCTGGCAATTGTTATGTGGTGTCCATTCATCCATTGTCATAGCTTCTACATGGTCTCGCCAATGTACCATGTCTCGGGGCATCCTTGCCTGCAGGATATGAGATAAACAACATTGGAAAGTCACATGAGTAGCTGCCATATATGTGATGGGTGGTGTTCCAACATGTGATGGTAGTGTCCATGTGGATGCCATGTCTTGCAGTGGTTGCCATGGCAGGGTTGTGTGGTGTTGTGATCGATGAAGTCCTAAAGGCTGGGTAGTTTGCTGTGAACAACAGTCTGTTTAAGGTTTGGTGGTTGTTTGAAGGTGAAAAATGGAGGTGTACAGATATCTTGGTGAGATGCTTATTATCATCAATGAGCTGCTGAAGGCTGAGAAGAACTTGGCGTAGTCTCTCTGCTGCAGGGAAGTACTGAACCTCGAACGATATTCTATCGGTTGTATCCTATGCCTGACTTCTGAGGAGGTCATTGTGGATTTTCACGGTGGCACATCGGAACCAGTTTCTTCTGGACTCAATATAGAGTTCAACAATTTTCAATCATAACTTCTACTTCTATTTGTTCTATGTGTTATTACTTTATTTTGTCTTATTGGTTTGGATCTTTCCTGGTTTCTTTCCTTATCCCTTTACATGGTGTTCATTTAATTTTTATATAACAATTCACATCTAATTTTGGACATAGTCTTTCTTTCTTACAGTGTCTATTACCGCGCTCTTTAGCTGTTTCATCATGTAACACTTTCTTAAAAATTTAATCTTCTTGGCCTTCAATCAATTGCAGAGCCTCTTCTTTGTTCTCATTGCCTCATGCCCCTTCTGCTGACTTAAACGTTTCCATTTCTGTCTTTCTTCAGTTCTGATGAAAAGTCCTTGACCTGAAATGTTTCTGCCCACACATGCTGCTTGACCTGCTGAGAGTTTCCAGCATTTTAAGGTTTTACCTATGATAAAGCTTTCTTTTTTCTAGGGCATAATGTTGGAGGACAGGTGGGGAGTATGACAGACTTTGACCTGGAAGCGGTACAAGAAAGAAATGTGTAATTTATTTAAAATGACTATAAGAGCCATACTTGTTTTTAAAGGCATATTTGAAACAAACCTTTAAGAGTTTGCATCCGCTGAAAAGATATCTTGGATAATAGGAAGTACTGGGCCAGCTGACCTGGTAACCCTTAACCTGGAAGCAATGCCATCATGAAGAAGGCTATGGTACAGACCAAATGCAATGTAGCCCAAAAAAGAACAAAAAGGCTGAGCAGGGAGAGAACAAAGAAAGCACACCTACGTTGAGCTGTTTACATAATGCAATCAAAAGTAACCAAAAGCTGAAGACATAATTAGAGCAAAGACTGTGACTTGGACAATTCCACTGCATTGCATCAGTTTTGCTGGAGCCAAGCAGGCTGTTTGCCAAGATTTATAAAAGGAGTTTCTGGGGAATACATGCTATCAAGACTATTATGCACCTAGCTAAGGAAGTTCTTCAGGAATGTGCTATTTGGGTAATGACTGTCCCAGGGAATCCAGAAGCAGTTGAGCTACTGATGCAGGTGACTTGAGACGCAAATCTATTGAATGAGGAAAGTGAGATTTCTGAATTTCCAGAGACTAAGTTGGAAAGACTGTGGGATTGCACATAGTGCCATATTTGTGAGTGTTATGGTAGTTGTAATAAATATACTTGTAGTATCAGGAAATAGCCTTCATTGTACTACTACAAACAATAAATTACTTATGGAGTAACAACAGTGATTGGCTGTTAATTCCTGTTTATCACAAATCACAATCAATATAATAGTTACAAAAGGTGAAATCTTGTCAGTTTTTTTTTATTTGGAGGTCATTTAGTAGATTTGTTGTTATTTTTTGGTTTACCATTCGTTTATGGATTGTGATGATTTTTCAGAACAGTGATCAGCAATGCCAAATCCCCACTCAAATTCATAATAGGGAAAGAACCGAATGTAAAGAAATACAGCTGTACAACACAGACATTAATGGGTTAAACTTGCAAATACTGTCCAGTTTTTTAATCAAACTGTAAGGCTTCTATTATTGTTAATTACTTTGAACTAGAAATATGCCAGATTTTCCACATTTTCTCTACGCATTTTCAAGCAGGTTCTGGACAGGCTGCAGCTATTCTGTTTGATGCTCCTGCTGGAATTTTCCACTGGAAGTGATTTGGGAAGTTGAATATATGCATCCACCTTTGGGCAAGCCTGTACAAGTTTCAAATTAATAAGGAGAAGATATTATCCAATATGTGTGCCAGAATTAATTCCCTAGCACCGCTGGATGTAAGGATAACTGTGACATTTTTGGCATCGAGTAGTGCTAAAATGCATGGGGTTTACGGAGAGAGGGGGGATGGGGTCATAGAATTGCAGCATGGCTTCAAAAATGAGAGGTCACTTTGCCTAGTGCAATTAATCATGGTGTGGGAGATTTGAAGTATATTTTTAAAAACACTGTTGGGGTGACCCACACTGGAAGTACAAGAGAAAACTACCCTTAGCTGACAAGATCTAAACATGGGCAAAAGAAAGACTAAACAAGTGCATTACTTCAACGAAAAGAGTACACAACTAATTTCCTGAATGACACAAAAATGCTCCCCTCCAATTCCACTAACTTCCACCAACCAAAGGTTTGTATAAACATGTCATTGCTACAGAGATATATGTTGTTGTTCAGCGAAGATGTCAGTAACCCATCATATTAGAATATTTTGAAGATAAAATTAAGAATGTTGTTTGTGAGCATTTGCTCAATGACAATAATCTAAAAAATATCAAGCCATTTGAAAGATTAGTTCAGCAACTGACTAGATGATCAAAAAGTGTGTAAAATGCCATTTTGTATACAGTGACATTTTATACACACATAGCAAAGTATGAGATTTATGTCAATTTATGATAACAGAATATACAATGCATCTAATGTGGCTTTTACATTTTAGAAGGTGGTTCAATCGAGTCAAAAAGCAATTGGTTAAAGACCTGTCTGAAAAGCTGTCATTGTTAATTTATGGGTTAGTTGCTTACTTCAAAAAGTCCAAACCAGTGGCCAATTGCATTAACTTTTTCAAGAAGAAAATAGTTGCGGCTTCTATGTGACGGAGTAGAACTTGTGATGTAGCCTTATATGTAGGCTAACCATCCACAATCAAATGTTACAGTAACGTTGCAGGAGCAATGTAGGGTATGAAAACAATAATAATGCAATGCTGAAATCAATTCAAAGGCGTTTTCATCAGAGCATTCCAGAATTCCCCAAGGAGCCTAAAATTGACAGAAAATTAATTTTCCATAGGTACATATATTTAAAGTTAACATTAGCTGTAGTACCAATAGCTATGTTAGGGATAAAGTGAGAATGAAAACTATCATTCAGTACAACGTTTTAGAAGATCTGTTTATTAATTATGCGTCTACTGCATACATTTGCTTATGAGTAAGAACAGAATGTGAAATTGTAAGGGAGGTGTCATTAATTATAAGTAAAAAAAGCAATTTAAAAAACAAAACTGTCTCAAGTTTGTTTAAATTTTTACTGTTTAAAGAAAGGTTCAGAATTTTATTGGCCTCTAGTGGATAGTTTTAAAATTGTTAAAATGATATCCGCAGTTCTACTGCACAAATCAACTACTTGGAGAATCCAGAATAGATTTCACAATCAAAAAAAATGGGAGACAGATTGGGATCAGAAATCACACATATATTGCATTTTGTTGACAGAAAGATTCGAGAATGTTGATGTACATTTTAAGTAAGGATGTAATTTTGCTACTGCTTCTTCAATGAAGCATATTGTTGATCCAAAAATATTCCGCTTGCAGAAATTCGCTGAGCAGTCCCAGGGGAATGATTTGTTGTGGACTTGCCAAGGATAACTTTTATTAAATGCCAATGAACTGGAAAGTAGATACCTAGAGGGAATAAAAATCAGTCCTTAGAGATAATTACTGCAGGAGGGAGTATTGAAAATAGTAAATTCATAGAGGATGGATAAATATATATAAGGCCATAGTTTTCTTTGGAAAATTAGTCTAATAGAAGGTATTAAAAGTCAAATCAGCAAAAATTCTGCAGTACTATGAAATAAAAGTGAAAGCTGATTTTTCAGTCACTGTAAATAAATAGGCCTAAATAGAAATGAATGTAATCATAGATTCAAATCCCAATATGTTTTAAAAATCCAGGAAGATCATGAATTGGAAATGGAAATGGAATTATTCAGTTCATACATAATAGCAACAAGAGTTGGAGGAGAGATCTTGTGGAGAAATATACTATTCCAGTTGTATCATTAAAATGAGTCAAGTTTTAGAAAGGTAAGTCAAAATATGATCAATAATGTGCCGCATCAATGATCTCAGTGATGTGGTTAGAGCCCATTTATTACTGCATATGTCTGAATTTACTAACATTTGTAAAATATTCTTAATGAAGCATGTGATGTTTTTGGTTCCAAAATAGTTTGGACACAGTCAGACAGCCAATCCTTGCATTGCAGCCCTGGGTGGCTGCTGATTTGCATTAATAAAACCAGTTTGTTTGCAATTGTTTCTGAATGCAGTGTCAGGAAACAAGATGCTTATATAGCTCCTTCAATGTAAAGGTAATCAAGTCAGAACAGTATTAAGACATATGGTACTTTGGTCTTCTAAATAGGGTTTGGGTGTTTACTTGAGCACCCCTACGGTAATTGGGAATGCAACAATTCTTAAAAAGTAGCACTGTCAATGAAAAGATTTAGTGAGGTGTGAAGAAATTTCTTGAGACTAGAAACATAATCTGGTGATCCAATTCTCCTCACTGTGTCCATTTCTGTGAAACTCCATTTGCTTTAGCCCAGTTGCCACTTGCTCCCCCTCCCTACCTAGCCTATCCTATAGGTTTCCCACATTGTCTTGGCCTTTTGTCTTTCTGGCTTTAAACAGAAGAGCAAGGAACAAAGTTCTAAGGGGCAGGGAGCATCAGGAGCTGGTGAAGAATGGCTGGGATGGAGGTCAGGATCCTGCCCCTACTGCCATCAGTTACTAGGGTTTGTGCTGCCCGGCTGAACACCGTTCAAAGACATTGCTAGGCTTTGTTCGACTGTGCAGGGATTAGGCCAAGCAGTCTGAGAATTTGCCTTCTAATTAAAAAGGATAAAAGATGGAAGTAGCATGAGACTAAAACGTAGCAATGTTACTTCACAGGCTGGTGCCTAGTCACAAGACTTCCCAAGAAGTAGTGAATTTCTTCAGTTTTCAGAATTGCGATTCAACCATCTTAAAACATGAATTCTTATTAATTTCTGAAATTAACAGGTCATGACATAAGGCATTCCTAAAGTGAAAGCATTTATTTAAAATGTGAGATATCTGAAACTTTTAATCATAAATGTGAGGATGTAGTAAATTATTTAAACATTTCAGCAATTTCTTTAAGTGAAATGCTGTTAAATTGTTATCCTCTTCCAATATGGATGTTATCTAGCATTCCATTTCTCTCTGGGATAATAGTTGACCAACATCAAATATGATTTTCATTATTAGAGGTACCTGATGATTCCAAATGAATTTAAAGTCATGTTTAAGATCTCGCCAGAAATTTTTAGTGGTTTGTTAAAATAAAAATGTCTAAACTATAAATCTGTTTATAGAGCTTTAATTTTTTTGAGCAATGTTCTTCCCTCATTGTCACCTGTGAGATATACTCTCACTAATACAACAAAACTTTGTACAGAACAAAACAAAAAGTAATGAAAATTCTTAGTACCTGTTAGTCAAATAGAAACTGTACTATGGCTAAAGATTTCTTATCTATTATGATTCATGTCTTAATATTTTTTAATTCTGTTTAGATCAAACTGCTTTGTTTGTATTTTACATATTGGTGAGCTCGATGTAGATTCACTGTGCCAAATCTGTTTTAACATCTGTGTAAAATTAATCAAATTGCTTCAACTTACAGCTTGTTCAGGATGTGTTCTGATTAATCTAATTCAAAGCTTTGACTCTTCCAAGTGTGCTTAGGCAAATCCATGCAAAACTCCTATATTTATGAGCAAAGAGCTCTTGACAAGCACAAAGGCTCCACTTAACTCACAACTTTCCGTTGGCAAATTAGCATTGGACGCTGTTAGATGATTCTGAGAGAAGTGGCACCATCTCTTTATAAATTAGGGTGGGTGCGAGTGTGAGTGATTCTTGTTTGGTCCAGGTTTGCTTAATCCTGATGAGGAAAAGAGCAAACGTCCGTGGTATTTTGTTTTGGATCTGATGCTGAGATGGTATGAATTGGCTGTCACTGGAGTCGGTGCATGTATTGGATGTCTGATCTTGCTTAAGCCATCTAGCCTATAAGGCTTTTCACTCCTGAACTTTTCATATTTCTTTGTGGTAGTGTAGAATGAAAATAACTTACACCAATGTGTTTAATACTTCAAGGTTTCAATTTGATCATGCTGAGGGTTGCATTGAAATATCAAATAAATAATCATTTCAAAAGTAAAAAATAAAACTACTTTTTCAAATATAAATATCATCAGCACTGTTCATAACTGCCTTTGCTACTGTCACATTGCAGGACTGAAATGCATCCATGCAGTATTCGTGTTAATGGAGCATCTTCACCCCATGACACTCCTTCATAGGAAAACACCCTCACTTCTCCATTGCAGAAACTATTATTCTAACATTTTATGTTTTAATTTTATATTTGATTTTTCTGTTTTTGACACTTACAGTAGAAATCAAACTGGAAATATTTTGAGGAATTCTATGTAATATTTTGTTAATGAAAAGGAAACAAATTAAAAAGTGTATGTCATCTTCGATTGAAGTTAATTGTTTAAAATTTATCTCCATTTTGTATTTCAGTAATGCACATCTTTAGAGATATTGTATCTTCCTTGGAAAGAAGTTCATCATTGAATTATAATGCCAACTTTATTTTTGTTGTTCTGTAATTATATAAAGGCATATATATATAAGTATATCTGTTATATAAAGGTATAAGTTTATCAGACGTTAGCTTGCTAGTTTTAATGAATCAACACATTTGGTAATGAAACTGTATCTGCCAAGACTGAAAATCAAGATTCATATGATCAAACAAGAAAATTTCTGATAAAATTGATTCTACATCACGTAATAGTCCATTTTATGTGAAATTTGTATTTAATTGTTCAAGCATCTGAAAAAGATCTTCCCTATTTTTTAAGCAATGCAAGTGATTAAAAGTCAAAACAAATATTAAGTCGCAAAATCTGCAGATTAAAGAGTGCCAGCACTAGAACTTAATTGTTCCATGCGCCACTTGTCAAGTCAGATAACATTAATCTCACAGAGCTGGGCAGGGCAGATCTGTGAGGAGTTAAAGTCAACTGATGTGAGCTAGATAATATTTGATTGGCAAATAATTTGAAATGTAGGAACAACTATCAATATAGCTGAATTTGACAAGTATTTGACTTGCTATAAAGAAACTTCAGGTAGGAATTTTTCAGCTTTGTAGATTAACAAATTTAGAAAACTTCAACCACATCACAGAGAAATAGTGGAAAAAAAACATATGTGAGCATTGCAGAAAAAGGATATTTCTCGCCAAAGCTTTATGTCTAGCACTGGTCAGGACAATTCACAAGAATAGCAATGAAAAGGAAAAGTAACTTTTGTACATATGAGAGAAGAGAACTGGATTACTGGCAAGTGCATTGTGATTAGTTGAGGCTTTACCATGGAGAATAAATAAGGCTGAAGCCATTTGCTCACTGTGTAAGCTTGATACTCAAATAGAGTGTATCAAAACCGTCCACAATGGTGACACTGATCAGATCATTTCTCACTGTATATCATGCAAACACATGAACTAAATTAAGGCTGTCACTTCTGGTCCTGACAAGTGTGCAGTTTGCCTCATATTATCCTGGAATGGTAAGCTATCTCAAAAGTCTGCATAACAGGTGAAGCTAGCTGCTTCACAATGCTACACTGCAATAGCAACAGAATGGAATTCACTGCTAACAAACAGCTGCCATTAAGCTAAAAGACATTCTGTTTCTGACAAAATGAGGAATGTGAATGTGTATATTAATTGCAGAGTCAGTGTGAGCCAGGTAGGCCATCCATCCCAAAAAGTAGCAGATCAAATCCAACAGCAAATTCCTTGAGCTGTTCACAATAAGCTATGTACTGACCACACTAAAACAGCCCACACTTACAAAACCCAAAACACAGTACCCAACATTAAGTTTGATTCTGCAATTGAACAGCATTTGCTAAATATTTCTGAGTGTGCAAAGCTGACCACCATTTTAAAATTATCAGTTGAGCTTGCTGTGTTGTGCACTTGTATGTACTGGAAACTATGTACATTGATGCAAATATTATTGGCTCCTTAATGATCCTGGTGAAGAATGGGCTTTATTATATCACCACTTAGCCTTAGTCAGGGGTTGCATTATGGAGTCATCAACCATGGTCGCAGAGGGTGGTTTCCCAGTAAGCATTCTCATTAGGCATCCAGCCCTTGGAATATAACAGGAACATGAAAGTTCTCAAGGATATGAGCATCATGACAACCCCAAGGATATCTGAAAGAGTCTCCTAAGATGTGGTAACAATGATCACAGATGTCCTGCTCATTGATGGCATGAAATCTTTTTCTATTGATAAGCTCAGTTGCATTATCAGATGGCCCTCTCAATGAGACGTGTTGACAATCAATGGTTCCCTGTGTATGGGGGAGGCCGACTATGTTGCCAGACCCTATTGTTGAGGGTGTAACACTGGCCTCGTCATAGGGAAGTGAGATGAAACAGTGTGATCTGGCACAAATTACATAAATAACAGTCTTGATATTTTTGCGAGTGGACAATCAAGAGTTGTCTCATAGGTCTGCAGAGAATCCTTGGAAGGGGCCAATTGCATAAAAGTTTGACACAGCTGTCCTTGCTGGAGAAAATGGCACCAAAGACAATAGTCTGTGGCTCACATGTACCTATGGTACATACTGAGGGACTGTTTAGCTATTATCTCTTTGTGTGGAGCTGTTTTGCAGCCCCTGGAGGTTGCCTCTGCCTCTGCCTCTGCCTCTGCCTCTGGTCTTGCTTGTGTATCTCTTCATCTTCAATTTCTCTGCTCCTTCATTGTCCAACAGCCACAGAGATAGTAACCCCTGCTGTTGTTGGATCCATCAGTCACGTTTCCAGTGACCCTGTGAGGAGAATATCAGGAACAAAACATATGCTTAGTAAGGTAAGCAGTCAGTATTCACAATCAACATAAATAATAGTTTAACACAGATCTCCACACTGTGGGATATGGATATGACAAGGAGGACCATGGAATGCCTACACATGGAACTTTGACATAGGGACCTTATTCCAATGAATGCAGCACCAAAGAGACAGCAGGAGATTATAAGTGCTGTACAGGTGCTGAAACCTTGTCCTCCCAGCTCTTCATTGCCCAAAAAAAGACAGCATCGCAAATATAAGCATGTTAGCAAATACATACAATTCAACATGAGAGGAAATCATACCCTTGTGAAGCCTCTGAGACCTTGTGGTATATTTGTGCTTTGTGTCCTGCGGGTACAACTTTTAAGGTCACTTGTGATTAATTCTGCTTCACAGATATGACTATCTTCAATCTGTAATAACCAATAATATGGTTAAGATTGCTTGTGACCAGGATTTGCATCTCATACAGTTCACATGAATGATGCTATGATTACAGATGACTTCAACTTCAACCAGCACTGTGAAAGTGAAAGCAAAATACTGCAGATGCTAGAAAATTGAAACAGCTAGAGAAAGTGCTGGAGAAACTCAGCAGGTCTGGCACCATTTGTGTAGAGAGAAATAGAGTTAATACTTTCGTCTAATATGACTCTTCTTCAAAACTTATCGGACTTGAAATGTTAACTCAGTTTTTCTCTTCAAAGATGCTTCCAGAGCTATTGAGTTTCTCCAGCACTTTCTCTTATTATATTACTGTGAAAGCACTGATTAATTGTCCCTTGAGAGAGCCTCACAAGTGGAACCCAAACATTCAGACAGAAGAAGATACATTGATTTTCACTCCGAATGTGGTTGCAGCCATTTCCCATTTGCAGGGTGCACTTAGGCATCAACTGAGTATGGAAGGCATCACAGATTGTGCTTGACACAGAGTCTTACGTTCAGCACAGTAATCAAGAGTATCCCTAAACCTTAATGTAGCTTTCTTTCTGGCACACCCTGGCCAGTCTTCAATACCAATCCTCCACATGTTTCCACACACCACCTGGAATTACATTTGGAGTTTTAATCATTATTCTCTCTCCCCTAGTTCTACAGTTTGGTCATGTCCATCATCATACTCCACAGGCCCCTGTTGAGGCCACAATTGGAGAGACTACAAACTAACTACCAGACCCCACAGTATCGCAATTTTTTCTCATCCAATGTCGTAGTCCTCCCTTATGTGTCAAATGAGCTTCTCCAACTTTCCTTAACACAGCAGTGTCGCCTGATGAGCTAGTCCCCAAGGAAGACCATAGCCTACTTCTCTGACTGACTTGGACAGACAATCCTGAATAATGATTGAACAGATCCCTCAAGGAACTCTGTGGAGTTCCCCAACTGACTTATTGCAAATGTCCTGACTGTTTACAATGGAGGTGCAGGATCTGTCTGTGGCTCACCCCCTGGACTGTAGTGAAACAGACACCCTGACCATGCCCACTCCAAGCAGGAGACTGATCATATTTAAGCCTCTCAGTTAAGATCAAATAACGTCCTTCATTTTCCGTTCCAGGATCCCGTGACTGACGGAAGGAAATCCCCATTGACTTGACTGAAGACTATCTCTCTTAGACTTTGAGACATGGTCATTTGTCTGAAGCACATAAAGTGTGTTTGTCACAGGATGAAACCACGTACTATACAATGAAACTGACGTAGCACAGTGCCATACAATAACATGCTAACCCCTTGACTGATCACTGCTGACAACCTTGATAAGCTGCCTGGCTTTGTGTCTCCACACAGCACATGGCAAGGCTGAAGTACAGTGAGCTTTTAAGTCAGGCGAATGGGACAATATGGCAAAAAAGCAAGGTAAAGCAAGTGAGGGATGCTATAAGCATTGAAATATGCGCAAAGTGAATGAACACTAAGAGAAGAAGTGAGCAGCTCTGAAATGTAGCCTGATCAAAACCATGGGATGAGTGGCTTCTTCACGTACAAAAGGTTCTTGCAGCAGCCTTTCAATGAAAGATGCCAGTATGCTTCAAAGTGTAGCATTGAAGTGCAGATTTATGCTATAAGTGGATTAGAGATTGCCATGATGATGGTGGGGTGAGGCTGATGCATGTCGGATGTTGATATCTGTGGGCAGAGAGCGAGTTGTGGCTGCTGCCCATGGAGTGTGCCCTGAGATGTTGATGCTGGGTGTCCAAGGTGGAGGACAAGAGGACCAAGCAGCAAACTGGAGTTACCTGGTGCCCACTCTGACTTTCATATGGGGAATTGTTGCCTTTAGTCATATATAAAATCCTTAATTGAACAGTTCTCAACTGAAGGAAAAACTATTTCTTACAAACATAGAATCCCTACATTGTGGAAGCAGGCCATTCAGCCAATCAAGTCCACACTGACCCTTCAAAGAGTATACCACCCAGATTCACCCCTCTACCCTATTCCTGTAATCCTGCATTTACCATGTATAGCCCACCTAACCTACACATTATAGCAATTTAGCTTGGCCAATCCAACCAACCAGTACAACTTTGGACTATAGGAGGAAACTAGGGTATTTGGGTGAAACCCATGCACAAACTCTCTCAATTGTGTTAGCTAAGCTATAAAATGCTCATTTGTAGCATTGAATTGTCAAAAAGGAATAGAAAACTTTAACCAGAAGTGAAATTTGAGCTTGTTAAAAATAGGACTTTACCTTTAACCAGTTCTCCTAATTTGTATACCTTTCACCTCAGTAAACAAGAATAGACTCTATCCATACACAGCCCATTTTCCAAATTCAAATGCTTCAAACTCATAAAGTAACACCTTAGGACGCTTTCTTGTGTGCGAAATATCAGTCTTTCTTAAAAAACAGACTTAGATTCCTTTGAAATCTTATCTTTTACACATCCCTACCCGTGTGGGCCATAAATGGTATTCCTCTCTCCCATCATGCAACATTGCCAGGCTTTCAAATGTCAGCATGCAAGAAGCCTGCAAGATGAGAACCACACCTGGTAACATATTCACAGAAGTGTGAAATATGGTCACATAGAATATGCCTCTGCAAGCCATTGTGCGACATTTTTACTAGAGTGCAAACAATTTTGAACCCAAGGAAAATTGTTGTTCAAATTGATTCACATGACAAGAAATGGAACATTGAAAAAACAAAGCTATTAAAATTTTAAAAAACCAGCGATAGCAATGTTGATTCCAATTGCATTACCTGTTCCTAACTGACTGACACATAAGAATGGAATGTCTTAGGGAATTGCAATAGGAATAATTTTGCCATCACCAGACTATTTGGTAATTTGTAGTTTTAATTGTCCTTCTTGGTTTAGTGGCACAAGAATCATTAACTCTCCTGCTCCAGCCTGAAAACCCATGAACATATCAGTTCTACATTTTCTATATCGTTGCTTAGAGGAAAACATAATTTCATGCCTTGACTGTTAAAATGAAAGACCGGAATTCATGTGCAAGTGACTAAAAATTGCTGAAATGGTAGATTTCAGTTTTTGCTAAATGCAGGAAATCACCAGTGGCCATTCGATAAAAGCCCAGCTCTGTTCAACAGACAAGACAGTAAAGACTAGTTGGGGCAAGAGCCAGAATGGCATGCTGGGCCATTTTGATCCTTTCTAACTACTGGTTTCAATGATGCTGCACTAGAAAATCTCATGATTACTGTAATAGAGCATTACGGTGAGAAAGAGAAGGCCACAAAATATTCAGAAGAGGTGCTTGTGGAGGAAGTATATCACCCACAATAATGATTACTATATTCAACAAAAATAACGAAGGGGAAAAGTAACGAGATTTTTAAGGAAGACTGCCAAGCCTAGATTTTCACTGATAAATTGGAATGTTTCATGGGAATTGTTGTTAAAAGATATGTGCAAAAGATTATACCAACAGAGAGAAATATATACTAGGCAGTATTCAAGCTCAAAATGACAGGTTTATGTGAATTATGGGAGAAAGAAAATGCTACAGGTCGAGTCTCTTCAATCCCCACTTCTCATGTTTCAAAGCATAAAGAAGGAAGTGATGGAAATCCTCAGATTGGAAAATTTTAATCGCCTATATTGGGACAATGATTTATCTCTCAGCAAGACAGAATTTGGAAAGCATGGAGTAATGCAAGCTTGGAGGATAGCCTGAAACTAATATTAATATAGTAATGTTCAGGACGGGAAAGGTGATTATTGTCCATCTGCTGGTCTCACAGGTTGGGCAATACAATATGGCATGATGTTTCTCAAAACCCCGCTAAATTATTTCTCAAAAGTTTATCCTATTGATGCTTAAATCAGATAATACAGTCACAGCTTGACCCCCCACTCCCATCCCAGTAAATTTATTTAAATTTATCACCCGCTTTATAAAGTAATGGACATTAAATTGGCTTCTCACATGCCCTCTGCAAAATTCTTTTTTATTCATATCTGTGGATGCATTAATTGTTCATTCTTAATTGTCCTGAGAAGGTTGTGAAGGATCTTTTTCTAGGTTGCTCTCCTGGTGAAGTCACATAGAATGATAGAGTGGCACCATGGAAAGAGGCCATTCAACCCATTAAGTCTGTGCCAGCTCTTTCAAAGGATTCTTTCAAACCAGTTTGTTCAATCCCACACCTTAACTTCTTCCTCAAATCCCAACAATTGTTTCTCCATCAAATATCTATCTAATTCCCTTTTGAAAGTTATTGTTGAATCAATATCCACCTTCTTATCAGAAGACACATTCCAAATTGTGATTACTTACCATGAAAAACCTTCCCCTCAGGTTGTCTCTAGTTCTTTTGCCAGCCACCTTAAATCTGTAACCTGCCATTGTCAACAGGTTTCTCTTTACTGACTCCACTTACCTGCCTCATGATTTCAGACACCTCTATCAAGGCTCCTGTTGGTTTTCTCAGTTCTAGGGTAAAGTTGTCATAGTCCCAGAGGATCATAATGCTGCGCTCTCATTAGAGGGAGATGACTGGTGGTGAGTTTAACCTAAGGGTCACTATGCCTCAGGTGTGGGGTGAGGTTGAGAAGATGGGATCTTAATGGTAACCTCAGCTGGTGTGGGAATTGACCTCGCGCTGTTGACATCACTCTGCATTAGGAAACTAGATGACCAACCAACTGAGCTAATTGGCCATCCTTAAGGAGAATAAGTCCAGCTTCTCTGTTGATACTTGTAACTGTAATCTTTCTTCCATGAAACTTCTCATGAAAATTTACAGTCATAGAGTCATAGAGTTGTACAGCACGCCAACCAGACATCCTTAATTAACCTAATCTCATTTACCAGCAGTTGGCCCATATCCAATCCTATTCATTTACCCATCCAGATGCCTTTTAAATGTTGTAATTGTACGAGCTTCCACACTTCCTCTGGCACTTATTACATACATGCTCCACCCTCTGCATGAAAAAGTTGCCCCTAAATCCCTTTTAAATCTTTCCGACCCTGGCAACATCCTTGTGAATCTTTTCTGTACTTGTTCAAGTTTAACAACATCTTTCCTCTAGCAGGGAGACCAGAATTGAATGCAGTATTCCAAAAATGGCTTAGCCAATGTCCTGTACAGCCGCAACATGACATCCCAAGTCCTGTACTCGATGCACTGACCTATAAGGGCAAGTGTAACAAATGCCTTCTTAACTATCTCCTATCTACCTGTAACTCCACCTTCAAGGAACAATGAACCTCCACCCCAGGGTCTCTTTGTTCAGCAACACTCCCCCGGACCACAAAGTGTTTAAGTCCTGCCCTGATTTACCTCACCAAAATGCAACACCTCATATTTATCCAAGTTAAACTCTATCTGTCACTCCTCAATCCATTAGCTCATCTGATCAAGGTCCTGTTGTACTCTGAGGTAACCTTCTTCACTGTTTACTACACCACTAATTTTGGTGTCATCTGCAAACTTACTGACCATTCCCTTTATATTCACATCCAAATCATTTATATAACCCATGGAGTCCTACTTCAAAAATGATGCCCAGAATTGGATATGATAGTGCTTATTTATCAAAACTGCCTGCCTTTTCTTCTTCGGTAGCTATTTATGAAGACCAGGATTCAACAATTGATTGATCTGTTCTGCTACCATTAAACAGTTGTATGTTATCTGTTCCTGTGCCCTCTTTAAAGTTGTATCTGTAACATAGATTGCTCAAATAAAAGCAAAATGCTACAAAACTGGAGATCTGCAGTGAAAATAGAAAGTACTGAAGAAACCCAGCAGGTCTAGTAGCATCTTAATGTTTCAAGTCCAATATTACTTGTTTCCTGACTCAAGGAATTCCGAAGAAGAGTCATATTAGACTCAAATCTTTAAGTATTAATCTCTCCACAGATGCTGCTAGACCTGTGAGTTTCTCCACCATTTTCTGAGGTGGCGTGGAGGGGGGGTGCAGTGTTGCAGGGAAGGATGATGGCTCAGTGGTTAGCACTGCAGCCTCATAGCGCCAGGGGCCTGAGTTCAATTCCAGCCTCAAGTGACTGTCTATGAGGGGTTTGGTCATTCTATCTATGTCTGCATGGGTTTCCTCTGGTGCTCCAGTTTCCTCCCACAGTCCAAAAATGTGAAGGTAGGTGGATTGGCCATGCTAAATCATCCATAGTGTCCTGGGATGTGTTGGTTAGGTGGATTAGCCATGGGAAAAGCAAGCTTACAGGATAGAGTAAGGGGTCTGGGTCTCGGTGGGATACTTATCAAGAGTCAGGGTGGATTTGATGGGCCAAGTGGCCTGTTTCCAGACTGGAGGGATTGTATGACACTGGAGAAATTCAGCAGGTCTGGTAGCATCTGTGGAGAGAGAAGATCCATTTAATATTTCAAATCCAATAGGAATTATTTCCTGTCTCAAAGAGTACCGAAGAAGTGTCATATTAGATTCGAAACATTACCTAAAAATCTCTACACAAATGCTGCCAGATCTGTTGTGTTTCTCCAGCATTTTCTATTTTCACAACATATACTGTTCTCTTCTTTCTTTTTAACAATCTTTTACTTGCTCATTTTTTTGCTTTGAATTTCATTCACTTTGTCTTTGCCCATTCCACCAGCATATCATCTTCAATGTTCACTTCTGAGTTTCATGCCACCTGCAAACTTCAAAATTGCACCATTAATATGTATCAAAAATAACAGTGATCCCAGAATTGAACTTTGGGGAGCTCTACTGTACCATACTCCAGACCAAACAAAAATATTATTTTGTGTTCTTTGTCACTGATACAATTTTGTATCCATGAAGTTACTACCCCTTTTATCCCATAGGCTTTAATTTTTTTTTAAAAGTCCAAGGTTATGGTCCTACATCAAATGTTCTTGATAGCCCTTGAAACACAACATCAACCGCCCTCATTCCTATCCTCTGCTTTTTCATTAAAAGGTTCAATCAAGCTAGTCAAATACAATTTGTCCCTATCAAATTCTGAATGACTCTTTATTAATTCAAGCTTGCCAAACTGAATCCCAATTTCCTCCAGGATTATTTTCATTAAAATCTTACCAACTACAAATGTTAAACTGACTGGTGTGTAAGTGTGGGGATTCTCCCCCTGCCTTTATTAGATCAAAGTTGTAAATGTACACTCCTCCAGTACATTGACATTATCCCTGTGTCCAAGTTTGATTGGAAAATTGTGGCCACCACCTCTATTCTCCCCTTGCTTTCCTTAGCAACCAAGGATGCATCCCATTTGAACCAGTTGATTTATCCAATTTAAGTTCTCCCAGCTTTTCTATTATGTCCGATTTGTCTACTTTAATTTTATCCAGTATCCAAGCAAGCTCCTTATTTATGAGTGCTTTAATAAAGACCACTGTGGTAAACATCAACGCAGAATATTGATTTAGTACATCATCCACCCTCCACCAATGCATCTTTATTTTAATCCCTATTGCACTCAGCTTCCGACAACCTTCTTTATGTTAATATGTCTATAGAAGATGTTTAATAACCTTTTATGTTAGCTATGATTGTAGTCTCATACTGTTTGTTTGCCCTGTCTTGTTTCTCTTTCATGTTTCCAGTCTATTTCTATATTCAGTCAGATTCTTCTTTGAATTATCAAACTGACATCTGCTGTATGTCTCCTTTTTTTCGCTTCTACCTACAGTCTAACTCCCTCACCATGGGAATTTGGGGCATGGTTGCCCTCTCTTCCCCGTGCACGCCCCCCCCCCCCCAACCTTCGACAATTGACTAGACTGTATTTGAACAATTTCTTTCAAAGGCCACTGACTGCTAATTTACAATGTCTTTAAATTAGCTCTTCTACAGCAAATTATTTTGTTTGATATTGAAGGTGCCCTGCGTAGTCGAGGCAACCTACTAACTGGACTGCTGAGATGTTGGCACAGCTTTGCAGCTTTCTCACTTCTATATCGTATATCTGACTCCATCTACACACCATAGGGGTCAGAACTGGGCTTAATAAAGTGAATGACTCTTTGGAGATTGGGGTGTGGGCTTGTCTAAGTCTTTAATAGGCCTTCTTTGAGAACAAGCCTGGTACAACAGGATGACCATGCTGAAGGAGAGGTTAGTCGGTATATGATAGCTGCCTGACACCCTCCAAAAAATGATATATTCTCCAATCTATGACATAATGAAAGACATATTTTTATCAGTATATTAAGGGCAAGAGAGTATCCAGGGAAAGAGTAGGGCCCATTAGGGACCAAAGTGGCAAACAATATGTGGAGTCGGAAGACATAAGTAAAGTTCTAAATGAGTACTTTGCATCTGTATTCACAATAGAGAAGGATAATGTCTAGAAATCAGGGAGAGAAACTGTGATATTCTTGAACAAATTAGCATAGTTATGGAGGAGGTATTAATGGCTTTAGCAAGTTTGAAAGTGAATAAGTTCCCAGACTCACATGAGATGTATCCAAGGCTGCTGTAGAAGGGAAGGGAGAGGTTTTGACATTAACTTTCAAATCCTCTTTGACCACAGGGGTGACAGAGAACTGGAGGACTGCTGATGTGGTATCATTGTTCAAGAAAGATGGTAGGGATAAAGCAAGAAACTACAAGACAGCGATTCTAATATTTGTAGGAGGGAAACTATTGGAAAATATTCTGAAGGACAGAATTAATCTCCATTTGAGAGGCAAGGGTTAATCAAGGATAGTCAGCATGGTTTTGGAAGAGGAGATAATGTCTAACAAATTTGACTGAGTCTTTCAAGTATGTGACTAGGTATGTAAATGAGGGTAATGCAGTTGATGTAGTCTTCTGTAGGACTTCAATAAGACTTTTGATAAGTGTTGTATGGCCAGCTCTTTAAGACACCACGAGCCCTTGGGGTCCAGGACAATTTGTCAAATTGGATCCAAAATTGACTTAGTGGCAAGAAGCAGAGGGTGATGTTCAAAGGGTGATGGAAGCCCGTATCCAGTGGCGTATCATAGGGTTGAGTGCGAGATCCTTTGCTGTGTGTTGTGAGCATTAATGCTGTATCCAAAAATGTAGGAGGTATGATTAGTAGGTTCCCAGAGACCATGAAAATTGGTGGTGTGGTGAAGTGCAAGGAGGAAAACACTAGACAACAGAATGATATAGATGAGTTTGTCAGATTGGCTGAACAGTGGCAAATGGAATTTAATCCTGAAAAATGTGAGGTGATGCATTTTAAGAGGACTAACAAGGCAAGAGAGTGCATGATGAATGGTAGGACCCCAGGAAGTACAGAGGTTCAGAGGGAACTTAGTGTGCATCTCCATAGATCCTTGAGAGCAGCAGGACAGCTAGATAAGTGGTTGAGATACTTGCCTTTATTCATCAAGGCATTGAATGCATGAGCAAGAAGGTTATGATGGACCTGCACATAATGTTGGTTAGGCTAAAGCTAGAGCACTATGTACAGTTCTGGTTAACACACACATAGGAAGAATGTGATTGTACTAGACATAGTGTGGAAGAGATTCATCAGGATGTGAACTGGGCTGGAGCATTTCAGCAATGAAAAGGGAAAAGATACAATGGACTTATTTTTCTTAGAGAAGGCTGAGGCGAATCTAAATGATATGTATAAAGTTCTAAGAGGCATAGACGGAGTAGATAGGGAGAAACATTTCCCTTTAGTATAATAACCAGGGACATAGTTTTAAGGTGAGGAGCAGGAGGTTTAGCAGGGATTTTTGAAAAAACTTTTTCACACAGAGGGTTGCAGGTATGTGGAAGTCACTGCCTGAAAGGATGCTAGAGGCAGGACCCCCTGACATTTAAGAAGCATTTGGTCAAGCACTTGAAATACCACAGAATAGGAGGCTACAGAACAAGTGTTGAAAAATGAGGTTAGAATATATGAATATTTGACGACCAGCATGGACATGATGTGTAGAAGGGCCTCTTTCCAAGCTGTTAAAACTCAATGACTGCGTATCTATATTTCAGTCATCTATTGTAAATACAATAACACTAGTATATCTGTGCTGTTGTCTGAAACTAGTTGTGCATAGACACAAAGTAGGGCCACCCTTAATGAAAACTTCCATTGCCACAGTGATTTGTAACATTCAGAGTCCTACAAGTACTTTCAATTTATTCCAGCTATCTGAGAATGTTCACAGAAAAGCGTATAGGAGGGATTGAGATGCTTTATACAGATCCTGCATTCTATCGTTACATCGACCAATGAACCCCAAGAGGAAGTGTCCTCCAATAATGGTCTGATTGGAGTCGAATAGCAGCACTGACTGGCATTAAGGTAAGCGGCCGTTGAGCAAATCACCTAGCTCTGCAAGCATGCTCATAAGCCCCTTGAAATCTTAAAGTGGCTGCAGTAAAAAACATTCCAGCATTGCAGATACATGAAACAGACATTCTGTAGCCTGCCTGTAAATTGACTGTGCAGTTAGCCCCCAGTACTAGTTTTTCAACTTGTGGCGTGACAAATAGCAGGGAAGTGCAAGAAGAAATAAACAGAACTTCATCACACACTAGAACAAAATTCATATGCAAAGCATATTAAATACATGCAATAAAAGGAAGTCATTTTTGCAATGTACTGCATCTTGTCATGCATTTACGATGCTAAAATGAGTCGCTTATCCAAAATTAAGCACTTATTCATAAAGATCCATATTTAAATGAGGAATTTTACTAGTGAAAACTTCGGAAAGTGAATATTTTTAAAAATGGAGCAATGTACATGTGACTTAGGTTTTCCTTTCGTTGTTTCTGTGATCATCCAGATCCCTCAGCTATGCCTTGTGAAATGCTCCAGCAAATTGTTATGTTATCCTACATGGTGCGCATTATTAGCATTAGCAAGAAACTTGTTTTGGAGTGCTATAACATTATGAGAAATTTGATTTAAACCTATCCAGTAATTTGTGATTTTATTTGCTAATTATAATCATAAATTTTAATCATAGGAATGGTTAATATGCCTGTCATGTTACCATGCAGTCCTGAAACATTATCTGTTAAACAAACTTTAACCATTTGACAAGGATCGATATAGGTTTCAAGTGAGATCTGCCAGTGATTTTGTTCAATGTCTGTTATAAAAGTATGGACAGTCATTTTTAGTTGTAGGCAACTTCTTGTGTTGTCTTTAATTTCTGCTACATTGATTTTGGTGATGTTGAAGGAACAGATGCCATACGTATATAAGTTTGTGGAAAGATTGACAATATGTCACTGTATAAACCAAAAACCATATGCAGGATGGATTATACATGAATGCAATCATGTTAGCATCAACCAGACAGCTGTTCTGCTCTATTTCAGGATAAAGCTAAATAATAGATCTCTAAACCAAAATCTACACGTTCCCGGAAGCATGCATAAATAAATAAATAAATATAAAAACACAAGGTGTCAAAAAATGTAGTTAAAATATTTTAGTTATTGTCACATGTCTATTTACTGTGTTTGGCTTATTAAGATAAAACTGAAACATGAAATTTTCACTTAAAACCTCAGAAATAAAAAAGATACAGATTAAAATGTTTTACAATAATGGATGTTTCAAATGTTTTATGTGTGGACTAATTAACACTATATGACCATTTAATGAATTATCTGGCACTCTCCACCCAATTAAGTTGATGTAACAGCATTTAGCTTATTTTCCCATTTGAAAAAGCCAAAAAGAGATCATTGTTAAGTACCATCTTGTGTTTGCTGGACTAAGGCCCACTTACGTCTTGCTGTTTTATATGTGTATTACTGTTGCTATGGAGCTGTCTAAAACTAGTTAAGCCACAAACAGCTCTCTGCTTGGAGTGAATGTCGTACAGTTCATGAAGTATGGCAGTTTGTGACTTTCATTGCTTAGTTTCAAACGGGAGAATCAAGCAGTGTCAGCAATCCACCTGATTGCATTCCAAGTGCCCATTATTGGACTTTGTAGTAGTCGCTTCATTTTCCACATTTCCTTGCATAGCTTAAGCCAGATGTTTTGGAAAGTCCATTTGAATTGTTTCCATTAGGTCTCTTCCAAGCTGCACAGTGTGGCTTAATAATGTGGCCACAGTCCCGAAAGGGGGTGGAGGGGGTCAACTAAATAGAGCCTAGAGGATTTTTCACATAACTAGAAAAAAAAGCTTTTCTTTTCTGCCTTGGCCTGAATCCAATTACCAGGGATGTGGCCATTCAACAAAAAATAATCACTTGCATGCTGATTAATTATATAGTTTGTGTAACTCTCAAAAGCCTATATTTTAGCCTGAAAGTGAGCTGCCCATTAAAGCTCCTTACTATTAACCAATTAACAAATATGGCCTAGAATATAGACTCGTACAAATCTTCTGAATGATGTAACAAAAATGTATATGAAAATAAAAATCCAATGTTTAAATAAATTCTAGATAATTCTCTATTTCCCAACACTTGTTTTACAATTGAGCATTCTGGATTATAATACCTACAAATTGTTAAATAGATAGCACAGAAAATATATAGTCACCATGAAAATATATAGTCACTGTGAAATTTGGTACTCTAGCATTTAAAAACTGCAAATAAAGCAAATGTTACTGGTGTAATTGAGCCAACAAATTTCCCAAGTATTAAATTGCTTGATAACATAAACTCCATGGCATGCCTGATTATATTCTTAGACTTTATTTAATTAACTTTTCTCCATCTTCACTCCTTCCACACAAATATTCACTCTTGTGTGCTTCCCTCACTCGCTCATATTTGCATACACATGCAAGCAATGCGCATTTTGGGTAATTTAGAATTTTAGGTATTTGTATTATTTAAGGTTTTAATTAATGTAAAACTGAAAAACAGCTGGATTTATAATTGCCATTTCAGAGCAGTAGGGGGTCACTGAACGGGGTCACGTTATTGTAGTCCTTATTTACACCCCCAGGACCTTTATGTTCCATTGGGGGTGTCTATCATTTGCCATAAAGTGTACATGTTTAGAAATTGCATGCAGAGTACCAGCAGTCTTGTCTGAGATTCCCCACTATCCCAGCCAAACTAGTACTGCTCATGCATTTTCTTCATCATTTCAGTGAGTTCTGTATGTGAGCCAGCACATTCTTAAGCAAATGATCCAGTAAGCATGGTTACTGGCTCCTGAGTGCAGCCTGTCTGAGTGTCAGCTCTTACTTCTTAGCAGGAGTTTTGGGTAACTGAAAACACAAGTCCAAGTTATCAGTTTGATCGGGGTTGTTACAGTAAATTGAATGGTATTTTTGGTAACTTATTTATTGAAAGAAGAAGATATGCTCCTTAAGTCTGCAAATTGGAATTGTTGACAGCCTCAGGTACTCTGGCCCTACATTGAATGACTGCTGTGTTGACTTTGTCTAATTATAGGGGAGTGGCTATAGAACCATTGATGGACAGAGTCACACTTGGTGGGATGGTTGAGAAAGTCTGCCGTAGCCGCAGAGAGCGAGACAAGGCAGATCAGTGACTGACACAAACATGGCTCTTCACTTGGCAAAAAATGTAGACAAATTGGCAGTGTTGCATGATGTTGCCTTACTTTGAACTGGGACTTTTACTGATGAAACAATTGCCAAACTGTCTGTCAGATTTTTCCAGTTGATGTGCAGTGCTTGTTGGCATAAGTGGCAGAAGTGAAGGTTATTGTAACATCCATGTTTCTAAGATGATGAAAAATTATATTTGATGCTAAATTCTCAAACTGTCTTCCAGGAGTTGACAGTGAATCTTGTTCATAAAATTATGGAATGAAAGGTCCAAGAAAGAATATATTAGGAGTGAAATCTAAATAGTGTACCAGCCTTCAGAGTCCAGAGATATGTGAGACTTTTGGTGAATTGTGACTGAATAGCACAGAAGCAATATAATGATGAACGGTAAAGGATCAATCTAATACTTAGGATCAATATGTGACTATGAACAATGCTAGATCAATATGTGGCTATTAACATTTTAGGAGCAATATAATACTATAGGATCAATCTGTGATTATGAATAGGTTATAACAAATGGGTGATTATGA
>JAHRHZ010000283.1:38032417-38088369 GCA_024137785.1 Ginglymostoma cirratum
GATCAATCTGTGATTATGAATAGGTTATAACAAATGGGTGATTATGAACAGTAAGTGATCAATGTTTGACAATGATCAGTAAGAGATCAATCTGTGATTATGAACAGTATAAGATCAATCTTTGATTATGAACACTAAGGGATTAATCTGTGACTACCAACAGTGTAGGATCAATGCATGATTATGGACCATAAGTGATTAATGTGTGGTTTTGAGGATCAATTTGTGACCACGAATAATATAGGATCAATCTTTGATGACAATCTATTTGGTATCAATGAGTGATTGTGATCAGTTTTGGCTCAGTGCGTGACTATGAAGAGTAGAAAATTAATCTGTGACTACAAACAATATTGGACCAATTGTGGTTATGAATGGTATAGGGCGAATTTGTGACTGTGAACATTATTGCACTAATTCCTAACTATGGACACTGGGATCAATCTGTTATTATGACATTATTGTATTATTCTATATATATAGGCATTGTCGGATCAATGTGTGATCATGAATGGATAATGATCTATTGCTGACAATAATATGGGATAAGACTGTTTCTCACTTGCACAATTTGTGAGCACAGAGAAATTTATACAACAGAAAAACATGCCTACGATCTATACGGAAAAGAACTTTCCAGTTTCCTGCCAGTGGATTTGCAGGTGATGGGGAGCCTATAAAATTATGTGGATGACTTTTCTGCCACATTCTGACTCACACTGGACCCATCTGCAATCTTGGGCAGGTGAGTCATAGTGCAGCCCAGAAAATGCTGCCCATAAAGCTACTGTGAGTATAAAAAAAGACAGTGCCACAAAAGATGCAACAGATATCTGCAATAATTTAGGATTATGATTAAAATAGGAGCAATCTCTGATTTCCGTAGAGGAAGAGTGCATGACTATAGTGCATCTTGAGTATATACGTATAAACTATGAAATATTGGATTTTTTTGTAGCTATGAAGAATATAAATGATTTTTTTGTATTGTAATCATTAATATTAGACACATTCATGTTTGATCAACATAGAGATAATGAAAAGCTAAGTAATTATAAAATTGGTTAGTTCTGAAGATTACAAGAACAATTTGCAGTTATGTTTCACTTGATAATAATATGTGGTGGTAGTCTAATGGGAGCCATTGTTTTTTAAAAGAACACATGTGGCCATCTATATTAATGGTCAACATGTGACCAAAAACAAATAGATCAATCTGTGACGAAGGGTGTATAAGATTCTAATGTGATAAAGAACATATGAGGTCAATATATGAGATCTGGTGTATAGGGCCTTTCTGTGATGATGAGTTAGTTTTTGATCAATCTGAGAGTATTAAAAGCCAGAGTTATCTGTGGAAAAAATAATTACAGAAGCTATTTGTGAATGTAATTGAATACGTTGGAATAACTTCTGATGATAGGAGTGATCTGTAACTAGAATAATAGAGAAACAATGAGAAAAATTCATAAAATGACATACTTACGGCAGTTCCAGAGCAACTTGTGATTGATACTATATTTCACTGAGTGGAGATAACACTGTAAGATAATGCACCTTTTCTTTTTATTCCTCTTTTTCTTTCAAAGATTTGTACCGAGGTACTTTGTACCAAAGAAGGCACCATGAGAGGCGACATTGTAAACTTTCACAGTACTCCTGTACTTCTGTACATGAGTATATGTGACAATAAAAGATCTTCCAATTCTAAATTATAATTCCACTAATTTTAATTCTAACAGCCATAAACCGGCTGAACATTCATAGATCATTCCTAAACTCTTCATTCCAGAAAATGCTTACCTTAGTCAACTGAAAATTGTAGCATTTTTTTTATTGTCATGAAATGTTTTTAAGTTGGTCATAGTCCTAGGTTGATGTTATTTGTCCAAATTCATGGAATCCTTGTATAACAAGAAAGTGAACGCAATGAATGACATACAGCCAATACAACTGAATGATCTTTATACCTGACACTAGGATCGTTCTATGAGTGAGAATAGTTCAGGCATTTTATGTGATTACCTTGAACACTGAATGACTTGAGACAATCAGCAATGCATGAACAATTTGTGGCATTGAACAAATATAAATATTTCTAAATCAGTTAAATACAAATAGAACCATATTTGATGAAAATGAGAATGAACTGTAGCAAAGAGCATCAGATAATTAATCTGTGACTGCTCTTTATAGGAAAAAGTAAGCATTGCTTAATAAAGAATAAAGCATGACCATGGTGCCATTTTAACCAAATGGCTTGTACTTTGCAAACCAAGACCTTTTAAAAAACCCCATTGTTTAAAAGTATGCTCTTCTTCCCTCCATCATTACAATTACATCTTTTAATTATGACGTTATTACTTTTGCATCCTCTTTTCTTCTTTCTGTATGTTTTATTAAAGCAGGGAAATTTAGCTTGGTCAGCTGTGCAGGAGCTCTGTCCCACCAGTAGGGTAAAACCCTGGCTGGCCATAACATAGAAACATAAACTAGACATGTCAGTAGAAACTTCTCAGTGGACTAAAGCTTAAAATGTTTATTTGATGTTCCTCCACCTACTATTTCAAAAGAGAATTGAAAACATGTAATACATTCACCTATTTATATTTCCAGCACTATTGTTCGGGCTTTTAATGATCTAATTTCTTACTGAAGCACAAAGATTGTTCTCATTGAAACATACCGATTTACTGAAATGTAGACACCAGTAATGCAGTTAAGAACTGAAACATGAGAGAATATTTCATCTCACAGATCTGTGTCTTGCAAAATTCACTATTATGATTGGCACATACGATGGCATCTGATACATAGATAACCAGAAAGCAGAGACTGTAAATGAGACAATGTGGCTTTTAAACAAAACATTGTTTAGTGAAAACAAAATCCTCATATGTAAAGCTTAGAATGCTGAAATAAAGACAAACTCTCCCTAACTGGTAATATTTACTCAGATTATAATTTTAACATTTACAGTTAAATATTTTGTTGAGTATATCATCTACACTAAATATTGGTTTTAAAACTAAGCCATAAGTATTTGTTATATGCTGAAATATGTTAGAATAATAAAATTATACTGAAGATACTGGAGCAGGATTAGCAGCAAAAGATTTATAAATCTGAACAAAGTCAAAATAGAAGATTCAAAATTCTAGTTTGGTGAGAGAAAAGAATGCATTGTCTCATATCATATGTGCTATGATGTGAACTAAATAATAGTTTTCGCAAAATATGAAAATCTAAAAAAATTCAGTGTGAAATGTACAAAGTGAAGTGTATGAAATAAGATGAAATAGAGGACGTGATTTTTTTCAGGTAGGGTTGATGAAAACATTTTGTCATCTCATCATTTTCTCTGATAATTGTTGATTGTATTCTCCTGATTGAACTATATTGCTATGTATGATGTAAGATAAATGATTCACCATAATTATGCATTAATTTCAACCTGAGACATGTGAAAACATTTTGAAACATATTTTGTTATTACATTAGTCTCATAACTTGATCATTTGTAGCATATAATTAACACTGAAATAGAGCAACATGTAGCATTATCAAAACTATATGCTTTATGAAATGATCTTTTGCATATCAAAAATTACAGATTAAAAACAATAGTTCCACCTTTTATTGACTAAAACAAGTTGCACATTTAATTAGATGTAAATATACTTTTCAAGTCACATTTACATTGTATCTAAAAGGTTTTTGTTTTGCTCCCATTACAACTTATGCTTTGTAGATATTGTAAATTCCAAACTGACTACTGTCTAAACCAGAACATACTTGAAATGATGACAAATTTACTTCTGCTGTATTGAGCTCAATTTTGATACCTGACAGAAACTATTTTGGGAAGTAAACAAATCAACTGATTCCCTTTGCAGTCAATTGGCAAGATGAAAAATAAACAGACCGACTGGGAGGCTACATTAAAATAAGGCACAAGAAGTTATATAAGTTTAATAACTTATAAGTTTAATTGCAAATAGATACCCCGTCCCCCAACAACAGAATGGAAAGAACTGGATTCATATTACTGCAGAGTACACGTTCAGTGGATTATTATAACTGAAATCCTTGTTCTTTTCAGTTTTTATCATCATCTACATGAAGCTGCAATTGGGAAATTAGGTAATTTTGTTAAATACAAATAAGAAGATGCTTGGAAAACATGTGGGCGGCATCTGCGGAGAGGAAACAGAGCTAACATTTTGAGTTGAATATGACTCTTCGTTGAAGTCAAGATATTTACTCTGTTTCTAATTTCTAAAGTACTGAGTTTTTCTAGGACTTTTTCTTTTTTTTTTTGGATTTCATGCATCCAGAGTCTTATGCTTTAATTTTAGAGGTATTTGTATTACCTTGTTTCAAAAAATGTACCGTGGATTTGTGCATTGTATAAGACCAATGAATACTGGAATCCCTTCATATGTCACAGTAACAATATAGCCAATAGTAAAATCATAAATAAAACCAATGCAACTGACTATGAAAAAGATCAACCATGCCTCCTTATCCTTCTTGACCCACCTGCAGCCTTTGGCACACAACTGACCACGTCATTTTCTTCCAGTTGGTTGGGACTGCACATGCTTGTTTCCATTCTTAACTATCCAATCACGCTCAGAACATTAACTGCAACAGCGTCTTATCCCAGTCTTGCTGGAATACATCTGTTATCCCTTAAGGATTTATCTTTGGCTCATCGTATTATTTTCCTTGATGCTGCCTTTAACTACATCGTGCAAAATACAGCGTCATTTTGTGCATACACTGATAGTAACAAACTTTACCACCAAACTTCTTAGCCTGTTTTCATGTTGTCACTCTGTTTGGTCAGCAACTGTACTCCAACTAGAAAGTGAGAAGACAAAAGACAGTGACCCATCCGTAGATCCAGTCTTTTATCAACACCCTCTAACAGTCACTTATGTATGTCTCAATTTTCAAACTCCTATTTTTGTTTTCAATTACTTCCAGGACCTTACTACTCCCTATCTCTGTAATCACCTCAAACCAAACAACTGTGAAATATCTACATTCTTTTAATTTTAGCCTCTGCAGCATCTCAATATTAGTCATTCCGTCATTGATGGCCGTGCCTTCAGCTGTCACAGGCCTGAGCTTTGATGCCCCCCCACCCCACCACAGCAGCACCTCCCCACCCCATACATTGCAGCCTGTCTAGCTCACTTTGCTCCTTTAAGACAATCTGTAATACCTACCTCCAATCAAGCTTTTGGTCATCTTCTTATGTGGTGAGGTGACATATTTTGCTGGATATGCTCCCATGAAGCACATTGGGCACCTTTATTAGATTGAAAATGCTATATGGATTAAAGTTGTCACTTTAAAGAACAAATATATTTATTTTCGATCTCTGAGTCCAGCATTTCGGTTTGTAATCTTAAAATGGTGCCTATACTATTTTAAAGCATTTTTGTGAGTTGATGTTTTTAAGACTTTGTAATATGTATTATAGTTTTATAAAATATTGTGGACTTTGGATGGATTGTGAACAGTGCTGACAAGACCAACATTTATTTTCTTGGTTGCCCTTGAGAATGTGATGGTGATCGGCCTTCTTCAACCGCTGCAGTCAATGATGTACACTGGAAGCCACAATGCTGGGGGGTGAGCAGGAGAAAATTTCCAGGATTTTGATCCAGTGACAGTAAGAGAGAAGTGATGTATGTCAGGATAGTATGTAGCTTGGAGCAGTACTTTCAGACATTGATGCTAAAGGTTTGGAACAACTGTTGAAAGAACTTTAGGCGAGCTAATGCACTGTATCTTGTAGATGCTACACATTGTTGCTACTGTGCATTTGTGGTGGACTGACTAAATGTTAAAAGGGTGGATGTCGTGCCAATGAAATGTGATGCTTTCCCCTGAATGGTGTTGATCTTCTTGAGTGTTGTTCAAGCTGCATTCATCCAAACAAATGGAAAGAATTTCATCACACTCCTGACTGTGCCCTATAGAACGTGGATAGGCTTTGAGTAATCAGCACTGAGTTGCTCACTGTAGAAAGCCTAACCTTTGACCTACTGCTGTAGCCATTGTATTTACATGGCCGATCCTGTTGAATTTCTGGTCAATGGTAACATCCAGTACTTTGTCATGAGGGGATTCGGAAATGGCAATGCCATTGCATGTCTCGTGGCAATGGTTAGCTTCTCTGAAGTAATTGGTCATTGCTTGGCATTTCTGCAACGTGAATGTTACTTGCCTGTTATAAGTCCAAACCTGAGTGTTGTCCAGGTCTTGCTACATTTGGACATATACTGGTTCAGTATAAGAAGAGTCATGAATGATGCTACACATATGGCAATCATCAGCAAACATCCCCATTTCTGACCTTATGATAGATGGAAGCAGCTGAATATGGTTGTGTAAAGGAGACAACCCTGACGAGCTCCTACTCTGATGCTCTGTGCCTTAGGTGATTCACCTCTAACAATCACAAACGTCTTCCTTTGGGCTAGATGCCCCCGATTCCTATTAACTCCAGTTCTATCGATACTCTCATAATGGTGTGTCAACGACAAATTGATTGGTGAAGACAGGGGGAAATCAGTTTTCCCCTCTTGCCAGTTCCCTCAGCAGCAATGTCCTTTGTTTGATCAATCATGATGCTACTGAGCCAATCTTTGTGATGGGCCTTGAAGTCCCCCTTTCAGTACATTCTGCGTTCCTACCAACGTCAGCATATCCTTCCAATGTGTTCAATGTGGCAAAAAACTGATTTATTGGAGGAGGACGAGGAAGTGGTAGGTGATATTCAGCAGGAGATCTCCTGGCCCATGCTTGATCTGATGCAGTGAGATTTCATTGGGTCCTTAATCGATATAGAGGACATGCAGGGCAACTTCAATCCCATCTTCCCACTCCATCCCATTGTGCTACAACCTTGGCTGAGTCTGTCTCACTGTTGGGATAGGGCATATCTAGGTACAGCGATGGTGGTGTCAAAGAATTGTTTGTGGGTATGATTTTGAGAAAATTATTAGGTCAAGCTGTTGTTTGACTAATCTTTAAGACAGCTCTTCCAACCTTCGCATAAGCAACTAAATGTTCATAAAGAGGACTTTGCAGGGTCAACAATGTGTGCCATCTTCATTTCTGGTGCCTTGGTCAATGCTGGGCTGTCCATCCAATTTAATTCCTTTCATCAAATATTGTATTGGTCTGATACAACTGAGTGGTTTGCTTTTGCCATTCTAGGGAACATTTGGGAGCCAACACCATAAGTGCAGATCTGGAGTTGCATATAGGCCACACCAAGTGAAAATGGCAGATTTTCAGTCTGTAAAGGTCGTAAGTGAACTAGATGTGTTTTTATGACAATTGTTTCATAGTCATCATTAGGTTAGCGTTTAGTTTCAGATTTATTCATTGAATTCAAATGTCACTAACTGCCCGGTGAGAACAGTAGCCTGGGTGTCTGGATCACGAGTTCAGGGAAAGCCACTTTGCTACTAACTCACTGCATCCCATGAATTATGTGCATTTTCAGTGTTACATCTCCTCAAAATTGAAAACAATATTAAGGCACATACATTTTTATTTGGTCATATCCGAAAAGGCTTAAGCACTGTGGCAATTAATACATGCTCCCTCTTCCTAGTTCAGAACAATAGTAAATAAGTGACATGCATTAAAAATACTGGAATTTCCTTCAGCAGTTTAAATGCACTTGAGGATTCAAAGTTACACAATTTCTTAAAGGCTTTGAGGATACTTGGCTTTGCAAGCAAAGGGATTACATTCAATAGCTAGCCAATGTCACTGCAGAAAACTATTTAATAAATAAATAAAACACACACTGCAGGCACAAATAGAGGACAAAAATAACCCATATTTGAGAAACCTGTGGCAGTAATGGATTCACATAGAATTTGTTATTCATTCACCAGCACACAAGATACATTTGTTAAATGAATTAATCTGAAGAAACATTGCAATCCTTCCAAGCTGAAAAATGCCTGTAGAGGTTATCCAATACAAAAATAGAAACACATATAATGTCATGAAAAATCATAGATTATTGCATGGGTAATATGTCAAGAAGTAGTGTTGTTATCTTTGATTTAGATCATTGGTTCTCAAACTTGAAGGGGACTGACAGGACTATAGTTTTGTCCCTTAAATTTCAATTTACCAGTTTATATTGTCAGAGTATCATTGAACAATAAGCTAGGCCTACAACACGAACCTCTAGTCCCATGTGTTACATAAATGACATGTTTTTTGTGTTCAAAATTTGTGAATGAAGGGAACACTTTATGAAGATAGTAGGAACTGCCAATGCTGGAGAATCTGAGATAACAAGGTGCAGAGCTGGATGAACACAGCAGGCCAAGCAGCATCAGAGGAGCAGGAAAGCTGATGTTTTGGGTCTCGACCCTTCTTCAGAAATGAAGAACACTTTATGAAGACTAATTTTAAGGCAAAAGTAAACTCGGAAACATGATCCTTTTTGTTTGTATTTAAAATTCATATTTACTGGTTTTGATTCACTGGTATGTTGCTTATGTCTTTAGGGAGGAAGATACAAGGAGTCTGCTTGAAATAAAAGGATCTAGTGAGAATGAGGAACTGAAAGAAAATGGTATTATTAAAATAAAAATAGTGCTGGGCAATGGAATTAAAGTTGACAAATTTGCCCCAAGGCTGAACTTTCTACATCCTGGAGTGTTGAAAGAGGTTGATATTAGAAATAATAGATACATTGGTGATCTTTCAAAATTCTATGGATTCTGGAGTAGCGCCTGCAGAATGGAAGATTATAAATTAGACTATTTAAGAAAGGAGGGAGAGAGAAAACAGGAAACTCTGATTTGTTAACCTGACATCAATATTAGGGAAAGTATTCAAATCTACTGTGAATGTTGTGACAACTGAATGCTTAGAAAATATGAGACAATGTGGATTTATGAAAGGGGTTTCATATTTGACAAACCTGTTTGTGAGGACGCTACAAGCAGAATAGATAAGGGAGAACTATGAATGTAAACACATTTGGATTTTCAGAAGGTTTTCAATAAGTTCTCATACAGAAATTTACTTAATAAAATTAGAGTGCATGCAATACAGGATAGTATATTGTCACAGATTGTGATTGGCTAACAGAGAAAACAGAGATCGACCAATTGCAGCACCTCACTAGTCTCTGCTTGCAATGTGGGAATGGCCCATTTAGTTTTACATGCTGCTTTCTTTCTATTAATCAATCACAACCTGTGGCCAAATGTGATATTTCAAAGTTTTCAGCTAATAGTAAATTAGGTGAGAAAATGAGGAGTGATGAGGATGCAAACAGGGCTCAAAGAAGGTTTGGAAGGCTGAGAATAGGCAAGAGCATGGCAGCTACAAAACAAGGTGGATGACTGTGACCTTATTCACTTTGTATGAAGAATGCAGATGTCGATTATTTCTTAAATGGTGAGATCTTGGAAAGTGTTGATATCCAAATGGACCTGGTTGTCTTTCCCCTTAAGCCACTGTAAGATAAAATGCAAGTGCAGCAAGCAATCAGAAAGGCAAATGGTATGTTGAACTTTATTGTAAGATGATCTGAATACCAGAATAGAGGTTTTGTTTCAATTGTTCAGAACCTCAGTGACACTGCATTTGGAGTATTGTGTGTAGTTTTGGTCCCTTTACCCAAGGAAGGATATACCAGACTGATGTTCACCAGATTGATTCCTGGAATGTCCTATGAGAGGTAATTGAGGAGACTGGGCCTGTATTCTCTGGAGTTTAGAAGAATGAGAGGTGGTCTCATTAAAACGTACATAATTCTTACAGTAGATGCAGAAAGGATGTTTCCCCGACCTGTAGGGTTGAGACCGGGGGACACAATCTTCAGAACAAGTGGCAAGCCACTTTAAGAGTTAGATGTGGCAGGCGGCACCATCCAGGTGGCAGCAAATCTTTAGAAATCTCAACTCCAGGGAACTGTAGAATCTCAGTCATGGCGTAAATTGAGGATAAAGACTGACAGATTTCTAGTTACTGATGACAACAAGGTATGTGGGGATAGTGATGAAAAATAGTATTGAGGTAGATGATCAGCCATGATCCAGAATGGTAGAACAGGTTTGAGCAGCTAAGGGACCTGTTCCAGCTTTAATGCTACTATATTCTTAAAAAGAGGGAAAGTTTAAAGTGTATTATTGTGGCTAGTACTTTTTCGACACACTGAAGAAATTCGCAAACTGTTTGTGTTGCAAACTCCATCCTCCTAGAGTTCAGAGATTCTTGTCCAATGAAAGGAGTAGATGGCATTTTTATTAAAAGGTATGGCATTGTCTGAATTATACGTTGAAATACTGCACCAATCAATCTCTTCAGTTTCAAAGCAAAACATTGGTGTTGTAACTATTATCATCTATATACTTTACATCAATCAACACTCAAGTTTCACAGAATATCATTGCATGGGCAAGTGTTACAAATGAATAAACATTACTATCTGCCTAGTTCCAAATGAAAATTGAAGGCTGCAAGGATTAAAGTGAAACTCATGTTCCTTTTCCCTATGCTTTGTTCAGCAAAGGTTTTGCATTTACAGTGATGTTTTGAAGGTAACTTCTGTTGTGATGTGAATAATATAGTTGAAGTGTGCAAAATAAATGCATTTTTATTTTCTAACAACCAATGAATTTTAAATGGTTGTATGGGCAATACGAAGTCAAAGCTAGTTTGATGCCATGAATTAAACATTAGAGTTTTGTGTATTGCCTTGCATGTGATAGATTTTATTTAGAGTTAGATCCACATATACATTCAAGTACATGCACATTTCAACTTTGACAACAATTTATATGCCACAATTGTTTTTAGAGTTGTTAAAACTGACTTTTTTAAAAGTTTGATTTAAGGTTGGTTTTCTCTCCATTCAGTTGATTACCCAAGTTATTATATCACTGTACAAAACAGACAATAAAAAATCCTAAAAAAATATGCACAAGCTCTGCATTCAACTTTCCTCTGTTATTGAACAATTTTATTTGAATAGAGTGAATACGTAAACCATATTTCATATTTTTCTTTAATTTTTCTTAAAATTTCTTAAAATTTTTATTTAAGTCCAAGTAAAATTAGTAAAATTGTAGGGTGAAGGAGCTTTGAGATGATTTTAAACTTTCAGGAAGTTTGAATTTCTAGAGTGATGCACATCAGAATTCTTTGTAATAAAATATATATTTCACCCGTAACTCTGCCTCGAAACTTAATAACATTTAAAAATGCACTGGATCAGTCGGGATGTTTAGCAATTTTTAAATGCCACGCCTAAACTATAAGTCTTTAATCTGATAATGCGACAAGTCCTTCCAGTTTCTAGAAATGAATGCAGGCAAATGTCCTGAATGAATGTTTTGCAAGAGTTGGTTTAAATGTCTGCAATTATTGGGGTGGTGGGTAGGGATATTTTCCATTTATCCTCGTCTGTTCCATCTACTTAATATTTTAATGACAACGAACAAACGTCCATCCAAGGCAATTACAAAGAAACTGGAAAATTTGTTTTTAAAGAACTATACAATTTCGTTCATGATATGATTCACAGGAATTGCATTTTTGGTTAATAAAGTGGAAGTGCCGGAGGAAAACTGTCTTACGCTTTGTAAACTGTTATGACGCCAAGAAAGATCTAATTTAAAGGTTGCACAAGCTTTAATTGTCCATTTTGTACAAGTGTCTGTTAGAGTAATATGAAAGGTTACACCACAGTCTATGCACAGGAAATGTTAGATTGGCAATGTATTTTTGTGGTAAGTCAATTGAGAGACAAATTTAATGTTTACACCGTACACCATGTAGCCCAGTGCGAAGTTAAAAGATCTTGTCTCTGATAAGTGTTCTCTTTCAAATTAAACATTTTTTTTCAATTTCTTGCATCTGGATAATGTCCTGAAAATTTGCAACCTTCCCTAGTGATTTACGAGTCACGTCAACGTGATATTTGAATTCTAAAAATTGTCCATTGTAAACCCACACCCGCCATTATAATGTAATGGAAACTTGGCCTTCATTGCCCAGTTTGAAGTTCATTTTAAATGAACAAAAAGGAATACTAAACTAAGCATCTATTGGTCTTATTGTATGTAATCCGTGTTTAATTTTAAGTTTTCTGTGATTATTTTTGAACTTGTCTGAAACGAAGCTGAATCAGACTCGATTGAGAATTGTCCTTATGGTGAACTCGGTTGTTATATTTTGCTCATATCTGCCGAGTGAGTGTAACTCTGAAGTTTGCAAACGTGAATTATGTATCGAAGTCGGACGTTGCTCCCAACAGGAGCAACCGAAGGTCGGATTAAGTTTACAGTGTTTAATAATAAAGATAACCTGATAGCGAGTCGAGGAGTTACTAGCAAACCCCAAATAAAGTCCTAACCTTGCTGGTCTGATTCTAAAGAAGAATTAGGAATACAGATGTATATGATATTCATCACCCCTGACTTGGCGAAAAAAAACTTTGCTTTAGTTGCATGGTGAGCCTACAGAGTCTCTCTCGGTAATATGGTACATGGTAACTAATGAAAGAGACTTTCGACTCGATTGTGTTCCTCGTCTTTTTAACTGTAAGAATTAGTGGTACTCCCAGCCATTCTTTTTAGCAGATAGAACAACAAATTCCCGGTCAGGGATCATTCAAACGACGCCTCAAATATTTTGTTATGTATTGACCAACATGCTTGGTGCCGAGTTATGTGAAAAGATCTGACTCACATTGGGTTCCCTTTGCATCACTCATAAGTTGCTTACAATGTTAATGTTGGTCGAACGTAATGCTCAAGAAGATAACTTTACCCAGAGCTGTGATCCCTTGCTATTACAGTAAAGCGAACTTGGGAGAGAAGGGAGGAGGCGGGGGAGGGCTAAAACGAACGTACGGGTAACGAATGTTTTCAGTATTAGAGAACACGGTAAAACTGAGTATAAACAAATAGGAATTCGTGAATAATTGTCTCTGCCGAAACCCCAGCTTCGACTGCTGTTGTTGTTGCGCTCTCTTCTGTCTAGATTTCAAATTGTAACAAATTGCACAGACAGCTACAAATCTTTTGTGAGGTTTCAATTGAATACATTTTCCTGTATCGGATTTCCTATTGCTGGGCATGAGTCTTGTCGGAAATGTCATTTTCATTTTCAACACTTAACAAACCGGAGTGATTTATATTCTACAGACCGAAGCTCAATGCAGTAAAAAAGCTTCAGTGTAACATACTCTGGATATCTGCTTTAAATTCTCTTCTTCTCAAGGAAAATAGTAACGCAGACATTTTTTTAAAGCAGTTATTATATTGTCCAAGTTTCCTCGTCGTAATTGCAGCGATCACAAATATCCTAGCTCGTCGTTGTCAAAAGAATCCCTCTCAAACTAGCCGGTACCCATGTATGTGTATCTGAGGTGCTCCCCGATATTTCTGCCACTCCCCTGGTCATTTAGTGACTGCAGTGGATTTATTTTGCAAAATCAGATTCCACAAACACACTTAACATGTTAACCAGGCATATTGGAACAAATGCCTTCCCATATTCGGTGGGCATCCTCTATCCCAGCAGTAATTGTGTGTGCGTTTGGATAAAGTATGTAATCATCTTCTGTCGCAATGCTATTGAAATACAGCAGATTTTCAATTAAAGGCTTTCTGGAGCTCAGCGGTAAATGTTCCTAGCGAAGGCATGTCAAAAGTGAATTACAATCATTGCTCATCTTTCATAGATTCCAGCCCAATTCCGCGTGTGATGTCTGTTGTTAAATATTTGCAATCGTTCCGATCAAATGCACTGGGGAGGGAGAGGGACAGTACAAACCGCAACCAACAGCTGGGCGCTTCCAGGTGTTGCAGTCTTTCTGGACCAGTCATCATAGGCCACCACACTGAGCGGATTGCCTACCAATACTGTATTGTTTTGTTTTTGAAGTAACACCCACAGCGTCTTTTTTTAAGCTATTCGTCTTTTTCTGGCGCAGATCGGTAAAATAAAAAAGTTTGGCTCACAAAAGTGGTATCCGTCTCCTATATATTGGAACATTAAAAAAGTTGAGATATGATTCAATAAAAAGGCTGGGAACAATTAGCAGCTCGGGCAGTGGCTGTGGCAAGAGAAACGGACAACCTTTTGAAAGGTCATCGGCCTAAAATATATTTTCAGCCTTTTCCTGTTTTATTTCAATTACTAATAGTGACGGTAGCTTGTTTTTCCATGTTGAACAAGATGCGTTCGAGCACTGCTATCAGCATTGCTTCCATCCGCGTGTTATTAATTGCAGGTAAATGTAATACAGATTTACTGATAGTCCAATTTACAAATCCCCAACTTCATCGAAATCCCCATTAATTGATATGAATTCGTGTAAAAACGGCACCTCGCTTCGTAAAGGTTAAAATATTCAAAAGAAGCTCAAAGATACTAACAGTCCAAGAGAGTCATGGAAATGGGAAACTGGCAAAGCACAAGAATGAAATTGGCAAAAGGTGATAAGACTGCAGAAAGTGGATGAAGTGGCAGAGCGAATGAAGTCTCTCTCTCACACACACACACATACACACACTTGGATCTGGTTTAGATTGCTATTTTTTCCACTGAGCTCGTGTTTCGTTCTTTTTTTTCTGTTGGCAGCTCGCTGCTGTGAAGGGATTAAATTGTATAATTTGGAAAACAGTCATCTGCTCCAGAGCTGAGTCAGAGGCTGATTGCAGCGCCGCGCTGTTCAGAACACAACTTTAGCCCGATGAAAAGCAATGAAAAATGATTCCTGGCTGATGCTCCCGAGCCTCCACTCCCCATTGCCCTTTGAAAGTAGTCATACAGTACAGCACCACGAACATCCCCACCTACTTCCCCACCCCCACCAACCCCCAACCTTCGCTTATTCTGTCTTGATTTGCCTCTGCGACTGTTTTTCGAAATATTCCTGCGAAATTTGGGGAATGAATCTCACAACTCAAGACTCTTCTTTCCACTCCAGGTGAGGTGGGAGGTCTTTAAGATTTCCTTGCTAATTAAAACGCGTGATATACTTGTACTAACTAACTAGAACAATATATTGGTGTGTCACTACGGTGGGGAAATGAGATTGGTTTCATGAATTTTATTGTTGGTGAACGAAAATTGTTCCTTTGCCTTCTTCGATTTTTTGTTTGATTGTCTCTGCAGTGATAACATATTTAGGCATAAAACTATCCAGATTTTCTTTGATTTCTACGACTCCTCCCACTTTTCCTCTGTTCAGGAAGTGCTGTCTTTCTAAAGAGTACATATTGGCTTCACGATATAAAAGGTCCCGGGCAAATGCGGTCGTATCTATTCAGAAACTGAACTATCAATTTGACATAATGTGGGACAGAAGATTAGCAACTGTAATAGTAAATCGTCCGATGAACTACAATTGACTGGGTGTAAGACACCGGGTAAAACACCTCTTTCATTCTATATTGCCAGTTCTTTGCTGTTTTGTAACATTATCTTGTATAAAAAATACGAAGCGGATCAGTCTGCATATGCAGGTGTCGGATCAGCCGCCCAATGCGGTGTGCTGCAATATTGATTTGTAAGTTTAATATCAGCAGGTCATACATATTTCTGTATAAATGTATAGGTGATCAGCACTTTCTGAGTTTTCAACGCGTAATCGTTTAATGTGATGATCACTTTGAGATTAGCTTTTTGTTTTAGTTCCAGAGTACCATGCTGAGACCTTCTTCCCCGGTTTTGTTTTAATGCCACTCTACCAACCAACTAAAAGTTTCATGACACCTAGAACATTAACATAAGCAGTCAATCAGATCTATTACTCAGAAAGTGAAGCACTAGCAGTCATGTAAACTGCTCAATCACCCATTAACACAATGCTTTTTTTAAGTTCCAAAAACTAACATCCAATTTGTTTTTAGAAGATGCAACCTTGAGAACCACTATGTCACGGAAAGACTCATCTAAAGCTGGTCAATTCTTTAGTAGTTTAATACTTTAATACTTCCACAGAAATGTTTTCATTTAACCGCCATTAATCTTTAAGAAAATACTCGGCTCATATTTTGGTATAAGTTCATGCACTTAAATTGACTATACTCTTATGGACACGGAAAAGAATGCTCCTTTAGCATTCAGCCTGTTTTTTTTTGGCTCAGTTCTTAAAGTTTTAACTTAAGTAAAACGAATTACCTTAAAAGTAAAGGGAAAGAAATAAAGACCCAATCGATTTCAAATGATTCGGTTTATACTTTCTCAAAGAAAAATAGTACTTGGAACGTCAATCGCATAGAAATTTGAGGAAACATTGGAATAACTTCAAACTTTTATCAAGATTTGAGTTTTTTCTTCTTGATGTCAATGATTTCATTCGAAATGCAAGAGATAAAACATTTCAAAGGAAAGTCATACTTGTAGTGCCTTTCATGCGGCGACAAAACGACTATATTTTGTTTAAAATAAATAAATTAATTAACTTCAAGGGCAAGGTATCCATTGTGGTCCGTCACATTCCAAAACGAATGCGATTTACCGTGCGGGCATCCTTCAATGTGCAGAACTACAACGGATTCAAACTGAACCACACCTCAACGGGATCATTTATATATTGCTGACAGAATGACTATATGTCACTGTGATATATATAATACATAACTGAAGCAAATGACCACTTTCAATGGCATATTTTCGCAACAGATTGCTAAAGGGATCTTGTGCATAACAACGTGACCGGGGCAAAGAAAATGCGGTAAACACGTTAAATTTCGATAAAAGACCATAACGATTCATATCAACTGTAACAGTAGTTCGATCTAGACAGTGCAGACTGACATGTTGCCATTAGCACTTCAAACGGGTTTTCTAGAATAAGTTCACGGAAAGTGATTGGAGAAATTATTAAAATGTAACATTATAACAAATGTACAACAAATCATTTCCCAGCTCTTATAAAGTACGCTACCGATCTCGGCAGAAATTTTTTGTTGACTTTCGTTATCAACTTTAGAAAATCAGTTTTCCAATGTTCTACTCTCTGGCTGCAGTGTATTATTAGTGCATCTTGCTGTATGTGATTTGTGTTCGGGTCTGTCTATGTGTTCGGTAAGGAATGGGGCACGGACATTAAAGCTAAACATTTATTTTGCCTGTAATTCAACAGCAAATTTTGCCTGAAGCATGGCTTCTGCAAAGTTTCCAATTTTTAATGTGCGAAGTTTGGTTCTTTTGCGCTTGATTCGGCCACCTAAGTGCTCTGACCAGTGTGGCGCTGTTGTGCTTTTATAGTTTATTAAAAAAAATAGTCGATGCTGCTCTTTCAGTTTTCCCCGAATTTCATATCAATTTCACTCGTACTGAAACATAACAGCAGACAGTCTGCAAAGCCAAATGCGAGGAGTGGGAGAGGTGGGGAGCTTTACTGAGATCAGTTGGTGGTTGCTTAAATGAACGGCCTTTGCAATTCTCTATTTGCTAGAAATCCATTACTCTTAACTTTGCAATTAGTCCATTTCAATCCATTCGGTATTTCTTTGAATTCTTCCTGCTATTCTATGGTGAATTGTTTGCCAAAGAAGAGCCTATTTTAAGGCATCTGTTGACACTGGGAGTCGTATAACAGTGGGTGCTGTTGTTGATAGCCAGCGGCATCTCAAACAATTACGTATATTAGGTTAAGAAAACTGATGGTATCTGTTAATATGATTCCTTTTGAGTCGTGTTGTAAACTACTTGAAGCGGGATTATTGCTATACATGGTGGGCCACGTTTTTAACTGGAACATTTAGAAACGGTCCTGACTACAAAGTGCACAGTTGTACATGAGAATATTTGGATTGGGCGCGCCTTAATGTTGACCAACATTTTCCCCAGTTTCCTATCATTTTCCTCTTAGGGCAATCCAAATTCTCCCTTCTGACGTGTCATTGTGTAGCCTCTGACCTCTCGGTTCTTGCTCCAATTGCACGATTTCCGTAACCAAAGAATTTCCCTTTTTGAAATTACAAATTTGTCTCCAGTCTTCAAAATTTCTGATGGTTTACCCATTAGTATATCTGCCAACTTTAGGCGCGGGTTAATGAAAATGTTGCTTTCTCTCAGGTAATATTTGGGCGACTTTGCTGCAGTTATTTCTCAGCTATGTTATTGCTCGACGCTGAAAGTGAGGTGCAATGAATTAGCGCACGCAAATCTAGATGTGCGGAAACAACACTGCAAAATTCAAACGGTCTATCCTGGCCGAGTGAATCGACCTAGGGTGTTCCTGTTTTCCTTTTTAGTGTCGCTAATTTATTCTTGGTCTGATTTTGAAGTCTGTATCCTCCACGTGTGCAAGGCCTGCTATTCGTATTTCTAGAAAGGTTGTTTCTTCTTCAAAGCACGGAAATTGGTTCCTAGGCCACAGGTTAATCGCACTGATAAAACTCATTTAATTGGAGTGGTGTTAATGCAGCGTTCTATCTATCTATCTATCTATCTACCTATCTATCTATCTCTACCTACCAACCCCTGATTTATTGCATTGTCGTTTGAATTATGATCACTATTATATTTCTGTTTATTCTAATACTTGTCCTTGGAGCTAGGCTGTCTTTTGCATTGATATTAAATGATGTTGTCTTACCTTCTGTTGCATAGTTCCCTGTATAATTATGAATTCTTCACACTCTGTTTCATCACTGGCTGTTCTCTGGCCCTATGACAGTTGTAGCCGGATTTGTTTTTATTCCCTGCGTCAGTTATCCTAAATTATTCTACTTAATGCCTTCTCGCTGTGTCATTCTTGCTGGTGTAACTCCGGGTTACTCTTATCCATACTCGTTGCTCTTGCTGGTTCAACCCAGAATCACTAACTTGATTGCTCCCTCTGCTTAATACCTTCATAATTATTCTCCCTGTCTCCCTGCTTCCCACCCCTCTCTCGATAGGTGTGATTTTATGCCTTTTCTACATCCTTCTAAACGGTTCTTGCTTGTCCATCTGTCTTCTTAACTTAGTCCCGAATTGTCATTTAATAATGTTTGTTTTAATCCAAGGCTGTCTTTGCCTGTCTCCACGTCATACTAGCTGACAAATGTGAATATTTTCAATGTGTTTTATTCTTTGTCACTCTATCTCTCGCTCCCTCCTGTTCAGTGCTGGTGAATTTTCACTGCCATTGCTTGATTTTCTTTTCCTTCATTTTCTTCTTTGGGTTTACTTCTCCCTGTTTTTTTTTTGTTTTCTCTCTGCTTTGGAGCGGCGTTTCTCTCACTCTGGTTCTGCTGAGATGTGTCAATCATTCTCCCCTTGCTATTGGCTGCGGAGTTTGCGTCAAAAAGTTACCAGAGAGGCGCTTTCTCAGCAAGTCTCAGAGAAAGGGGAGAGAGAGAGAGACCAGCACAACTCAGCAATCTCGATCATTTTCCACTTCCATACATCAGACACCTGCTTTAAATAGGTTCACCCATCTTCTTCTTCAAATAGCCAGAGTCCGACTTGGCTGGCTGAGATTGGAGCAATTATACACGAAAAAAAATTGCCAATCGATAATCTCGAGACTTCTAACCTATTTCTTGTGTATTTGCTTTCAGGGACAAAGGCCGCCAGCATCGGGGAAGCCTGACTTGTTTGAGGTTTTACTTCGATCTAAGCACTGTAAAACAGGTGAGTTTATTTTTCTTAAAAAAACGTTAGCCTTCCTCTGTGATGGAGAATCTGAGTTTAACTCTGCGCAAGACTCCTATAGAATATCAAATCTGTGAACGCACCTACCATGGGGTGAACCCCGCTTGAGGTAGCTATTCGTGCAGTAGAAGACTTTCTGTATATTCGGCTTGTTCACGGTTGTGCTGGTTGGTCCAAAGGCAGTTCTGACTAGTCTGAAATCTTGGTTCGTGTTTTGTGTTTTGAAGAACATACACTCCGAAGTTCTGAGGGATTGGATAGGAATGAAATGGCAGAGAAATAAGTATAAGTCTTGCCGTGCGTTTTGCCTTTCGTAGTATATGCTCGTTTGCTAGTTTCTGCAATAAATGTGGGTTACAATTGTCAATTTTCCCAGTCTTGTGCGAATTGAGCGCAAGCAGTTTTCTTTCGCGCGAGTTGGGTTTGCTACTGGATCCCAGTAAATTCCCCTCATCCCCATGAATGTTCAAACACAGGGATAATTGGGGAGGCGTGGATTTCTCTCGATTTCTTTTCCTGATATCGTTGATCTGCCCCTGCAATCACATCCTCATTTGGGGAGTGCTGGGCTGCAGATGCTTTTTGTCAGTCGTTTATCAGTTCAAATAAACTGGAATGAGATCGATCGCTTCCCAATTATTGACGAACAGCTTTCCTAGCAGAGAGTCGGATCAATAACCTGAACACGAAGAAACTTCGCTGGACAAAACCTAGGCTGCTTTCCGCTCGAATTCTAGACGTGAATATAAAACACTAGAATTTTGTTTTTCAATGCAAATCGGTTTGTTCAAAATCTATATAAATTTCAGGTAGCTAAAAAGAAGAAACTTAACATCAGAGTTTCCAAAAAAACTTTCCAGCCAAAAAAAACTAATGATTTCAGTAATTTTACAAAATAGCTTTAACAATTCCAGCGTTCGACTCAGCCACGGAAGCACTTGATCCGTGTAGTAAAAGTTTAATGGATCTTGTCAGTTATTTCCCAAAATAAAAATTGGAATCTACAATAACATATTTCGATCAAAGGAACTGAAGCTTATAGATAAATGAATATGTTTTTAAAATTAATAATGATATTTGCTAGATTTATAAAGCAATCTTTGAAACCCAAAACCCAGCTTTATTTGCCAAAATTGAAATGTTAACTAAACAACCGGTCAGTATTAGCCTGGAGCTTCATCTACGTACGAATGTTATATTTAAATATTTGAAATGAAGGCGAGGATTTTTCTAACTGACATTTAGTTTCTCCTGACTCTCAGACTCGTGTAATTGCTTCATCCTTTTAACAAATTTCGAAATATTATTTAACATCGAAACGGTTGGATTATTCAGATCTCTCTTTATCCTCCAAGCAAATATAAATTAAGATTTTAATGTCTCATTGCATAATCTCATCGCAAGAGTCTTGAAAACGTTTCCTTTAAGATTTATCCAGCGGGAGAGCTTGTTGCTGTAAATGTAAAGTATGGCTCATCAAGAAAATCTAAAGCTGGAAACAGCAAGATCCACTGTTCATTCTATTTGAGCGCAGAGTGACTCACATCTCACCAGCTTGTCCTGGTTGTACATTGAAAGTGGAACTGTTATGTCCTGAATAAGTTTGGAAACTTGCGGGCAAGTACAAAGTATTTAAACGAAAATTTTCGAACAACTCTAATTACAATAAACATTATATTTTAAAACTATTCATTATTTTGCATTCGTGCAGTTTAGGAGGTGACGAGAGGAAGGGTTAAGTACAATTTGCAATAAATAACTTACCACCATCGTTAAAACACGCTTCAGTTCAAACTGTGGCAGGAGAGCATCGGCCTTAACACGTTACAAATACTGTATCAAATATGAAAGTAAATGCCCGTTGTTCGAAATCCCACGAGTCTCAAAGTTGCAGGGCCGGGCCCTATATGAGATTAATGATGTCTTTTTTTTAATAAACACAGTTCGACTCTATAGCTTTGTTTCATTTCCATCAAGCAGAAAATTAATCAGAACAAATGCAGCAGGGATGAGGGAGAAAGCGTTCTTCGCCATCCCAGTTTTTGCAGCGTCCTGTAATTAAGGAACGTGTGCCACCCGGATTATCTCGTTAATTTATCAAGAAAACATTTATTATAATTAATTCTCGGCCGCATGCTCGGCGGGGTAATTACGATCGACCGAATGCCGAGCAACTGGTAGATAGGATTCTTTCAAAAAGTGACAGATTGTGCTGGGAAGCCGACAGACTCGACCCGCTCTCTATATAACTGGCTGCACTTCTCTACCAGTCAGCAAGAGAAGCAATTTCCCTGTGGCTTCAGCCTTTCAGGTAGGGCCAGTGGGATCGGCCGGGAGTGGAAGGCTGCAACTTGCAATCCATTTTGTCCGAGTAAATTGCTTTTCAGGTAAGGGCCTGTACTTGAAACTGGCAAAGATCGTGTTTTATTTCTCTCGCGGTGCATAGTTGCAATCAGGCAATAGACGAATGAACGGTGCAGCATTGAGTTAATCGGGATGAAGTCTAAGACTGCACCAAGGGTCATGTTGCTTGTTCTGCAGCTTTGGGAAAGCGGTGTTTACACATTGGAAGCAGCCTTTAACGCGGGCTGGATCTGATAAACGCTGTGTAGAGCGCTGGCTGGTATATGTAACAGGTCAGCATCTGAATGAGTCGACTGCCTAGTTTTTGTTTTGTAATGAGAAGTTTTGTCATCGCAACCCCCATCTCCGCCATTTTGAAGGTGTGCTCACCCTTGCTAAACCTCGTCTCCTGAAAGTAAGATGCCAGGCTCAAATCAGGTGCCGCCACTTTTATTTTAAAGTCAAGTAAGACATTTTCATTGTTGTTGTGATGCAGGGGATTTATGGAGTATTTCTTGGAGAAGTGATCAGGTGACAATATATGACTTCCGCGGGTAAACAATGTTAGACCAAAGGCAAAGTGCAAAGTTGGCCAATCAACGGAGGAATCTGTCCCCAGTTTCTTTAAACCCAGGCACCAAACTCTTTATTCAGTAATGTTGGATTTTTTTAAAATATTCAGGTGCAATACAATTGGGCACAAATAGTTTTGATTTCCCGGCGACTTTTCCCCCCCGATTGAGAATTAATTACTTGTTGGCTTTGTCTCGTTCACGTCGAGCAAACTACCAGAAAGCTAGATATTCTGTACCGCGAAACCTCGCCTAGTCGATAAAAAGACGTTGTGCTGCATCGCACTAAATGTTGCCTTCCAATTCAAACAGGTGTATTCTCAGCTCAGAAGCAGTCTCTGTTCCCCATTGTAAAACGCGTAAAATAAAACGAAAAACTTCGCTAGCGTCCGGTTGCAAATTCTACACAGGAACCTTTTTTTTAACATTGAGCCTTTGTTTTTCTCTGTCCATAAAGTCTTTGTTATCGGTAGTTTGTCGATTTTCTCCCTCCCGGGCCAGCAACTCATTGTCTCTGCAAATGGTCCACAATCAAGTTTTGTTTGAGCCAATTAGCGTGATAACAGATTGGTGCTAACGAATGGATCTATGCAAATTGCATCTCCAACAATGCGCTGTGTGCATTTCAAGCATTGGGGTTTTGTTATGTGGAAGGCGTACTTTAAGAATGGGTGTAGCACGTTTTTTGGGACATATTTATCTGGTCACCATCCCTGGGTCCAAAAGACAGCTGGGGGTCCCCGGATGCTTTAAAGAGACAGGCTGGGATCTGTTGAGAAATCAGATACTTTCCAGTGACCGTTGATACAACATCTCCTCTAGATCCCTCCACTCATCATCCTTTTCTCTTACTCTGAATAGGTTTAAACCGAGGCCTTTCTGCAAACTCAGTCGAGGACTCAAAGACACGGACTCCGGATTTTTCTCTCGTTTCTCACAGATTTGCTCTTCAAACCAACCTTAGCATGATGTCTTATCTCAAGCAACCTCCATACACAGTGAACGGCTTGAGCCTGACTACATCGGGCATGGATCTGCTTCACCCCTCGGTCGGCTACCCCTGTGAGTATTTGCTGAAACCTTATACTTTACCAGGGCCTCAAAGCAGACTTTTTTTCCAAGAACCTGACAAGAGTTTTCCGCGACGCTCACAGGCAGGAAAACGTGCCGACCCATAGGGATTATTTCAGTGTGTTTATTGCTTTTAAATGGGAATTATCAATAGAATTCAGGGCGACAGAGATGACCTCATTCCAGCCTCTTAACCCGCACCCAAGGTTTGTGTGTGTGTATTGTGTGTCTGTGTGTGAGAGGGAAAGAAACTTTTCTGGTTCGGAACCGCGCCTAGCTGACTGGTCCCGCCTGATGTGACTCTCGGGTTTAGTTTTCGACTCGTTTCGACGCCAAATGCGGGGTGAAAGTTTGCGCCCTTCTTTGCGTTTACAATGAAATTCCCGATGTGTTGACCGATCGGCTTGATTTCTGTTTGAAGCTACTCCGCGGAAGCAGCGGCGAGAGAGAACCACTTTTACCCGGGCGCAGCTGGACGTCCTGGAGGCGCTTTTTGCTAAGACCCGCTACCCGGATATCTTCATGAGGGAAGAGGTGGCTCTCAAAATCAACCTGCCCGAGTCCAGAGTGCAGGTGAGCGGCACACTGCACACACGTCCCCTTCTCAGTAACTGTTACCGGACCTTCCGACCGTGTGAACGCGCAAATCCCGCTCGCCCGAGAGAGACGGAGAGCTGCAAATGAGACGGCAGGATGTTTGAGGGAGAGGGTGGGAGAGACAGCGCCGGGAAATTAGTTCATGGCCCGCAGCGAGCCCAGGGGCCCGGCTCTGTGTTTCTCTGAATGGGATTGAGAGCGAAAAGCCGTAAATTCTTTGAGATTATTTCCAAACAAAGAGTGGATTTAAGACCTGTCAGGTCAAACATGTTACTTCCCTGTAAAGTTTTATACGAACAGAACACACTTTGCTGTTTTCTGGTTACTAAAGGAAAACTGAAGAGAGGCCCGAACTAGTTCCTTATGATTATTTCCTTACCGAGAGCGGTCTAGATAATGTTGACGCGCAAAAAGGTTTTTAAATTGAGGGTACCGGTTAGTTCAGTGCTGGGTGTCTAAGATACGAGTTTCACGAAATAAAACAAATATGATATTACATTAAAATGATAAAAATGATTTGCATCAGCCTTGCTAACAGAGAGCAGCCGCTACACTGCACTATTTCAGGTTTGGCTTTTTTTTGTTAAGAGTTGAACTGATTTTCCCCTGTGTGTTGGTGTTTTTTTTTAAAAAAAGGTTTGGTTCAAAAACCGTCGAGCAAAATGCCGCCAGCAGCAGCAACAGCAGCAGAATGGAGGGCAGCACAAAGTCCGACCCAGCAAGAAGAAGAGCTCACCAGCCCGGGAGCCGAGCTCGGAGAGCGGAGCGAGCGGTCAATTCACACCACCCTCCAGCACCTCGGTGACGGTCATATCGAGCAGCAGCGCCCCGGTGTCGATTTGGAGCCCGGCGTCCATTTCTCCGATCGCCCCCGATTGCCTGTCCACGTCCTCGTCCTGCATGCAGCGCTCCTACCCCATGAACTACACCCAGGCCTCGGGTTACACGCAGGGATACGCCGGATCCACGTCCTATTTCGGGGGAATGGACTGCAGCTCGTACCTGTCCCCGATGCATCACCAACTCCCCGCCCCAGGGACGGCGCTCAGTCCCATGGGCACTAATGCAGTCAGTGCAGGCCACCTCAATCAGTCCCCGGCCTCCCTCTCTGCCCAGGGCTATCCAGCCGGCGGATTAGGTTTTAATTCCACCGATTGCTTGGATTATAAAGACCAAACAGCTTCATGGAAACTCAACTTTAATACTGACTGCTTGGATTACAAAGATCAAACGTCTTCGTGGAAGTTCCAAGTTTTGTGAAGTGCTGGGACTCTCTTTGAAATTGGACAAATCATTCCAATGTTAAACCTTTGGAATGAAGAGCACAGGACTTACCTTATTCCAGTTCTTGTAGCCAACGATCCGGTTAAACTTTTGGAATGGACAGGACGATATTTGTAATCATTCCAAATTTAGCCATTTTTTAGTTGGCCTTTAAAAACAAAACAAAAGGACCATCAGGGCTGTGTGAATTGTGCGATTGGTGTCATAGATGCACTACTTTATTTAAAAAGAAAATGTTTATAAGGGTTCCATATGTAGTTCTGAGAGACAATCAATGTGTGTCTTATATCAGTGGTACATCTGTGTTTTTATTTGTGCTAGACTCAAAGCAAGTATGATCTGCTGTACTGTATGCAAGTGTGTGAACCCTTGTCGCTGTTGAACTCGAGCGGTGGGGGAGGGGGTGGGCACGGTTCTGCTGTTGTTAAAATGGAGCTAAATTCTGTTGGAATAGGTACCCACCATTGTTTGAAATGAGCGCCTTCAAACATAAGCTGAACTGTGAAACTTCGTGACTCTGGCTGCATATTTCACACGGGCGCTAAAACTATTTGTCCTTATGAACCCAATAGCTTAAAAGATGGCTGGTTGTATTGACCCCACTGAGGGTCAGGTGCTCAGAAGTTGGTTCTTTTGTTTGCAGGTGTTAATAGAGTAATATATATGCATAAACATCAACCATCCTGGAGTCCACAGATACGGACGACTACTTTAACGTCATTATAGCACAATTTTGATTTGTCTTCCACGGCTAAATCTGAAACAATATTCAATAAAGTGGAAATCCTGCAGCTCGATGGCACTTAGTGGGTGTGTACAAAACTGCACGACTTCGAGTCTGCCATTAGGGTCCATTAGTTTACCAAATAATGTCAGTTCAGGAATTCCATTCCCTCCCTCCGCTTGCCCACCCTGCCCCCACCCCTTCATTCCCATCATAAGACATGAGGGTGAGAATGTGCTTTTATAGCTTGCAGCCAATCTGTTAGAGTGGCGAAAATTTGCACTGTACCACGTCTATTTTCATTTTGTTTTTCATTTTAGAGGCACAGATATAAGCTGTTATGTTTATAAGTTTTAAAACGAGAAGAAAACAAATTCTTGTAGCAACTGATGCACAAAGGATGCCTGACTTAGAGTGTGTATACATATATCATATAATATATACATACTCCAACCTGCAACTTCTGAAGCTAAACAAACGCTAGGCGCTTTACTTGTCTATTTTCCTTGAAAGTTCTGAAATTTTATCGATTTTTTTATGTACAGGATACTTTTGTATTTCTTCTTAGTGTAAAAATGACGAGGCTTGATCTGGATTCCAGTCTCTACGACCTATTTTCCTTTTTATTAGGTATTGTAAGTGTTTTCAATGTAAATGTAGGTAAGATATAAAATGATTCATAAATTGTGCTTTTTACACGTGAACTTTTGTCCATTTCAGATATTTATTGTCCAACTAATTCATATAAATATTCGGTTATGTACAGTGCTTATTTTATGATAGATAAAAGGTCTTGTGAAATTTCGATCATTTCTTTATAATAAATATCACTTTTGCTGCTGAACTGGTTAATAGTAGCTGCCCAGCTCATGCATCTTCGTCCCACCCATTATGCTGTTACCCTCCTAATTTAGTGGCTGATTAAAGCGGATTTGGTATGAACCCGCGTACTATATTTCCTAACACGTATTGCAGAGACTTAAATTTATTCTTGAATTACATGATTGTGACAGCACATATCAAGTGCCTGAATGCGAACAATGTAATTGGATGGAAATGCAGAATCTGTTGCAAACACAACTGCAAACATTGGCGTGGTTCCTAAGAGCGCCTGAAAATCTCATCCACTATGACAGGACACCAAATATGCCGATTTTCTTCTTTTTAAATGATCATTTAATGCACAATCTCAACGTTTCAATTTCATTTCCAATTGCAAGAAGACTTGGAATTATGCAAATATTACTAATATCAAAAATGTGGAGAGATGGTAAATGTATTCGAAGGAAAGGGTGTGCAGCTATTAGAATATTTCAGCTTTCACAGTACAGCCATTTTCACCCTGTTTTAAATTATTTTGTTTGGACTAAGACACCAAAAACCATTTGGCTCACTCACCTTTAAATGCATCACTCTCTAATCTCTCACATCAATGGGCAACCTTTCATTTCTGAGCACAGAAAGCTGCGTAATGGCTGCTTTATTCAATTGACTTTTCAACACATTAAACACGCGTTTAGGTAACACCCTTCGGACCTGAAGGGTATTGTTAATCATGACCTTTTTACTCTCACACACTCTAAGGAAAGCATTCAAAGCGAATCGAACTGCTGACAATATTAATTAATTAAAGAACCCTTGTCTCAGACTCTTTCATCTATTCTGACCTACAAAGAACTTTGTGTAAAAGCTCTGTTCAAACTCCAGACTATTTCACACAAAACGGATCTGTTCCTTTCTAACGTTGTGTCGTCATTTTTCGGAGAACAATAACTGCGAGATTAACTGTAATTTATAATTAACCAACGTGGAGACTGAACACCAGGAACAGGGAATAGAACACACTGTTCTTCATACATCGGCAATAAATAAATAACCACTCCGTCATTTCAGAGATTTTGTTTTGTTTTCTTGCGATAGAACTTGTGAATCAGGAATTGTTTCCCTATCACCTGTAATTTCAAGTTTAACTTTGCGATTGGTATATTTGTGGCTGACGTCACGGCTAAGGAAAGGGTGGACAATTATGGAAGGTTTCTTGAAAGGAATGGCTTAATGCTAGCTTTCGATTAACATCTATCAGTTTTTGACCTAGGCAATCGGTGGGCCACCAAAAAGGGCTTCTAATTAAACCCTTTAAACTGTAGAATCTGTTAACCCCAACTTCAGTGAGACGAGTGACAGCAAACTTGACCCCAGGCAAGTGGAACGCCCACTTACTTTGCAGTTAACAAGTATTTCCCATCCAAAAGACTTGTTTCGTTGGTAGTGGACAACATAATCGTGTAAACCTGGAGAATATTAGATCAGTGACAGACCGTTCTGTCCAGCAAGTCTACACTTTTAAAAAAATCAACTGTTCCATTTAGTCTAAAGCCGTTTTCTGTCACTTTCTTCTTTCGCGAGCAGTTATCTGTTTCCATATCAAAACACCGCGATTCTGCTACTGCAATCCATGTAACAGGAAACTTCAAATTCGCATTGTATTCAGTGGGAAGATATTTCTGTCCTCCCACCCCTCCAACACCACCACACCCCCGCCCCCGCCCCTGCCCCTCAGCACCCCAGCACACTCCGTTGTTCTGTGCATTTGACCAACTGGTTGTTTCAGTTGGTAAATAGCATTCCTGGGGCTCGCAGATATAGCTGTTTACAGTACATTGTCTGTGGTGTGTGCATGGCTGTTTGTCTTTGGGTTTCAAATATTTTACAGTATCATTTCAACTGAGCTTGATATCCGGTTTCTATTTATCTACAGCTGACTGCTCTGATAAAAACAACTTATTTATATAGAATCTTCAAAGCTGTAAAAACGTCACCAGAACATTACAATAGCTGTTGAAATTAGAATTCCGAAAGAATCCAATCTTTTCCCTTTAATCTCTACTTGTTCTTTGCATCAAGGCGATTTCGTTGCGGAATCAGTCCTTCTGGGAATCAATCGTGTTATAAATAATTGCTTCTTTGGAATTCAGAGAATTAGCATTTGCCCAATCTAAAGTTTATTGTGTTTCTTTTTTAATGTGTGTTGTACAGACAGCAGAGGCTTACAACTTCAAAACTGATGCATTCAGCGAAAAACAAATCGTGGACATCAGCTTCCATTCTACTGTGTCTCCTTAAAGGAAGCATAATGTCACACCATGTTAAATATTATTCTACATTTTCTGTGCATCAGTTTTAAACATTATCTTACATTATTGATCATTTTGGGGACAATGATGATATTGCCTATTCCTGTAACGATTTGGGAAGCAGAAGGCTTCTAGGCTACAGCGGAGGATTTTATTACACAGTGTTCTGGAACTGATCCAGGCGAGAAAGTCGGCAAGCTGCTGATCAGCTGCCTTAAAATCTCAAACTTCATCATAGACACAGGAGCAGAATTCCTGGAGACTCCCTTCATTTCCTCATATTGTTTCTCTTTTTATTCCTAGTGTATTTCACTGGAAATGAAGATGGCCTTCTATCTCACACACCTGACTACATACCAAGGCTAAGCGATCAACATGTTCAAATTTAGACAATGATGATTGGGCCCCCAACCATCTTGTTTATAATTCACATCCTCGTTACCGAAATCAAACCATTTAACCCAAACTGCATAGCCCATGTTTTGGATACAAGTTCATTCTTTGGCACGTTTCCGATACAGTTGTTGAACGGGTTGAACAAGTTGTTCAGTATAATTCAGGACAGTAAATTACTTTGGAATATTTTACCCGATAGCCAGGAAACGCGAAGAAATATTGGCCCCCATGTTTGCGAAGCTGTTTAGTTTTGCACAATAATTTGCATTAACATTGTCGTTGTTTTGGAAGCCTTAACATGTCATTTTTTCCATTTTTGTAGCACGTGATCAATTTTACTAGCATTTTACAGATAATACATCACCGCGATAAGCGACGGTGGAAAGTAATTTGATCAAGAGTCGGTGTGTTATCTTTAACCAGAGTGAATAACGATCTCAGCTGTTCAAATGACACTAAGATTAACGTAGTGCATGATCCCTTCAAGAAAGTTAGCAACAAATCCAGCAAGAGGTGCCAGTGATACCAGACATGACCCAAGACGCGATGTCTTTAAAGTAACAAAACTCATCGACAGACGTGGTAAGGCAGCTCAGTCCAACCTTGTGAACGTGTGATACATACCCGGACCTTTGGACTAGATGAACTAGAACCTAATTAAATTCTTATTTAATTTAACGGGGCGGCATGGCGGCTCAGTGATTAGCACTGATGCCTCACGGGGATACGGGCTCGATTCCACCCTTGGGTGTCTGTAGAGTTTGCACATTCTCCCCGTGTCTGCGTGGGTTTTGTGCGGGTGCTCCGGTTTCCTCCAACAGTGCAAATATGTGTAGGCTAGGTGGATTGGCCATGCTAAATTGCCCATAGTGTTCAGGGATCTGGAGGCTAAGTGAATACAGGGATGGGGTGGGTCTGGGTGGGAGGGTCAGTGTGGACATTATGGACCGAATGGCCTGCTGCTAACACTGTAGAGATTATATTAATATGGCGGCAATCCTGACCATTCCAAAAAATGCTAAATCACGGAATCTAACTCTAAATGTAGCTTCACTTCTCGGCTTGATCTGCAATAACACGTTGATTTTATCAATATTGGTGAGGTTAAATTTTGTCGTTGAATTCCAAATGACCAGTCAGAAGAATTATTCGCTCAGAATTACAGTGTTATTGTAGCTCCTAGCTTCCTTTAACACACAAGGAAAAATCGATGAAAGCTCGTATTTCGCGTGCTGATATAACGTAAGCTCGTGTCATATACCAGCCGTTATTTCGGGCATGTTTATTTTGATACCTATAGATAATCTATCCATTTATATTAGGTGTTATTGTTCGTCAACTGGGAATCCAGCGCAGCAGAGTTAGGACAGGAGCGGAATCAAAGCTGCAATTTCAAAGGTGTGTTCGCTCCTCCCAATCGTTCATTATCCGATCCAGAAAAAATGGCAGCACCAGTGGAGTGTTATGGATGAATGGACAGTCCGCTCACATTAACACCTGATACATTTGCGGAAAGGTTTAGATTCGGTCATCAGCATCTTTTCAGACACGATAAGCATCAGTTGTTCCTGTAAAACATATAGACGGTGAAAGTAACACGGACAAGCAAATTGCAGATTTAAATAGCAGAAAAAGCAAATTGACAGGAACGGGCAATCAAACTGTTCGATGCGCCCAAGCTCAAGTTTGAGAGTTAAAATCACGGTTGAATATGGCATATTTGTTAATTGCACCAAACATTGAAGTATACGGGCGGTGGGGGTGGGGGTGGGGGGGGGAGGTGGGCACTCAGTACACTTGGTTATCTTTTTATTATAACGCGTTTCGCAAACTGATGATATCTTTAACAACCAATCCCGCTTCTTTAATTTTACCTTTTCGCAATATTGAACGGGATCACTTCAGTTACATTGGTCAGAAATTAGCACACGCAAAGAGCTGGGAAATCAACGCAAGGTTAGCGCTGTCATTTAAATAGGCGTCTCGGGGCACGTATAGGTGACTTAGTGCACAATACACTACAGAGGAGTGTCTGATCTCACACGCACACACGCATTGTTGTTTAATAAATACAAACATGCTCCAAACCTTATCTGTTGTGAGTAGTTAGGACTTCTGATGGTGACCTTTTTTAAGGATGTTTGTTCACACTCTGAACATTTCCAAAAAACAAAAGACTTTTCTTTCGGCTTTGTGAACCAGCAGCACTCTTATAGATGTTTTAATGATTTGACTCAAATCGCAACTAAACGTCAAAACTTTAGGTCATAATCGAGAGCTTTTTTTTAATCAACAAACTGAAATTGGATCATGATGCTCATTGCGAATCTGGTTAGTGCTGCCAAAACTGTAAGGGACGAAGATGCAATTGGCAATAACTGAGTCCACTTCATATCACAAGCACTGGTCTCTCACTGTCCTGCTTGACAGGCATCGCCCGCTGTTCACTGTATCGATCCTCCACAAGTGGCTCCAGTACACTTAAAAAATTATAATTCAGCTATTTGGATCATTATTATTAGCGCAGAACAGAATCCCAGTCACTAAAGCAAGGGGAAGAAAAGAAAATCTAGATGAACCACATGAATTTTGATGAACTGACAAACTCAAGTCATCGAACAAAACCCACGGGCCTATAACGACGCGCAATCGATACACATTATATATTATTTCAATCGCGTAATAACTTACATGTGGTTAACTGAGTTTGTTAAGCACAATTATTTTTGACTAAAAAAAGTCTAATTCGGGATTTGATGGTATCACCTGTAATCCTGAAATACAGCAACTGCAATGAAAGTGCTGCTGCCCGCTAATAGATTTATAACATGGGCAAGGGTTGTTTTCTGCATTTTTTCAGTGTTCATGGTCGTGTCTCAAACGAATAACATTCAAGCGTTTAAGTGTTCAGTTTTCTGCTATATTCTCACGCAGGACAAATCGCACATTTTTACCCTGAATGAATCCGTTAGTCTGAAACGTTGTTTAGCCGTCCGTTTAAAAGTCAATATGCCACATAATTCTTAGTAAGCAAGTGTCTTTATTTGTTTTGAGGTTTTGATATTTTTACGGATTGTTCAGATCCCAGTATTCTTTAATTTTCCATTTGTTCATGCAACCTAAATTGGTCATTTATCGAACAATGGTCATTAGATACACTTCAGAAACACATTCAGTCCGATCCGCTTCGTATTCTGAGTTGTCCATTCCGGCTTCCATCAGGGACCCTGTTTCCCGCGAACGCTCCGTTAACTTTGAAATTCCTGGTGTAGATCTTTGCCGCATTGCCCATTGCTTTAGCTGTAGGAATGAGCAGCTGATTCTTGTCAGATATCGTCTGGATCATGTTTTATTTTAAAATTCCAGAGTAAATTCAATGTACTTTATTCAGGATACATAATAGGAATTTGGCTTACACATGCATTGTTTTCCATAATAGTTTTTAAAATCATTAACGATTAAATTGCGCAGCAATAAAACATTTCGCAATGCATTTTACAAACTGAAGAAGGATACGAATGTTGTTTTCTGAGAGCAGAAAATACAGAACCTTAACGGAGTTTGCGGTTTAAAGGGGATTGGTAAGGACTGGGCGTTCCGATATTCAGGTTAAATCACGTCGTACCTTTAATATCCTCACAGGTCGTGAGCGATACAGAATATCCCACTTTTTTAACACGTATCCATTAAATAGCAAAAAAAAAATGGTTTTGCAAGAGTGAAATGTGTGTAATTATAACAAAAACTCCGAATTGTAACACATTGCAAACGATTAAACTGACACTATAATTGGTCACAATAAATTCAATAAAATTTTAGCATTTCCGCTTGAAAAAAAAATTCGATTTTAAATGAGCGACACCGCTTCTGTCTGTCCAAACCGTAACCTGGCGATTTAGGACGTCTTTCTAGATGCACCGCCAGGAACTTTCTGGTTGTAAGGATTCACCATCCCAGACCTTTCGGCCGTCACATCATTCTGGACATTGTCAGTGTTATGTCATTTTCTGCTAAAGATCGTCCTCCTGCAGATGTGCCGTGCCTTAGCAGCCAGCGCCAACCACCCCCCCCCCACCCCGCATCACATATCCCCATAAAATGATATCCAAGTGACTTGTCTCACCGAATGCCCTCGTTTACCCATCAAACCAAAGGGGGGAATGCTCCGATTTCTAACACAACCCAAATCATCTGGAGACGTTAGAACCTAGGACAAAACAGCTCACTTTCTAGAGAACTGTTGTTCATTCCCATACAGGATAGCGTTTTGCTGAACTCACTTAGAAAAGCAAATCCCTCGGATGATCAGGTTTTGGAAGTGTACAGCACACGCCCGGAAACTGACAAAACCTGCTTCTCATTACAAGCATTCACTCACTCAATCTGCGAGCTTCTATTAAAACCTATCCGTGGATGCAAATCGATGTAATATACTTTGGCGGCGGATTACAAGCTTCTAATGGTGTATGGTAAAATATTTTCTCTCTAAACACCCAGAAAGTGGGAGCGGTTAAGAACTGGATTTAAAACCCTCTGCTTGGTTATCAGCTTACTGCAATTTAAATCCAATGTCCTTAATCGAGTCTTGGTTTTACTTGTTGTTTGTATCCAAGAATGTCGGGTTTCCTAAATAAACAATAAAAAGTGGAAAAAGCAATTTGTTTCTTTTTTTTATCTAGAAACGTTTTTCGATACAAACTGTTAAAGCAGAAGTTTCACCCATTGTCAATAACCATCACACGGAGTGCCTACTATCAGACAATTCTCTTCGTACTGTTTGTAGTGTTCTATACACAAACAGGGAGGGATCATCTGACTATTGTTTTAGCCATCTCACTTTGAATAAAACATCATACAGTCTCATTAATTCCTTTTGAAAGACACACAGCAATGTTATTGTATTTGAAATTTCATTCAGCGTAAAATCATTGTTTAAATCTAACATTGGTACTGATCAGTACCGTTTGGTAAGGCCGTATTAAATAAGTTTTAATTTAAATCTTGAATTTATTGCATATCAGCTTGAATATTCTGGGCTCCAGTATTTCTTTCCGTTCAACGTATAATTTTCCTCATACGATCTCCGTTTTTTTTTATTGCGATACCATACAGTACTTAACAAATGGAGACACTTGTTCAATACTAGAGCAAATGGATATTTAGCATATAAAACAGATTTAATAACCATACTAATTGCTGTTGGACTGACGGATCGTGTCCGGCTTTCGAAGAAAAAAATGATTAAATAACTCCTTGCATTCAGTACAAGGTACTCATTACGCAGTTTGAAGTAATTTAAGTAAACATCAGCTACGTTCCCTTAAATCAAGTTGAGAAAGAAGGCTTGTGATCTCTAGTGGGTGATATGTAGCCTTTGTGCATTTGTAGGATTGGATGTTTCAGAGCAGTAAGTCTGGGAGGATTGGGAGGTTTGTTTCTACAGCATATTCCGCAGAGACACTTCATTAACCCAATTAGGCAGGTGGATGGAGAGGGGCTCCGATCATTTACACCTTGCTAATGAAGTGTGCGACTCTTAATCTCCTTCAAACAAGATACAATCATGAAATGCTGCTCCATAGAAGAGAAATTAATTAGGTGGAACTATAGGATTAGAGCACAGGCGCTCCCCAAAACCCAACGTAACCTGCCTTGTTGCTTTTTGCATTAATTCCTTCGGCGATATTTGCAACAAGACTCGTATCCCTGAGCACAGGTTAATTATGATTTGAATTTTAAGAAAAGCTATCTGCATAGACGGAGACATGCAGGTATAGCTATCATATGTCTCCGATATGCACGCGAATCTTTCCCAATTAATTGTCCTAATTGCATACTTTATTCACATTATAATCCGACAGCAGATTCTAAAATTATGTGGGATTTTTATTATTCTAACTATTACAATTTTTAAAATTTTTAGATGCTACTGCACCCTGCATTTGTGTCCATGCTAAATAATAACATATCACCTGAAGAATCGCACTTCCAGATCAAGGAGTAAAATATTTATTTTGGAACACTCATGAAGGAGTTAATAAAAATTACAAGCTTTCTATAGTCCTGTCAGTTTACCTGAAGAATTACGGATTTCACAATTTCACCGGATGATATACAGGCAAGATGTAGCTGCAGTAACAAATTAGTAGCTATGTCTTTCATTTCATAAATAAGGAAATAGTTTACTTTCGAGGAAATAGACAGACTCTTGCCAGACGTTAAGTAATCAAAAAATGCCTTTTCATCCACATTTCAAACGTAAGCAAAACATAAGTTTTCCTTACAATGATTACCAGTTTAATTATCAAACTATTATAAATAATGTACAAATTAGCTTTCTATTGATTGTTGCTGAGTTAGTCAAAGTAATTGACAGTTTGTACTGCTTTTAAGTTGTTCAATTCTTCGATGAATGGTACGGCCTGTGATAAAGGCTTTGATACTCACTTCAAAGGTTCTGCTTAGACCTCAGGCTCCCAGCCGTGCACGTGGTAGGTTCTAGACTTGTAGAGTGACAGGAATAATGAAACGAGGTGACATGGGAGGATGAACTGCTTGTTGGAGGAGGAGGAGGAAGAGTGGGACTCTACCAGGAAGCAATACTCAGGCAGAGTCTTCAGAGACCAATCCCCCCAATAACAATCTAAACCAGAAGCAATGCATTATGTAACTCCATTCCAATAAGGAAATACTCACTGAACTCTATCATCTGCTGCCTGTCAGCTGGGTGAGAATGGCATTGCCAGGCATAGTTAAAGTAACCACTGCCATGAGCTTCGAGCATTGGTCACCTCCCAGGCTGAAGCAGGGGACATCTTTAACATCTTGTACTTCACCTACTGCTGCTCTGTAAGAAGACTGACTACATAAAAAAGGAGAATATATTTCCTTCTGTCTTCCTAGAGGGAAGCAGGAGAAGTGTACAGGTGGCTTTGTCACAATAACAGGCTTTCCTATGGTGCAGGCTGTCATTGGCTGCACATATGATTTTTTTTCCAAGTGCTGGATTTAAATTCAGGCATGAACTGCAGCTGTAAACTGCTCCACTCTGTCAATGTACAGTGAGCATCATGCAGTTCACCGTCCAGCATGCAAGCAGCAATCATGATGCCTTTATTCTGTGTCATCTGGCGTACCATTAGTATCTGAGTCAACAGAAAAGACCAGATGGTGGTTATTAGGTATCAAGTGCTTTCCCCCGCCTCTATGGCTCATGTCTCCAGCGTAAAACACACACGCAGAGAGTATTCATATAATATGAGCCATGAAGTGTCTTTCAGCAAACCTTTGGGTTGTTTACACAATGCTTGCTGCCTCAAGTAGTATCCACAGCATGTTATGACTCATCATGATTTGTTGCACTCTGAATAGTCATCATGAGGGCATGACAGTTTCCAGATATGGAACTCAGCTGAGAAAGAAGAAGGGAGAAAGCAATCAATGTATTGTCTTTCTGATTGGGCAGTCCATGATTCCTTCAGCTTATCATGGTACTACTAAACACAACTGAACTTTCCTATTCAACAACAGTCCCACATTTTACCATTCCTCCAGTATGGGGGAATCATCATATTGTCTTTTTAGCCACAATGCTGAAACATAGTAACACTGAAACATGGAAGATAGGAACAGAACAGGCCACCCAACCCCTCAAGACTTCTCCGCCATTTAATATGACCAAGGCTGATCATCAAGCTCAATACCTAATCCCACCCTTCCATCGTAGACCTTGATCCCTTTAGTGATAAGAGCAATATCTACCCGCTTCTTGCATACAATATTCTGGCTTCAACCACTTTCTGTGGTAGTGAATTCCTCAGGCCTTCCACTTCCTGGGTGGAGAAATTTCTCCTCATCTCAGTCCTGAAAGGTTTACCCTTCCTCCTTAAACTATGGCCCCTGGTTTTGGACTCCCTCACCATTGGGAACATCCTTCCTGCACCTGTTTGCTTTCTTTCAGCAAATGATTCATGATGACACCCAGGTCTCATTGAACATTTCTCTCTCTCTCAATTTACAAGAATTCAAATAACAATCTGCCTTCCTGATTTTGCTACCAAAGCAGATAAGCTCACATTTATCCACATTATACTACATTTGTAATGTATTTGAAAATTTGCTCACCCTGTACAAATCACAGTGCAACATCTCTGCATTCTGCTCACAGCTTGCCCTTCCACCTAGATTTGTGTCATCTGCAAATTTTGAAATAGTACATTTAGTTTCCTCATCTAAATCATTTAGAAATATTGTAAATAGCTGGGGTCCTAGTACCGATCCCTGTGGTACCTCACTAGTCACTGCCTTCCGAAAGCAGAAAAAAGACCCATTTACTCCTACTCTTTGTTTCCTATCTGCTAAACAATTTTCTATCCATCTCAACATAATACCCATAATCCCCTGCACTTTAATTTTACATACTAATCTCATGTGTGTGATTTTGTCAAAAGCCTTTTGAAAGTCTAATAAACTGCCATTCACTGGCTCCCCTGATCACCTCTACTAGTTACATCTGCAAAACTTCCAACAGATTTATCAAGCATGATTCCCTTCTGTAAACTCAGTGACTGTGTTTGATTTTATCACTTTTTTCTCAGTGCTGTGCTATAAAATCCTGATAATGCATTCCAATGTCTTCGCCACTATTGACATCAGACTCACTGGTGTATAAGTTCCTCTCTACCTCCCTTTTCAATTAGTGAGGTTACCTTAGCTACCATTCAGTCGGAACAGTTCCAGAGTCTGAACAATTTTGGAAGATGACCACCAATGCACCCATTATTTCTAGGGCCACATCTTTTAATACTCTGGGATGTAGATTATTAGGTTCTGGGGATATATTAGCCTTCAATCTCATCAATTTCTCTAACACCATTTCACTACTAATGTAGATTGCTTCCATTTCTCCCTTTCAACAAACCCTGTGATCCCAATCGATTCTGATATATTATTCATGTCATCCTTTCCGAAGACAGAAGCAAAGTACAAATTTAGTTCATCAGATATTTCTTTGTTCCAATAATAAATTCCACATTTCTGACTGTAAGGGACCTAGATTAGTTTTCACCAATCTTTTCTCTTTGCCAGCCAATAGAAAATTTTACAGTCAGTTCTTATGTTTCTTGTAAACTAACTCTCCTACTCTATTTACTCCTTCTTCATCAATCCCTTGATCCTCCTTTGCTGACTTCTAAACGGTTCCCAATTCTCAGGGCTGATGATTTTTCTTGCCAATGTATATGCCTCTGTTCTGTGTCTAACACTGTCTCTAACATCCCTCATAAGTCATCATTTGCTTATTTTTGCACTCTTGCACCAGACTGGAACAATATTTGTAGATCACCCATTCATTCTTTGAATGCTTGCCATTGCCTATTCATTGTCATTCCTTTCAGGAACGTTTCCCACCCCATCATAGCCAACTCATGCCTCACTACATTGTAGTTTCTCTTTTTAAAATTGAGGAGCATAGTCTTAGAATAAACTACATCATCTCCACCTTGATGAGTAACCCTATTGTATTATGATCATTCATTCCCAAGGGGCCTCTCACAATTACATTACCAAAAATTTATTTCTCAATGCATAATACCCAGTCTAAGATGGCCTGTTCTCTAGTTCATCCCTCACTGTATTAGTACAGAAAACCATACTGTATACACTGTAGGAGTTCCTCCTACAGTGTTGTGATTAATTTGATTTGCTGAATAAAGTCTAAAGTCTAAAGTCACCCATAATTGCGGATGTTCCTTTACCATATGCATCTCTGATTTTCTGTTTACTATCATTCCCAACATCACTAGTACAGTTTGGCAGTCTATATATCACCTACAATAATTTTTTTTCCCCTTGATATTTCTCAATTCAACTCATACAGATTCTACATGGTCTGAGCTAATATCTTTCCTCAGTGTTGTGTTTATAATCTCTTTAACCAAGAGTGCAACACCACCACCTTTTCCCTTTTGTCTATCTTTCCAAAATATTCAATACTCCTGGGCGTTCAGTTCCCATTCTTGGTCACTTCACAGCCATGTCTCTGCAATATCAATGAAATCATACCCATTTACATCTATTTGTGTGATTACTTCATCTGCATTATTTCAAATGTTCTGTGCATTCAAGCACAAAGTCTTAAGGTTTGTCTTTTTAAAGTTCCTTGTCCCATTCCCATTTTTTCTTATTCTCCTTTCTGTCATTTCCTCTTGTCCTTGAACCCCTTTCCTCTGACTCCTTGTATAGGTTTCCAGCCTCCTGTTAATTTAGTCTAACCAATCCCCAGCCACTCTAGCAAATACTCCACCTGGGGCATCAGTTCTGCTCCTGGCCAGGTGTAACCAATCCAATTTGTACTGCTCTCACCTCTTCCAGAACTAATCCGAATGCTCTAGGAATCTGAATCCCTCCTCCTCACACACATTTTTAGCCACATGTTCACCCAATATATCTTACTATTACTACTCTGACTAGCACTTGGCACTTGTAGTAATCCTAAAATCACTATCTTTGAGCTCCTACTTCTCAGCTTGCTCCCTAAATCCCTACATTCTGTCTTCAAGACTTCCTTTTTTAAGCTATGACATTGGCAACAATATGTAACATGACCATCAGCTATTCACCCATCCTCTTCAGGATGTCCTGTAGTCACTTTGAGACATTCTTGATCCTTGTATCAGGAGATAACATACCATCCTATTGTCTCATTTGTAGCCACAAAAATGTCTATGTATTTTTGATACAATTCAGTCCCCTATGACATATAAACATCACAAAACACCCAAGTTTTAACAATCTTTATCAGAGCAATCATTCAAAATTCCAAACCAAAGTCAATTGATCACTATTGCACATTCCCTTAGTGCAACTTCTGTATTCTTTTACTTTTTTTGGTGCTCCCGCATAGTGCCTGTAACATGACTGGTGTAAGGCTGCTGATTTTCAGCTGGGAAAGAATGTAGGATGCCTTTATGCAGCTTTAGACCTCGAGGTACTAGCTTTGGATTACACCAACTTGGCATTGGTGAACAGAGTCTTACCGATTAGCTGACAAAGTGATGATGGTGGAAAGTTGAAAGTTATTATTCTAAGAGAGGACATCAGGCCATGCTCTGTATCATGTTATGACCCTAGCTGAAGGTAACTTTGACAAGTCAGATCCCAGAATGTAACCTGGCTTGACAGTTTTTTTTTGCAATTGGTTACTATAGTGGTCAGTCACTGCACATGTCATACATGGCTGCCAAGACTTTGTGAGATACAAAATTCTTGCACAAAAGAAAATGAAACAGACCTATATGTCTGTAAGTCAATTTGTAAAGATCTTGACAGAAACAGCAAAAACATAGATTCAACCTTTTTCACAGCAATATCCATTTGAGATACTGGATCCCAATCTTTATTTTCATTTTCCAGTTTTCCAATTTTCCCTCTTGGACAACTGAAATAGTTTTGAGATGACTTTGCAGTTCTGACAGCCAAAGCACTTCTATAAACTGTCACAACCAGGAGATTCTATAAACCTGACAAACAGCACTGCTGCCAGGATGGAACTAATTTTTTGAAATGAAAAGAACTATTCTACTAAACTTAAAGTTAACTACCACTGTCCCCAATCATTTGTTTTTAGCATGTCACAGACAAAACGGTGCAAACGCTTTTTCAATACACGCCACAGATATCTGGCTGGGCATTTACTAAATCACATATTTTCATGGAAATTAACTATTTAGTGAAGATTTTCTAATTCTTTCCTGATCTGTTAAAAAAATAGTTACCTCCACAGAATTTAAATCAAAGTCCTTCTGCCTCTACTTTTAAAATCTATATATCCAATTTATAAAGGTATGTAACTTTACGTCTTTAGCACAACAACCACACTGTAGCACTGAGACAGTGTCTCTGTTTGCAATAAATTAGGGGTTGTGGCACTCGTCTTTCGATATTGCATTATGTTATTTGGAGAAATGCAATTGCGCTTAGGGTACAGGCTAACTTTACATAGTCATGTAACATTTACTTCTGCTTTTGGTTCCTTTACGTACGGTCTGTGACAGTCATTTAAAAAACATCACTTACAGTTTCAGAGTGGTGTAGCTGAAATTGTATGAGCTCTCAGAGCTGTAAGAGAGCCAACTGCTGAAAGCATCAGCAAGAATGAAGTAAAGAAAAAAACATTCTGTAACTTTGAATTACTGGATGCATCAAAATGGCTGGGCATTCTCCATTCCCCCCCAGATTGAAAATTAAAGGAGATATGAGCCAGAACTGTAATTTTTTTCCACTCTCACTGGCAAAATCAAGAACTGATTACATAATTAATTAAAAGAGCTGAGGGAACCAAGAGTAATAACCCTACAAACAGTGCTGGAAAAAGAATGCTACAATTTATATTACGATCTTGATCTCTTTGAGAAGAAAAGCCAGACTACAAAGATTTTGCAGGCTTGGAAGACATACATTGAACTCCATATTAACGTTACTCATAAACAGCATGTTTTCAATCTGTGAACCCAAGGGGAGAGCGAGACTGTTGATTCGTACATCACTGCCCTGATACATTTAGCTGATTCCTGAGAGCTTGGACAATTGAAAGATAGAGATAGGATAGTCTTAGGCATAAGAGATCTTGCCATTCCAGCATTCTCTCCACTGATAGAAGAAAAACATATTCTCAAGAAAGCTCTGGGGTAGTCAATCATCAGCTAGAGAATATTAATGGGAGAACAGATGATTATATTATGCTAAGAGATGTTTCAGGCCAAACAGAGACAACAATTTAGAAAAAAAGAAATTTTCAGAGAAACCAGATTAAGGCTATGGGGTGGAAGGTAAATATTGTGAAGGACATCACACAAAAGAAAGGAAAGCTTGTCCAACATGTAGAAAGCAGTGTTCTTAACTGGAAGAAACTGAAACACTTTGGATGCAGATGTTCAGCTGGAAAGAAGAAAAGCAAGTTTTTAAAGATAACTACTGGACAGAGGTCAGCCAATGATTCTGATGAATCACTTTACATCATACACTAGGTTGATATTATCAGGTCTGCAAGTGATAGATGGTTTGTTGCTGTTAGAATGATCACTGCAGAAAGAGGGCATCAAGTGAATGCAACGTCAGATATGCTTTAGTACTTCACGCAACATCGTCAGCTTCGCAGATCTGTGCAAAGTCACTCAAGATGACAAGTCAGAAATGAATCTCCCAAAGGTAAGGTTGAGGCTATACTATGGAACAATCCTCATGCCTGGACATTCAATAGAGCTGAAAGCCCAATGCAATGGTAGATATTAAGTGGAATCCATTGGTGTCAGCTGAAGCAAATCTAAAGCTGCGACCAGTAAACCCTAAATATACCAGAAGAAATTTGTCACATTTTGCAGGCCACTAAATCATTGATTAATTAACAAATCCTAGAAGATCCAGAGGTATTTTTATTGATCTTAGATATATTTCTAGTGAATATCATTCTGAAATAGATAAGACTGCAAGATCAATTCAGATCTGCTGAGGAGACTTCTAGTTGCCCTTAGGTCCAGCCTGAAAGACAAGAGAAAGAAGAGAGTAGTGGAGACAGTGACAACTCTTACAAACTTGATTAGCAACATATTACAGTGAATAAACTTGAAAGCGCAGAGTATGCATAGACCATAGAATCTCAATAAAGCTTTGAAGAAATCTCACTAACCCATGTCAACCATTGTCAACATTTTGCTACAGTCGCACTTAAGATCTTGCCATATAAGAAAGGCCTCTCTGAGGAGAGAACATTATCAGTTTGTGAGATTAAAGTTGTAGAAACTGCTCATAGTCTGAAATATAAATCTGCAGTTTAGTAACTAGGTGACCTGCTTCTCCTGTTTTATTATTAACTGACACTTGAATAAAAATGTCACAATCTAAAATTGTTATTGCCCATAACCTCCCTCAAATTAGTGTGTAATATGGAGTGGCAAGGTTCCAATGATATTTATCAACAATGAACATCCAACCTAGGATAAAGATGTCAGCTTTAAATATAAATTGGACAACTAATTTGTGTTTAAAATTCCACCACTGGATTAAGTATATTCAAGATTTTTTTAAAAATTCAAATTCCAAAAGTACGTGACAGGTTTAATTATAAAGGTAATCAATGGAAATCTCTGCACTTTGTTTCATGAGAAATATGATTGGTGGCAGTGTGTTTATCTACTGATGCACTAAGTTAAGTCATTGCACTAGTACTTTTACTTCCTGTTATGCTTTAATGGGATGTCAGCATTGCTGACAAAGCCAGCATTTGTTGTCCATCCCTAAATGTCCTTGAACGGAATGACTTCTTGGGCCATTTTCAATGGCAGTTAAGAGTCAACCACATTGCTATGATCTGGAGTACAAGGTAGGGCAGACCAACAGAGCATGGCAAATCTTGTTCCCTGAAGAACATTAGTGAACAAAGTGGGCTCTACAAGAAGTCATGATAGTTTCATCATCAGCACTTCAAAGACAATTTTTTAATTCCAGATTTATTATGTGAAATTAAATTCATCCAGCTGCCACAGTTAAATTTGAACCCAATGCATAAGCCTGGGTCTTCTAGATTATTTTGCAGTGACATTTCCACCACACCACTGTTTTCGCGAGTGTCCTATCTGGCTGGAGGGGAAATATTATTGGTGTGTCTATATCTCAGAATTAAATGGTGTAGCAGGATAATAACTAACTTGACAGACTAAACTCAATGTAATTTCCAGTGTGAAGGAGTCTGCCTGGCTTTGCTGGGGTTATAGTAGATACAATAACACTAGCTGGCACGAATGATTCTAGAAACATTAAATTATGAAATTGTCACAACACTGTGTATTTAGAAGGGGCAACAATTTTTACAAACGGCGATGACTAAGTTGAAAAAAAAATTTGCTAAACTTGTTAAAACTGAACCTAAAATAAACTTTGACGTTGTTCCCAAAAAGAGAACATCACTGCCATTGTGAATATGTTTTGGAACAAGAAAATTAAGATACAGAAATTGTAATCAAATATTCTTTGTGCATAATACATTTTCTGGCATTTAATAGCTTCCTGAACAAACAAGTGGTTAGTTAATTCGGCACCAGTCTGAATTCCTCTTTCTTTGACTTTGTTTTGACATTTAAAGGATCTTTTAGGAAATGATGTGTTGCATGGAGTTTCTGATTTCTTAATCTCTGTCAGAGTCTTCCTTTACATGACAGGTTGACTGATCATTTTGACATTCACGAATATCTAAACTGCATGCTAGTTATGAATTTGAAAAGCTTAATTTTATCAAATAGTGATTCAGTGGTAAATAAATTACATTTAGTTACCGTTTTTGTATGTGTGCAACTTTAATCTTTCTGCATTAAAATTCAATATCATCACTACGGTGTCCAAGAAAGATATGGACAATTGTATTGTTTAATTCCATGAATGACACACTGTAGGGAGAAGTGTGCCTACAAGTCACTAGGTCTCCTGAATTAATACAAGCAAGGCCTATTGTTTGGTTTTCTCATTTATAAGATAAAATTCATTGATGACCAAGTCGCTGCTGTGAAGTTACTATACAGCTGAGAGGGAATGAACCAAGATCTACATTTAATTCTTTATCCAAATGTTGCAGCATGTGACTCAACAACTGATTTATATTTTTATAAAAAAACTTGCTTATCATCACTTCAATATGTCCATTAATATAAACAAAAAAGAAGCAAAGTAAATTGCAGACCATATAAACTCCACACATCTCATCGGAAAAAAGTAAAGCCATCAGAACATTTATCTTATTCAACAAAAACATGGAAAGAAAACATTTTTAAAAAAAATTATTGAATTCTGCCACACACCAGAAAAAAACAATGCATCATTAACACACACAGTTCAGTCTTTGTTAAAACATTAAGAGCCTTGTAGCTCCAGCACAAATTGTATTCAGTGCTATAAAACATTGAAGGAAAATGGGCTCAGTGCTGAACATTACAGATTCTAGTACTAATAAAATTTGGCAAGGAAGTTGCCTGCCATATGTGTAACTAGTTTCACAAGTTCTGAGATAAATTACATGGCATAATATCTCAGCGGGACAAAAGCTAATGTGTTACCCAACAGTGCAGATTATGGAGACTAATTATTGATGTATTTTGTATGTATCAATCTATAAAGTAGTATTGTCTACGGCACAATGAAGATATTTACTGGATTTAACAAAATCAGAAGATAACCATATAATTAGAGGTGAGAAGGAGTCTACAGAAAGAATCCAGACTGATGTTTAAAGTCACCACAAGAAGAATTTATTTTCCTGAATAAGAGCTAACTTAATACAATAATCCAACAATTAAGTTCATCTTTTCACTGATTAGGCAGAGAAGCAAAATATCATGACTTACTTTATGGAAATAAACATTTTATTTGATATTCAATCTAAATTGTTCCATGTACCGTAGGAATATATTTCCAAATGGAAGCATCATAAATGTAAATTTGAGTTTGAATATGAGTTTGAGTTTGATTTATTGTTGCCACATGTACCGAGATACAGTGAAAAGTGCTGTTTTGTGTGCTATACAGGCAGATTGTACCATACAGAGTGCATCAGGATAGCAAAATAGAGTGTTACAGCCGTCATGTGCAGAGAGAGAGATCAAAATTAACATTTGAGAAGCCCATTCAAATGTATGATAACACTGGGTAGGAAGCTGTTCTTGCATCTGTTCGTATGGGTATTCAAATTTTATATCTTCTGCCCGTAAAGGGTGGAAGAGAGTATAACTGGGAAGGGGTGGGAGGGGCGGCGCTGGTTTTGAATATATTGGTTGCTTTCCTGATGCATTGGGAAGCATAGATGGAGTCAAAGGCTGGCAGTCTGGTTTGCTTGATGGACTAGGCTGTGTTCACAACCCTCCATAGTTTTTTGTGGTTTTGGGAAGAGCAGTTGCCGTACCATGTTTTGATGCATCTAGATGGGATGCTTTCTATGGTGCATCTATAAAAATTGCTAAGAGTCTTTGTGGACATGCCAGATTTCCTTAGCTTCCTGAGGAAGTACAAGACATTGATGTGCTTTCTTAACCATTGCGTCAATGTGGGTGGACCAGGGCAAATTGTCGGTGACCATCACGCCTAGGGACTTGAAGCTGACAAATATCTCCACCTCAGCACCATTGATACAGTCAAAGCTGTGCCCTCCACTCAACTTCCTGATGTCAACGACCAGGTCCTTCATTTTGATGACATTGATGGAAGATTGTTGCCCTTATACCATGCCATTGTGCACTCAATGTCTTCCCTGTATTATATCTTGTTTTTGTTTGATATCCAACCTACAACAGTGGTGTCATCAGCAAACTTGTAATGGAGTTGGAGTGGGATTTGAATATCGTCATGAATATATATGAGGTATAGTAGGGGCCTAAGTATGCAACCTCAGGACACTGATGTTAAGGATAATGGTGGAGGGGTTGTTGTCACCTATTCTTACGGACTGCGGTCCATGGGTCAAGAAGTTGAGGATGCAGTTACAGTGCAGGGAGCCAAGACCTAGGTCTCAGAGATTAGAGATGAGTTTGTTTGGAATAATGGTGTTGAAGGTGAAGCTGTAGTCAATAATTAAAAGCCTGACATACGTGTCCTTGTTATCCAGATGTTCCAGGGATGAATGTAAGGAGATGGCATCTGCCATGGACCAGTTGCACCGGTAGGTGAATTGTGGTGGATCAAGGCAATTTGGTAGGCTGAAGTTGATGTGAGCCATGACTAACCTCTTGAAGCACTTCATAATTATGGAGATGAGAGCCACCGGCAGTAGCCTTTGAGGCACAGTGCATAATTTTTCTTTGGTACTGGGATGATGGTAGTCTTCTTGAAGCAGGTGGGGACTTCAGATCATAGTAAGGAGAGGTGAAAGATGTCTGTGAATACTTCTGCCAGCTCGTCCACACAGGATCTGAATGCATGGCCAGGGACTCCATCCTGGTCAGTCGCTTTTTGTGGGTTCGCTCTAAAGAAGGCCAAACAAATGTCTGCGGCAGTGACTGCGGGTACAAGTGCATCTGAGGCTGTTGGGAGAGGTGACATTTTTTTCACTGATCTTCTGTTCAAAGTGAGTGTAGAATGTATTGACCCCGTCGGGTATGTACTGTTGCCTGCAATTCTGTTCGGCTTCGCTTTGTAGCCCGGGTATGTCGTGTAAGCCTTGCCACAAATGACGTGTGTCCATGTCGTTAGTCTGGGTACAATGGATGATTGAAATAGTAATTTATGCATCACTCACACAAACACACTTACTATTGCCTGTGTGAATACCATCCAGAATGAAGTGATCCATTTGATTGGCTTCTAATCCACCACCCAAACCACTCATATAAAAGTAAAATATTGTGGATGGTAGAAATCTGAAATAAAACAGGAAGTACTGGAGAAGCTCAGCAGATCTGGCAGTATCTGTGGAGAGTGAAACAGAGTTCATATTTTGAGTCTGATAAGTTCTGGAGAACAATCATACTGCCCTCGAAACATTAACTCTGTTGCTCTCTTCACAGATATTGCTAGACTGCTGAGCTTCTCCAGAACTTCCTGCTTTTCTTCCAATGAGGAAAACATTTGCTTTATCCTCATCTCCTACTTGTTTGCTTTCAGCCAAATTTGTAACCTTCATTCATAATCGCACCATTCATTTTTGCTAGGGTTGAATCCTACCATTCTCCTCTAAGATATCTTCTGGGTGATCAATTTTTAAAAGCAACATTTGAAAAAAATCTTTAAGGACTACTGGATAATTATTTTAAAACATATATTATCATATTCCAAGTAAGAACAAAACTACTGGGATGCCTCCTTCAATAGATTAAATCTATAGCTCATAAAGCCTTTCCAGTTTCTGACCTGTTTGCTTCATTGTTGGTATTTTGGCTTTTGTGAGGATTTCCATGCCACTTAAATTCTGTTTCTATTAAAATACATTCTTAAGGGGTGATACTTGAAAGAAAATATTTATTTCCTTTTATTCTATTGTTGCCGTCACTTACATGACACAAACAATGCAGAACCAAATGATTTTAAAAATGGTCTGTCTGGGAATGAAGGGAAATAGGTAATGATGTATCTCCTGTGATTTCCAGGCCCAAAATAGGTGTGCAGTAGTCGAAATACAGCCGGAAATGTGTGATACCACATTGGTTCAGACACTGAATAGCCTCCAACAAGCACAGGCATCATTTAAATATGATCATAAAGGGTCTTATGCCTGAAGCAGGGCCCCTTTGTTCAATTGATGTCCATGTACGGCTAAAATGTCAATTGCTTAATCCGCCCAGCAAATCATGCCAAGAACAATCCATAAGCAGATTTTCCAAGCAGTATTGAAAGGAATCCTCATTGCTATCAGAACAAGTCTTTGCTTAGTTACGTAGGCTGCTGAAGTGCTATCTGTCTGTAATTTTAGCTGTTTTGGCAGAGTTCAGTGCAGTGATTTGGGGAGGGGGGTGGGGGCAGCAAGAACTGTTTCATAGAATTTGCTTGCTCTGAATTGTTCAACATGGGAACACTGCTGGGCTTAGCATTATGGTTCTGAAGTCAGGAGGAGGGGCAGCAGCAGGGAAGACAGCAAAGACCTGTACAGGCTGCAAAAAGAGTTCAAAGAGGGCATTATAACGTGGGCATTCAGGAACTGAACATCATTCCTGCACCTCACTGTGGCTGTAGCAGGAAACAGGGTGTTGGTTACCTCCTTCGGTGGCTGCTTCTTAATACATCTCTAATGGTGTTTAGAAGGTGCCTTCTGTATTGAAACTAAGGACACTAATAAACTTTATTACTCATGATCGTGGGATGCAGGTGAATGGTTAGATGGCAACTCTGTCACACCCTCACTTGCAAATTTGAAATTCCAGATGTACAGGTCTCCAGTGTTCCCATGGACTATAAATAAGTCTAGTAATAGCCCTAAGATTCTACTAAGATTCACAAATGTCTCCATTATTAAAAGAAACAAAGCTCCAGCTTAACTCAGACCAGTAGGCTGAATAGCATGTGTAGATGTTTAAAATTACTTTGAACGTTCACCATTTCCAATCACACCAATCAACATCTTAATTGGCAGTGTTTTCCATTAAGGGCAAGGGAACTCACATGCAGCTGATAGGTGAAGGAATTTTTTTGGTTGTCTGGTTTTACAGGAGTTTTTGCAGCTTATGGATCACTTTCCATCTACAATTTTCTGCCATTATTACACTCAGTATGCCTTGTCTGCTTTTTCTGAAGCCCCTTCCTATTTCTTCTTTCTGGGTGGAGGAAAATTTGCAGCTTAGAAGCCAGCAGGTGAAGTTGGTGGTGACGGATGTGCTGAGAGTCTAGTTTATTGGACATCACATCAGTACGTGTGGTCTTCAGGCTCGGAAAAAACTGTTTGGGTGGTCTCTCAAAATTAATTCAGCAGTAGGCTTGGCTTCACGAGACAAGCTATTGAATAGAGCCTGTTACGTGCTGGGAGACCACCTATACCTGTGATTCACAAAGTTGCCCTTAACATTTTGCCACTGCAATGTTTGAGGTTGCCACAGGGGACACCCATCACGCAGCACAGTCGGAAGTGCACAGATGCACAGGGCTGACTTTCCTCACAGGCAGGATGTCATTTTCTGCACTCCTGATCTGAAGAAGAGTGGATGGCAATGGATTCCTTCAAACCCTCTGTTTCTGCAATTTGCCAATCTATCTGTATTGGAGCCCAGCACCTGTCTGGCAGCTTTTTCAACTTCCTTCAAATTTACAAGTTGTACATGCAGCAAGCCTTCAATACTCCACTGGAAAAATCTAAACCCAGTGGGCAATTTCTCTTGCTTCAAAAGCTCTCATTGGTTCAAAGTGTTACTTGGACTTTATTTGAATTAAATTATGAGCTGCAGCTTCTGGTGTATATTCTTCCTCAGCTTATGACTGCCTCACTTAACCTTGATGAACATTCAAAAGAGTTTCTTAAATAGATCCCTAATTTGCATGTGGAAGAGTCCTAGTGCTTAGAAATCTGCAATGGATCCCACCAGTTTAACTGTGAAGTGAATGCCAATGCTATTTGTGAAATGCTGCCTAATGGTAAATTGGTATTCCTAGTGCCAGCTTCATACTTCAAAAACGGTGCAACCCATATCAATTTCTATCTCATTTCCTGCTGGTGTGAACCTCATTTCCATGCTCCCAGTGCTGGACTGCAAAATGGTAATGTCCTGGAGATGACACCATCCAGTTTGGAAATGGAGTCTACGCTCCAGCCATGCTGTGAAACTCCTTGGCACACTTTGCATAACTGCAATAATTTTCCCTTTTGTGCTGGGCTCACAAGTTACCCAACTCTGCAGTTCTTAGCAAGAGACTGAATTAGGATTCCAACCCCTCTGAGCTGTCTCTTGCCACCAGTGGCTCCTGCTGCCCACTGGGGCTAGCTGTTTGAACATGGCTGAATACCATTGCTGGAGTTGGTTCCTGTAACGAGTGGAACTTGTGACTGAGCCTCCTCCGGAGGATTGTTTTTGGAATTTTTTTCTCCTGTAGGACCCTCCTGAAACTAAGCAGGAGGAAGAGAAAAGAGGGCAAGAATTAGAGAGGCAGAGTGAAGCTGGACAAATAGGTGAAAGTCTAGAGAAAGCATCTGGAAATGTGAAGGGCTAGTCCAGATCTGCTGAGATGAATGAATGGAAGTAAGCAACAAATGAGCAATGTGCTCAGATAAGCTGTCACCTTCTCTGTCCCAGATACTTATGACTAAGCCAAAACCAACCATTTCCAATCTTCTCTGTTTGTGTGGGGACTGATATGTTAGGTACTGCTCCTACAGTTTTGCTCCTCTCCATGACTTTATACAAAGTCTTGTCCTAAAGAAAACAGGAACAAAAGTTAATGTTGAAAAGACATGGCTTCAAAGATAGTAATCTCTGGATTACTCTCAGATATATACTAGTGAGTATATGAGTAGTAAGATAATCTAGGCTAACACAGGCTGTGAGAATGGTGTGAGAGGGAGTTTTTCTGATGCCTGGGGCATTGGGATCACTTCTAGTACACATGATGAATAGGCTCCACTTCATTTGAACTGACTCCAAAGTCACAAGGGGATTCAGTAGGCAAGGGTTACAGGGCATGTGTGTAAAGGGGATTGGGATAGATGTGGTTGATGAGTTTCAAGCACAAATAGAGCCATACCATTGCCATTCACAAAAGCCTGAGTAATGGCCTGTAGTCTTCTGGAAAAGTTGGCAAGGATAAAAGGAATTGGAGCTTGGATTACAATATTGATCAAAGATACATTTACAACAATAGAAAGAGATGATATACTTGAAGTTTCAACTAAAATTTATTTGGTTATATTAAGGAATGTAAAAGAACTGTTATGCTGTTGGGTCAACAAACAGTGTGAAGAAGCAAATTTGAAGCCAAACCATAGAAAGATGCAAGAAGTACAGATCAGTGATGACAGATCAGTGATGATGGAGCATAATGGGGATAATTCACCGAATATAAACTTTGAACAGAACTGTGCTAAGGTAAAGAGGGAAAGGAATTCTAGAAATGTTTAGAAGACAACTTTTTGATCAATGTGTTTCCACCTCAATGAGAATGGAAGCAGTGTTGTATCTGGTTCTGGGGAATAGAATATGGCAAGCTGATTGTGCTTAAGTGAGGAAGCATTTGAGAAGTGGTGATCACAATATTTTTAAGTTCAAGCAGTTATAGAAAAGAACAAGTAAAAAAAATCAAATGTGAATATATTTGACTGGATAAATGCTAACTCTAATGAGTTGCGAAATGAAGTAGTACACTTGGAATTGATTCAAAGATTAGGACATAAATCTTGAATGAGCAATTTCCTTCAAAGAAAAAATGGATTTGTTACAGTGATGATGCATTCCCACTGAGGGGAAAGGAGGGGTGTCCAAAACTAGAATGTCCTGGATGACTGACTATAGCTTCAATGGGCAGAATTTTCACAGTCCCTGTGGATCATGATGAGATGGTTAGGAAAATCGGATGAGATGTCTAGTGAGGACCTTCTTGATGTCAAGATCAAAAGACCTGTGTTCTGACCAATTTTTGGATAATGAGTCAAAATTCTTGCTGCTGAGTGGCAAAAGCTCAATTTGTATGGAATATCCCTCATTAACAGTGTTATTTTTACTTAACAGTGTTATTCGTACTTACCCCTCAACAACTTCTCTTTTAACTCCTCTCATTTTCTTCAGGTAAGAGGGGTGGCCATGGGTACCCACATGGGACCTAGTTATGCCTGTCTCTTCATGGGGTACATGGAACATTCCTTGTTCCAGTCCTATTCAGGCCCCCACCCACAACCCTTTCTCCAATACATCGATGATACCATCAGTGCTGCTTCCCTTTCTCGTCTGGAATCAGAAAACTTCATCAATTTCGCCTCCAATTTCCACCCTGCCTTCATTTTCACCTGGTCTGTCTATGACTCCTCCCTTCCCTTCCCTGACATTTCCGTTTCCATTTCTGGGAATAGACTGGCCACTAATAACCACTACAAACTCACTGACTTCCACAACTACCAGGACTATACATCCTCACACCCCACTACCTATAAAGACTGCATCCCATTCTCAGTTCCTCCGTCTCTGTCGTATATGCTCAGATGAGGCCAACTTCAACAAGGGAGTGTCTGAAATGTCCACCTTCTTCCTCAACCGAGGATTCCCCAGCTCCTTTGTCAACAGGGCCCTCAATCAGGACGGGCCCATCTCCCGCACTTCTGCCCTCACCCCTTCTCTTCCCTCCTGCAACAGCAATAGGGTTCCCCTTGTCCTTACTTACCATCCCAACAGCAACCACGTCCAGAAAATCATCAGATGCCATTTCTGTCACCATCAGTGAGATGCCACCACCAGACACATATTCCCCTCCCCCACTAATTTGTCCGCCTTCTACAGGGACCGTTCTGTCCAGGACACCCTGGCCCACATTTCCTTCACCCCCAACACCTCCCCACACCCCCACAGGACCTTCCCTTGCAACCAGCAAAGGTGCAACACCTGCCCATTTACCTCCTCCCTCCCCAGTACTCAAGGGGCCAAACATACCTTCCAGGTGAAGCAACACTTCACCTGCACTTCCAAGAATCTAGTCTACTGCATTTGCTGCTCACAATGTGGTCTCCTCTACATTGGGGAAACAAAGCTTGAACTGGGTGACCACTTCACAGAACATCTATGTTCTGCTCGCAAAAAAAGACCCTGAACTACCTGTTGCCTGCCACTTTAATGCACCACCCTGTTCCCACGCCAACATCTCTGTCTCTAGCTTGCTGCAGTGTTCTGGCGAAGGTCAATGCAAGCTGGAAGAACAACACCTCATTTTCCACTTGGGGACCCTGCAGCCCTCCGGACTCAATATCGAGTTCAATAATTTTAGGGCCTAAACTCTCCCACGGCCCAGCTCCCTACCCCACACACCAGGCCTTGTTAGACAATAGACAATAGGCAATAGACAATAGGTGCAGGAGTAGGCCATTTGGCCCTTCGAGCCAGCACCACCATTCATTATGATCATGGCTGATCATCCACAACCAGTATCCTGTTCCTGCCTTATCCCCATAACCCTTGATTCCATTATCTATAAGAGCTCTATCCATCATTTTCTTGAAATAATCCAGAGACTTGGCCTCCACTGCCTTCTGGGGCAGAGCATTCCATATATCCACCACTCTCTGGGTGAAGAAGTTTTTCCTCCACTCTGTTCTAAATGGCCTACCCCTTATTTTTAAACTGTGTCCTGTGGTTCTGGACTCACCCATCAGTGGAGACATGCTCCCTGCCTCCAGCGTGTCCAATCCCTTAATAATCTTATACGTCTCGATCAGATCCCGTCTCATCCTTCTAAACTCAAGTGTATACAAGCCCAGTCGCTCCAATCTTTCAACATATGATAGTCCCGCCATTCTGGGAATTAACCTCGTGAACCTATGCTGCACTCCCTCAATAGCAAGAATGTTCTTCCTCAAATTTGGAGACCAAAACTGCACACAATACTCCAGGTGCGGTCTCACCAGGGCCTTGTACAGCTGCAGAAGGACCTCTTTGCTCCTATACTCAACTCCTCTTGTTATGAAGGCCAGCATGCCATTAGTTTTCTTCACTGCCTGCTGTACCTGCATGCTTGCTTTCATAGACTGTTGTACAAGAACACCTAGATCTAGTTGTACTTCCCCTTTACCTAACTTGACTCCTTTTAGGTAGTAATCTGCCTTCCTGTTCTTGCCACCAAAGTGGATAACCTCACATTTGTCCACATTAAACTGCATCTGCCATGCATCCGCCCACTCACCTAGCCTGTCCAAGTCACCCTGTATTCTCATAACATCCTCCTCACATTTCACACTGCCACCCAGCTTTGTGTCATCAGCAAATTTGCTAATATTACGTTTAATGCCTTCATCTATATCATTAATGCATACTGTAAACAGCTGCGGTCCCAGCACCGAACCTTGCAGTACCCCACTGGTCACCGCCTGCCATTCCGAAAGGGACCTGTTTATCACTACTTTTTGCTTCCTGTCAGCCAGCCAATTTTCAATCCAAGTCAGTATTTTGCCCCCAATACCATGTGCCCTAATTTTGCTCACTAATCTCCTATGTGGGACTTTATCAAAGGCTTTCTGAAAGTCCAGGAACACTACATCCACTGGTTCTCCCTTGTCCATCTTCATAGTTACATCCTCAAAAAATTCCAGAAGATTAGTCATGCACGATTTCCCCTTCGTAAATCCATGCTGACTCTGACCTATCCTACTACTGCTATCCAAATGAGTCGTAATTTCATCTCCAGCATCTTTCCCACCACTGACGTCCGGCTAACCGGTCTATAGTTCCCTGTTTTCTCTCTCCCTCCTTTCTTGAAAAGTGGGACAACATTAGCCACCCTCCAATCCATAGGAACTGATCCTGAATCTATAGAATATTGGAAAATGATTACCAATGCATCCATCACAATGATTACCAATGCGTTATCACATAGCCTGCCATTACACACCCCCTTGATAACAAGGTGTGGAGCTGGACGAACACAGCAGGCCAAGCAGCATCATAGGAGCAGGAAAGCTTGACGTTTCGGGCCTAGACCCTTCATCAGAAAATTTTCTGATGAAGGGTCTAGGCC
>JAHRHZ010000283.1:38088769-38129730 GCA_024137785.1 Ginglymostoma cirratum
TCCAGCTCCACACCTTGTTATCTCGCACTCTCCCAGCCTGATCGTTATCAACTCTTTGTCTGTCCAACTGCTCTTCTCTCTCTTTAGGCTCTATCTTATAGTTTACTCCCTAACCCATCCTCTTCCCTTTTTTCTGCATATAAACTGACGTTTTCCCAGCCACCATCAGTTCTGAGGAAAGGTCACCGGACCCGAAACATTAACTCTGTTTTTCCCTTCACAGATGCTGCCAGACCTGCTGAGCTTTTCCAGCGACTTTGTTTTTGTTATTTGTACTTAATCTTACTTCATTACCACAATTCCCAATAATTTCTTTATCTTCTGCATCGACCTCTGAGAGTTGTGCGTGACAGTAATACCTGGAACTTGGATTCAATTCTGTGAATGGTGTTGCCAAGTATAGACTCTTACAGTGGCTGCATGCATTTGCAGCCATGCAGTTTGGAGGGAATGCTGTTAATTACTGTGTTTCCCATTCTCCATCTGCTGGACAGAAGACACAAAGAATTCTTTATTTGGAAGGCAGAATCATTGCTGTTGCTACTCCAGGCATCCATCTTGACTAGATACCAGCATCTTAGGACACACTCCATGGGCAGTGGTCTCATTCACCCATCTATGGATATTTACATCCCTCTGGTCGACTTAAAAGTACACTTCTGCACTTCACTATCACACTTGGAGTGCACTGGCACCTCTTGTTGCCATGCTGCTGCCAGGATATTTTGTGCCCAGGGACAGGCACTCAACTCATGGATTGGACCAGGGTTCATCTCGGGCTCCTTGCTCACTGTCTTATTGTCCAATCACTTTGTGCCCACTTTAATGCTCATGAGATCTCTGTCTTCCTATGCTTTTTGCTTTGTCCCCTCAGTCGAAGCTTGAAGGCCCACAGTACCTCTATCTTGCCTTGTGTTTCAGTGCAGACGCAAAGCCAGGCAGTTTGTCATGGTTGTCAGCTGTCATCAGTCAGTGGGGTGGGCACGTTGTTGCGTGGAACTGTGCTGTATCAAAATCATGCATATGGCAAACATGCTGCAAAGTGATTCGACTGAGCGGCCACATCACAAAATCTAAGGGAGACATCCTTCAGGAGTCTCAGCACAATAGGTTAAAGCAGCCGCCAAAATAGGTCCATTGGCCTTTTACATGGTCAGTCAATCACTTGGAGTGGTCAAGGTCGGGGGGTCTTACCTCTTACAGTTCAGGGAGCCAGCCCTGTGGGTCCAGTTCGAGGAGTCGCGGGAACATAGTCAGGGATAGAAACAGTGCAGGGGAAAGTCAGCAAGTTTGCAGCACCTGCAGACAGCGAGAGAAAAAGAGTTCATGTTTTAAGTCTGACGTGATTCTTTTTTGGAACTGTGCTCTCTGTGGATGTGAATGTCATCGACAGTCAGCAGGACTCTGGCTTCCATGAGGATTCAGTGCTACTAGATTTGTCACATGTGCTCGACAGGTCTGAGGCTGGGAGAGTAGAGTAGGGAGATGAAAACTTAGACCGATGGGTTGGGTGGGAATTTGGTGAATTTCAAAGTTGATGGGGATACTGGGGAGGGCTACCCAGAATGAACTACTGGAGAAACTCAGCAGGTCCGGCAGCATTTGTGGAGAGAAAGCAGAGTTTAATGCTTCAAATCTTCTTCAGAACAGTCAGGCTGGGCTTGAAACATTAAATTTGTTTGTCTTTGTTTCAGATTTCAGCATCTGCAATATTTTGCCTTTATAAGGGAATGCGTGCATTTGGGATGTTTTCCAATGGTATAAAGCTAAGCTTGAGTTTCACTGTTTGAGGAGAGACTGCTGTTTCCTTCCATCATGTTGTAAATAACTACTGTGCAATGGAGCTGAAAATGGTGACCACACTTGGAGTGGGCAGATTAAGCATTTCATTATGTGAGGGAGGGGGCTTCAATTTCATGCAACGTGACGCTCTTCAAAGGGCAAAAGCATTTCACAAACACCCGTACAGTACAACTGAAAGACACCTGCAAGCTATGTGAACCTTAGGCATTAACCTCCTGTGTGGATTCCAAATCCTTGCCCCAAGCACTCTTGACCACATCACCCAGCATCTTCAGCAAATCCTTGCCCCAAGCACTCTTGACCCACATCGCCCAGTATCAATCCCACTAATAGCTGGGATGCTAAGCAATGTTTTCATTCATGGAAAGATTAACCCGCGTTGCCAAAGTAACTATCACCTTCCAAGTTCCTATCACCTCTACATGGTACAGGAGCTGCTCTTTTCACACCTTGGACCGCAATATAACAATGAGGATCATTAATTTCTAAACCTTCAATGTTGTAGCTGTGGCTACACAGACATTCACACATACATCTCATGAAGAAAAGAGAGCACACATTTACAAATGTAAGAATGTATTAATGAAGAATAGTCACATGCGGCGCCTACATAACCTTATAAGGTCATCTCTCTTTTCTTCCCACAATGTCTCAGTGCAGTCCTGGGTTCTGCAGCTGGACTGGAGGGTCTCTGCCCTACAGTGGAGTCATTAACCTTGGAGCTTTTGTCAGGTGACCCCCAGGGTGTTCATGGCTAGGGGTCCCAGACATGTTGAGTATGCCCTCCTTAGCTTGAACTCCATGATATGGAGGTGCCAGTGTTGGACTGGGTGGGGCCAGGTCAGAAGTCATATGACACCAGGTTATAGCTCAAAAGGTTTATTTGAAATCACAGGCTTTCGGAGTGCCGCTCCTTTTTTAGGTGAAGTGACTTCTATGACTGGTGGTGACTTAACCTGAAGGTTAAGGGTTGAGGTTGAGAAGGAGAGACCTCGTGGTAACCTCAGCTGGTGCAGGAATTGAGTACATGCGGTTGGCATTACTTTGCAGTTGCCCAGTCAACTAACCACTCCTCCCCAAGGCAATATAAACGATATGCTACAATTTTAAATGACTTCCTTGAACGAGAGGTTTGAGGTGTACATAAACAGATTTCATAGAATCCCTTCAGTGTGGAAGCAGGACATTCAGCTCATCGAGTCCACAATAAATCTCAAAAAAGCATCCCACCCAGACCCATCCCTTACACTATCCCTGTAACCTTGCATTTTCCATGGCTAATCCACCCAACCTACACATCTCTGGACACAATGTGCAATTTAGCATGGCCAATCCACCAAACCTGCACATTTTTGGACCCTAGGAGGAAACTGGAACATGCAGAGGAAATCCGCACAGACACAGGGAGAATGTGCAAATTCTACACAGAGAGTTGCCCAAGGGTGGCATCAAACCCAGGTCTCTAGTGTAGTGAGACAACAGTGCTAATCACTGAGCCACTGTATTTTAAGTTGCCAGAATAGATTGAGAGGGCCACTAGAAAGTCATTGAGATCCTTGACTTTATTAATAGGAGCATAAAGTATAGAAGCAAATAAGTTATGTTAAAACTTACAAAGCACTTCTTAAGCCTCATATGGAATTCTGTGCTCAGCTCTGAGGATCACGCTTAAGAGAGTGGAATAGTAGAAGGCATGAAAGACTTTACTTATGGGAAGAAATTAGAGAAACAGGTTGTTCATTCTGGAACAGAGAAAATTATGTTGAGATTTGACATGAGTGTTGCAAAACTTTAAGGACTTTGATTTGGTAAATAAGGAGAACCTGTTTCCAGTGGACAAAGGGTCAATGACTAATGGATACAGATTTAAAATAATTCGCAAATGTACCAGAAGCGACATAAGGTCAAAAAATGTACACAGTGAGCTGCTGTGATCTGGAGAGCGTGACTTGAAAGTGTGGAGAAAACATAGTCCATAATATCTTTCTACAGGTTATGGGACAAATCCTTTAAATAGTATCACATGGAATGGAGCTAAAGAGGGAAACTCATTGTATGAATCTTTCAAATGCCTGAATGACCTCCCCTTGTATTATTCTGTAATACTGTGAAGTGGAGTTATGTAGGGCTTTGGCAAAATGGTCATTGAACTCTTTCTGCATTGCTTTCTCTTCATTGTGTTTCATTGTGGCACTGTCTCTACCAGAACCTGCTATCTCGGTCTGCTACAGAATTGTTTTGGAGATAACTTTGCAAATTCTCATTCTTAATTTCTCCTCTGGGACATTGAAGAGGCATTTGAAAACTACCTTAGTGAAGGGAGTGGGAGGGAGGTGAATCGAAAGTCATTGGTGTAGAATGGCAAAAGGGGCAGTTCTTTGACCCATCTGTCTTCTGAAAATGAGTTTCACAGCTGTTCAAAGATAAATTCAAGCAGGAAATGTTTACTTTAAAAAACACATCCTTGCTTTAAATAGAATCAGGACTTACGCCAGAAGTAGTGTGCGTCATATGGGCGGGCTAGCAGGATTGTCACATGAGTAGAAAGCCAGCCTGTCAATCTTATTAAAATGAATCCCAAGAGTTAAAATGGACTAAATCAGATGCCAAAAACATCATGGGGGCCAACCCCTCCTCCAAACACATGCACAATTTGCAGCCCCAAGTGAAAATTAATGCTGAAATATTATGAACTATTAACACTGTGAGAATTTTAGGAAAAGAGCACAATAACTCCTAAAGTAGCCTTGATTCATTTCTGTCAAAGTCCTCCTGCAGACATGTCACTTTTCAGTCATAAAGATATTGTAAGTACCTAACAAAAGATTGCATTTTACTTTAATTTTCACAATACAACAGTGACTGTGCTAAACTCCAAAGATTGCCAGAATGTTAATAACTGTGCAAATATTCATTCAAAGTTTAACTAGCCTTTTAGTTATAGTATCCATATGTGGTTTCATCACAAACTACTTATTTAAAGGAGTTTGATATGGTAATCAGTTTTCTACAAACTGGCAAATCTCTAATATAATGCAAAATTTGATAGAGGACTAATATTTTTTCAATATTACGTGTTTAATGTTTTAATTATAGTTAGTGGTACAGCACATTTGACATGGTTCAGAGGAAAGGTCAAATACAGAAAATTAATTAGTTTTTCAAACAATATTTTTTAATTATGAGTGATCTGCAGCCCATGTTTACATGAGAAGCTCCCAGCTGTCAGGTGCTCATTGTCTGTCACAGAAACTCTCACTAAGCCATGCTGGGCTAAGACAGGATTAGAAATGATGAACCAACATGTTCAGTAAATCTTCTCAGTTGTGAGCCTGTAAGGTGGACCCTGGTACATTTGATTGGCAGCATGCTCCACTCAGCCAGTTTGTTCTGCTATTGGCTTATTCAACAGTCCTCTGTGGTTGTATTGAATGTCACCTACTGTGCCCAGCACGTGCCTGGACGTCAATTTCCTCACTTGCCCCTTGTTGTGGTGCAGGTGCTCAAGCTGAGAGGGAGGCAGACCAGTCATCTGGGTGGCACGTGCAACATTTAGGGCATATGGCACCCTAGTTGTATGTTGAGAAGGATAACTGACGCCAAGCAGAGTCATCACTAACTTTACAACAGATGGGAAGAAGCAATGTATTCAATATTCAGACAGATGTCCCCTCATTCCACCTGTTTTATAACTGGGACAATGTATATTCAAAAATGTATGCCTGATAATCATCCGGATATACAGTATAATCATAAATAACAGGGCAACAACTGCTTAAGATGAATGTGATTACTATATAAAATGTGCTTCTGCAGGCAAATCTGTTTGCTTTAACATGGTATGACTTATATACCGTGCCTAATGCCTTAATGTCTAACTGCTTAAACTGATCAGCTCTATTGTGTAAGTTATTGCTAAAGCAATATAAACATTTATTTTTCTGGAAGGTGATGATGAAGGACAGAGAAATTTGTGATAAATCAAATTTATGTTGAATTGATGAAGAAAGGGTTTTTTTTAGATTATTGAACATTTTTCTTCCATAAGAAGACAAAACCTTAACAAAAATCTGTAACAGAAGACAATACAACTAATTAGAGAATAATGAAATCATATTTCTTTGTTTATAAAAACAGCCTAGGTTAGTTGTTATTTTACGGTATAGTTATATGTTATTTTGTACAAATAAATGCTTATTTGGAGAGTCTAATGAAAATTTTAATGGTTGTCTTAGCTAATTGGCTTGCAGCCACATTTTTCTCTAAAATAATCTTCTCTCTATGTTTCAAATTTTCTAAACTAACCTGTCAGCTTTTGTAGTCAAATCTAACATTAAAAATGTTACGTAGCTCAAACAATGTAAAACAAATCATTTACAATGGTTTAACAATACAGGGTGGTGATTTAAAAAAATCTTAGCTAGAAGATATCATTTAGTAACATTTTTTGATGAACACCAAAATAAGGAATATTGTTACTTTTAACATAATTACGACAGCTGAAAAAAAAGACATATGGATGAAATAGGGGTTATCCCCAGCTCAGCAGCACAGAACTCGCAAGGTTAATTACAGACAAACGCTGCTGTTCTTCACGTTCTCACCATTAAGAAGCTTCAAGCTTCCAAATGACCCGGCTGCAACAATAAGACCCTCTTTAGCCCATTAACTAATTGATAAAATGAGAGTGTTTAGAATGAGTTAGAACTTGCAATTAGTGTCCAATTTGGTAGTTGTTGGTGGATGGCAAGGCTGGGCTGATTTTGGATGTTGCAGGCAGCTTTGATTGGAGCAACAATTTTAAACATATAATAATTGAGAAATAGTTTAAGGAGAAAAAAGGATGGAGGTGAGGATTGTCATGGATGTTTACTCCAGGGGTTTTTAGGACAACAAGAGCCAATAACTAAAGCACTCTCATTCTTACATGGCACACTAGACAAGAGACAACGGTCCCAGATGGATTGTCAGAGCTTAGGCTGGGATTATGATGAGACAGTGGGTAATTATTGAGTTTCAGAGCCTTAGCTGTGATTAGTGTCTGCGAGCTTTTCACTTCCTTCAGAGGAAAGATTGTTGTTGCCTGTGTCCCAACATAGCACAGAACAACACATTTCAATATGACAGGATCTGTTCTTTCCTTTGATTACAAACTCTTAACCTGCATGTTGCTGAAAATTAATCACACATCCTCATACAACTGCACTATAATTTTACTTCTAATATCAAAAAAAATGTATATTTCAGCTTGTAGTGTACAAGGCCAGAACATTCATTAAAATCCATTGTACATTCATTAGAGTTCACTGTACATTTCCTCCATAATAATGAGGTTAGCCCTTTCAGACCTCAATTTCAATTGCACAATGAAACATTCAAATCAGCTTCATTATTTTAGACCTGAAAATGTGTAAAAACTTCCAGACCAGTGCTGAATGGTTCAAATCTTTGATTCACAGTTGACTGTGAATAAGTGTACAAGACTAGTTTGCAGAATGGTCTTCCACAGGTGAGTTTATCTCAGTCTTGTATTCTGCTTCAAGATTGCGTATTATTCTGTACAAATGCCTTGCATTGTGTATGAGAAGCTGCAAATTACTTTAGACTGCAAAAAGGAGCACAGATAAACTCCACTGACTGAATCGTATATTTCAGTGACAAATTCTGTGAACTCAGTAATGCACCAGTATAAACAACCTTGCAAATACAAAGTGACAGAATATATGGGTGTTAACGAAGTAAAGGACGATAATGCATTTACTCTGGGCGAAAATATTTTTCTTTATACAATTTATAGCCTGTTGCTTACTTTCAGCCATAGTACAAAAGGTAGTTTGAACAAAATTCCCTTGCACATTCAGTCGAAGTCAAGAAAGAGAACATTACAGTTATGCCGTAGTCTTCATAAAAGAAAATGCCCTGGATGCGGTGACTTTTGTATTTTTGAATGCAGTATCAGTGTATATTAATAAAATTCAAGCAAACTTCACTATAATGCAAACCTCAAAGTTAAAACAACATAGGGGAAAATGTGTTTTAAGGGTCTAAAGAGGTCCTGAATTGGGATGGAAATTCAACTTATAGTCACTGTGATTACAGGCAATCTAGTTAAGATTCCTGCAGAGGCCAATAAGGAAGGACTCTCCATGAGCTCAATGTAAAGAAAATTGACAGACAAGATTGCACTTTTAAAAAAAACTTCCATTGTAACAAACCAACTAAAATGAACAGAATTAAAGAATTAATTACAGGTGAAGGATATTTTGAAAAAAGCAAATTTCACTTTAAAATGTTGATATAGCAAGGATACACCCCATATTGTTACAAGCCCTCATATTACTTCCTGCTCAAATGTAAGACCATGTAAAATATCATAATCTTTCCAAACTTGAGAAACTCTCACTTCTCACTCAAACATTTAGCCTTTGAGTCACTTTCATCAACAATAGGATTTCATCCAAAGTCTCCATGCAGAGTTACCACTGATGAGGTACATGTTTTTGAGCTTTCTCTCACTCAGGTCCCAACAGCCCTCATGGCACAGAATTCCAGGAACTCCCTTCTTGGCCTTTTAAATAGCCTAGCGGATCCAGGTTACAGTGAAATAGTAGCATCGGTCTTGTCTGATGCACAATCTGTTGCCCCTCCTGTCTTCGGCTCTTTGCTTTTTTCAACTTCTTAATACACTGTAACACAGTGTCTGTTTTATTTTCAATGACCTACTTCTGTTCGAAGACTGCCAAATAGAAAACTGTTCAACTTGGAGACAGCCCTGATTGTTTCTTCTTTGCTCGAATTCTTTGTGTGTTCTAAACTGCCAACAGAAAACGCAGGCTGATCCAACCTGCTGAAATTGTTTTTTTTTATTTTGATAACCCACCACTAAGTTACTCGATCACCCGATTGCCTAGTCACAAACACTGGCCGACAGAAGCAGCATAACAATAACTAAATATAGGAAGGACCAAGAACGTGGGGTGAATTAAATCAAAATGGGATTTGTGGAGGAAATAATGAACCACAGCTGCCGCAGTGCTGGCCTCCCTCTAAAAACTTCAAGGCTATTGGTAAACAGCATGTGCTCACTCTCCAAAGGCACAGACATAGCTGTCGAAGGGAGGCAGGCAGTCAGGAATTACAAACCACACCATGGTCCATTGCCTGCCTACTTTTGCCAGGCTCTTGAGGAGGTCCTCCAACCTGCCTGCCTCACTTTGCTGTTCATCCGAATGGCCACATGGGAATTTCCTGGAAGCTAATGATGCCAATAATTAGCAAATCAACTAACCTTATTTCAGAATACTTCTGGTCCACAATGGTCTTAAAGGAACATTGCACCAAAGAAAATACACATATTTCCAAGACATGGACTTATCATAGGAGTCAGTGACTGAATAGAGATGGATTCAGTGATGAATTTTTGGCAGAGATTGAAGACAATGATTTTGTTCTTCAAAATGTTGAGTTGAAGGAATTTGTGGTTCTATACTTCAAAGGTATTTCACTGGCTGTAAAGCATTCTGAGATGTCCAGCAGTTGTGAAAAGTGTTATACAAATGCAGTTCTCTCTTTTTTTCAGATGCTGGATATTGAACTAGTGGTTGGACTATTCTAGGACTATGTAGCACAACATCTACCACACACCACCATGTTCATACTCAAAGTAATCCCAAAGATATTGGCATGAGGACACCTGACTGAAACAGCTCCAATGAATCTTTGACTAAAGCATAAATCGCACATATCTTCCAATATTTATGCTAACTTACTAAAATCTATGGCTATGACATTAGTGCCACAGCACCACTGGTGCTAATGCTGTTGAAGCCTGAAAATGTTCAGAAAACATCCGACTACATATGGTGTGACCCACGTAGCACACCTTAACAGTAAGAGTACTATTCAGGAATGCCAATGTGTGCCAGAATCATGAAATACGCACAGGCTGTAACATCATGCACAGTCTAATGCTGAACTAGTACCTGATTTGTGATATTGGAGCACTCCACTAGACATGTGCTCAGTTGCACAGGAAACACCTGACTAGTTTAATTTAAAGGGATCAATACTGGACTTTCAGATGAAATTGTTTTTGACCGTCTTTTGCTACCGCAGTTACATCAAGTTCTGTGTTATGCATTTTTGGATCTCCAATAAAATAGTTTTGCACCCAGACAGCAAGGTCATTGGAGTTAGGAGGGCCGTCAGGAGAAAACCTGCATCCAGTAATGAGATGATTTGCTTTTGGCCTGTGGCTAAAATGGAGACGGAGTAGAAGCAAAAGAGAGTAAAAGCAGTACAGAGAATCATAGAGTCATACAGCACGGAAACAAACCCTTTGGTCCAACCAGTCCATGCCGAACATAATCCCAAACTAAACTAGTCTCACCTGCCTGCTCCTGGCCCTTATCCCTCCAAACCTTTCCTACTCATGTACCTATCTAAGTGTCTTTTAAACGTTGTAACTGTGCCCACATCCACCACTTCCTCACGAAGTTCATTCCGTACACGAACCACCCTCTGTGTAAAATATTTGCCCCCTTTTTTGTAAATATCTCTTCTCTCATCTTAAAATATGCCCCTTAGTTATTGCTGTTAACACGCTTGTTATCACACTTTTGAAAGCTTCCACTTATCAGAAGTTGCTTAACCTGTAAACAGTCTACTCTAAATGGGGAGGTGATGGCCTAGTGGTATTATGGCTGGACTATTAATCCAGTGACCTAGATAATGTTCTAGGGACCTGGGTTCAAATCCCACCATGGCAGATAGAATTACAAGTCTAATGATGACCATGAATCCATTGTCAATTATCAGGGGAAACCCATCTGGTTCATCAGTGTCCTTTAGGGAAGGAAACTGCCATCCTTACCTGGCCTACATGTGACTCCAGACCCACAGCAACATGGTTGACTCTAAACTGTCCTCTGGGCAATTAGGGATGGATAATAAATGCTGCCTAGCCAGTAATGTCCTCATCCTGTTAAGGAGTAAAGAAAACAACTTTTGAAAGTTCTTCTTACTCCAAATAAAAACTCTAACTTTTATGGAAGGCTTATCCTTTCCATAACTATTTAAAAACTAATAGAATTATCATCATCAGCCCCAATATGTTACCCAACAAACACTACAGTCACTTGCCCTGCCTTATTACCCAAGAAACAGTCAAGTTTTGCTCCTTCTCTAGTAGGAACAATTACATATCGATAAAGAAAATTTTCTTGAACACACTTAACAAATCCTTCACCATCCAAACCTTCAACACTATATTAGTCACAGTCAATATTTCCAAAATTAAAATCACCTACTATAACAACCTTGTTATTCTTACATATATTTCTCTACATATTTGTTCCAGAACCTCCCTCTGACTATTTGAGGCAGCGGGTGGGGGGGATGCGGTGATGAGATGATATAGTACAATCCCATCAAGGTGATCATTCCCTTCTTATTTCTAATTTCAACCCATATATTTTCACTGGACAATTTTTCAGAAGTATCTTCTCTAATTACATCAGTGAAATTTTCCTTAATCAAAAATGACACTCTCCTTCTCTTTTGCTTTCTTTTCTATCCTTCCTGCAGCATCTGAAACCCAGTACACTGAGCTTCCAGTCCTGTCCATCTCTTAGCCAAGTTTCTGTAATAGCTATGATGTCCCAATCCCGTGTTCCCAAACATGCCCTGACTTTATCAGCCTTACCTGTAAGACCCCTTGCATTGGAATAAATTAATTCTTCAGAGTTACTTTGTTCTCTGAATTACTCTTGTCTGTCTTTTTTAATTAACCTGTTCTTTTCAGATTCAGAACCATCCTCATCTAATTTTCTACTTAATCTGCTACTTAGGATCCCTCCAGCCCATCTCTCTAATAGTTTACAGTCTCCCTTGATAGAATTAGTGAGTGTCCCCACTAGCACGTTGGTCCCACTCCAGTTCAGGTGATCCTGATCCTTTTGATCAGGTCTTTTCTGCTCCAGAAGAAATCCCAATTATTTAAGAGCTGAATCCCTGAACATTACACCAACTCTTCATCCATTGATTTATCTCCTTTATCCTTTTATTCCTTCCCTCATTCAAGCTTGCCACCAGGCATAAACTTAAGATTACTACTTTTGAGGTTCTGTTTTTTAATCTTCTACATAACCTCTTATATTCACTCTCTAAAGCTTTAATCTTTTCCCTAGCTATATTCATGCCTACCAATGTGTACAATAACATCCAGCTTCTCACTCTCCCTTTAACAATATGCTTCAAATGTTTTGAGACACCCTTAATCCTGGCACCAGGAAAGCAACATACTGTCTTATATTCATGCCTACTGCATGGACTTTAAAACCCACCTCTCCAAACCTCATGCCTCCATCCCTTTGGTTACTAACCTTCCCGGAGTATTACTACCTATTTACCCTGATCCAGGAAATGCTGGGATCTTCATTCTGGGATTGAACACAATTTCCGCAGAGCCAACTGAGCTCTGAAGCACAAAGGATGCCCTCTGAAGATAGTATTCCTTTCCTTTGTGCATTTTTAATAACTTTTAAAAATTACTCCTCATTCCTACCTGGCTGCCCACACCATCCCTATCATAGAGTGAGCAATGTAATAATGGACTTTAAATGAGATCAGTTGACCCTTAAATTATTTATTTACATATGGTGTATGGGTTGCTGGTTTTGGTGCCAACTCACTTTCTCTGTTATGGTGGGGGGGTGCTGGTGGGTTAGCTTCAGGGTAGGTGAGAAGGTGGCAGTCCATGTTATGGCCCTCCACTGAAAACACACCCTGTAGAGGCATGTAATATCCAGTCTGACATCACTACTGCTCCACAATTCCCATTTACCTTGAACCATCATGTCATCCTCTTGGTCAAAATTCTGAAATAAAAGCCACCCAAGGTGCCATCATACAGCAATTTTATCCATCAACACTTCCACAAACAAATAACTGCAAACCAATTCTATCAAAAAGACTGTCTAATACATTACACACAATTCAGCTACTAATGCACAAGGATCTACCTTGCAGAAGTCTTTGCCTGGTCTAGCACTCCTACGCAGTGGTCCCTAGCATAGTGGTAGAAGACTTTCACTGAAGGAGACTTCAAAAAGCTTTGTAAGAAATCCTTGAGCAGCTCCAGGCCTTTTGTGCTGGGTTCACATTGTATCACTGCAGTGAGGGTGGAGCAATCATGCTGACTAGCTGAGAGGAAACAGCAAAGGGAGTGGTGCAGTAGCAATGGCGGTGGCTTGACAACGTTAATCCCGAAAGCAGACAACAGATTTGAGCTCTAAACAGCCACTGAACCTCAGTAATCCTCGTATTCTGTTGGAGCTCTGATTGCTGAACTGCTGACATAATTGGCATGCCCCTTTGATTTCTGAGTTCCATATCCTTGATACAAGTATATGCTGGAATAGGCCATTTGGCCCTCTAGCTTGCTCTCCCATTCAACATGATCATGGTTGAGGTGATTGTACCTTCAAATCCACATTCCCACCTACTCCTGATAGCCATTCACCACCTTTCTTATCCACCTCAACCTTAAAAATATTCAAGTACTCTGCCGTCCATCACTTTTTTAGGGCAATACCAAAGACTTATGAACTTCCACATGTTTTTTTTTGCCTCATCTAGGTGACCCCTTATTTTTACCCAGTGACCCCATTCACGACATTTTATATTGGTACCATGACTTCAGTCTGAACTTCTGCAGCAATGGGATGTTGTGTGGCTTCTGTCTGCATTGCAAATGAAGCTGAGTGATTGATCACCAGTTGTTGCATTACGGATGGTTTCCCAAATATTTCATTGAGTTTGCGACCATTACTGTTTTCAAGGATGGGTTTTAAATACTGCAATGATATTCTCAAGTTTGTACATAGGACTGTTGTTTGCAGTGCTTATGAGGTTTGAGTCTTTCAAATGTTGCTGTCTGGGTATTGCAGAGCCAAATTCAGAGAAGCAGAATTGTTTGTATAAAATGAACAAACAAGTTGTGCGCAATTGTCTGAAAAAGCTGTGCTTGTAAAGTACCATACATAAATCTTAGCTTTGATGGACCTGATAAATAAAAGCCTGGAGTACAAAAGCCAAAAGGTTTTGGTCAAGCTATTTAGTAGTTTGACCCCACCACGATTATTGTCCCAATTCTGGATACCTGAGGGACATCGGGGGAGGGTTAAAGTGGGTGAAGTTGGAATAAGGGACTTGGAAACAGGCAAAGCTCTATGTGTCATTATTACTCTTCTTGGCCTGGTTGGAGCTATGTCAAAATAGCAAAACTTGCTCCTGCGAGACTTGCAGCTTTTTGAGTGTGAGTTCCAATTGCTGATGTCTTAGTGATGGCACACTAAGCAGTACAAACATTGTTGATGTGGTGAGTAGAAGATAAAAGTTGAAGACATATTCACTGGTCTTAGCCACACAGGTGCAGCCATTGGAGTTTGTCTGGTATTGCTGCCAGGGTTTCAGGGTCAGATTCTGTGAACTGATCTCTGTAGCCATCTGATGCCAATCCCTTCTCAGAGTTCTTTGAGAGTCTCCTGACTCCCTGTGGGAATATGGCTTTTCTCCTTATTTTGAATTTAAGCACTGATGGCTCCAGTATCACATCTGAAAGTTAGCAAGCCATCTCTCTGTTCCAGCATCACATCGGAAAGTTAGCAAGCCATCTCTCTGCTCCACTTCTCCATTAACATTCCCCAGTCCAAAACCTTCCCAACACTGTTGCAGCAGCTGCTATAGTCCAAGAATGCTTCTCCTTAAAGAGATTCTGATAAAAGATCATTGATCTCAAATGTTAACTGTTTCTCTCCACTGATGCTGCATGATCTGCTGAGTATTTGCAGCATTTTTTGGATTTTCTCCACTTTAAGGGGAGTAAGCTGCTTGATGTGCAGATTAGCTGTGTGTTAGCCACATACACACCTGGGCCACCTGCTGAATATACAGCCAGTCATTAGCATGTTTCACTCAGGGCTGCACACTACAAGCACCTTGATGAGTAGGCAGTACAAAGTTTGAAAGCTGCCTGCTTCGGTGGGACATGGCTCAGAATAATTGTGCATTGCAATCCCAGTGCCCAAGTCAGGCCTGATTGACTTTTATTCTCATATTTATATTTGTATAAAGAGATTATTTCAGGTGTTGCTTCATCACTGTGTCATAATGTAAGTGATATATTTTATTCTTCTTTTTCTGTTCTTTTTGATGTATAGTAAATTTCACATAAACTAATAACTAGTTCCAAAAACTGCTTTGTCTCACACAGCACCTGCTGTTAACCAAATCAAATCTCCCAATAATAGTGGCTCATTTTACCTCGACATTACAGCCACAATGAGTGTGCTGGGGGTGAGAACAGTACGAGAACAATTGTTATATAAATAGACATGTTTATGAGGAGGGATAATGCATCAGAATCAGACTACAGTCGCGTACAATTCAAGCTTCTCTTTTTCACTTTATGGTGTCATTTGAGCTCCCCAATTTAATTGCAGGTTTGTATCTCATTCACAGGTATGTATTATTCCCTGTCTTAATCACTAGTCCTGTCTTTAGACTTTGTACCATCAGTTCTTTAGAAACAAAAAAAGTACAATCTAGAAAGTTGATCACGCTTGAAAATGGGTGAGCAGGGAGCAGTGCGTGTCTATTACCAATTCCTAGTGACCATGAGAAATTGGTGCTGGACTTCATCATGATTCCAGAGTGTAGCTCGCAAAAAGTGCACAATCTGTTGGCTGTGTGCCTGCTTGGGGAGTGGGAAATTAAGCCTCACTGACGCCACTAAAGACAGCCAGCACCTATTAACAGGGAGGTGCACTCTGACTGCAGACAGCAGCGAAACTTGGGAAAAAAAAACCTGGAAGAGATCCAAACAGAGCTCCCAGGTTCTCTCATGTCACCTCAAGGGTCTCGGTCTGGTTAATGGATGGGAGGGAGATCCTTCTCCCCTCACTACACCCCACAATGTTGGGAGGAAAATGTTCTTCAACCCCAACAGGAAGATGTGATTGATAGGGGGTTGACATAAGAGCTCAGTCTGCTGCTGTGCATGGCTGCAATGCTACAGATCAACTTTCTCAGTGTAACAGAAATGCCCCCTTACTCTCTGCTCAAAACTCTCCGATTACAATACTTTTCTACGTGCTTCCTTTCACTGTCCTCCAACCAATACACCACACTTCACTCCACATCCTTCCTTTTTTTAACGTATTCAATACAATTATTGAGCTCAATTCACCACACTTCACATCTTCAGTACAATACTCCATATAACCCATTTTACCACTAGGTACCCTCTCCAAACACATTGAGGAATGTCACTAACGTGCTTCCTTCTTTCTTGCAAGATGACATGGCCTCCAATTTTGCCAGGAAATTAGCACCAGCGCAGACCAAGTCCAGATGATTGTAGAAGAAAACACACTGGCCAACATGGGAGTTAAATAAATGGCGCTGTTGTGTAGCAACATATGAGGAGATATCTCTCTGTGGGTCTTCACACCATATCATTATTTTCTTTTTAAGCTTCTATCACCCTTCACATTCACACAATAAATTACAGCTCATTTTACCAGCTACACGTTTCTCTTCGCTAGCTTCACATTAATTTTCCCTGTCTTATTTGCAGCTGCTTAAGATATGGCAGTACCTCTGCCACTTCAGGAAGACCATGGCAACCTTAATATCTGAAGATACAAAGTCTTTAAATCTCAATATAACAAGTCCTAGCTTAGAGATTGACACTATGCATATTATAGAGGCAAGTTACAGAAGGGAGTCTTCAATGATGACTTACAAATTGCAAGTGTGTAGGAGCAAAGGAAGGTGAAATAGAATGCTTCAAGGCCCAACTTGTAGGGGTCCAGAATTAGCTTGGTTTACTGCAGAAGACTCAGGTGCAAACTTCAAGGACTCAAGCTTTTGACAAAGGCAGAGATTTGGCATACCAGGAATTGCTAGGTGCACAATGCAATGTGGGAGCAAACTCGCACACAATGTTGCAGAGCCTGGAGGCTACTCAAGATCACCAAAGCATGGCCATCTGGAGTATTCTTCATAGAATCTCAGCAACTTTTTACCTCCCACACTGCAGCCATTGGAGAAACACTTTCTAAGAATATTTGGTTAGACAACAGAGAATAGAAATCACACGTTGCAAAATATGATTTTTACTTCATTCAGTGAACTGTTTGACAATAGAATTTAGCTATGGATTAGTTTGATCTGTTACTTGGTTTTGGTGTTGAAGTTTATATTTGCTACTGAGGCCAAGAACTACAGGCTACACTGAAGAAAGGCTATGAGATGGTGGTAGAATAGAAGGATTGCAGGACAGTTGGCAAATAGGAGATGTGGTGGATGATTCAGGTTTCATTGTGCAGTTCTCTGAAAGTTCTGGCAGTGGGACATTAATGGCCAACACAGCTTAGGCTGCTCTTGCTAGACTTTTAACTGACCAGGCTGGATTAAGGACCAGTCCCATATTATGGTAAAGTTATGGAACAGGCAGCAGATGATGGTATATTTGAATAACAACTTAGGAGGGCACTGCAAAAGTCCTCTTGAGTTGCTTAGTAGCAGAAATATTGTTTGGCACAGACCATGCTAAATGAAGTATCTGATAACAACATGGACCTCATTAGAAGTCATCTCTCAGCAATACCTGGAATGTGACTGGAGGCATGAAGATTGAAGGTAGTTGCCCACCAGCCAAATGATAAAATGACAGCCTGAGTAAAAGGAGGCACATTTGACTGGCACAGGATGAATGACTCATGACTGCCAACTGGCACGGTGTAATATCTGTCCTCACACACAATACCAGCAAATCCCCTTCCACTCAGAAAGCTGATAGGTGAAGGAGATCACATGTAGCAACACCATAGCACCTCAGCAAGTCTTGAATGCAAGTGAAGCCTAATACTCTCCCGTGTTGTTTCATTGTATCTACAAAAGAAAGAAATGTAGGTATTGCTCCAGAGTTAGAGTGCCTCAAATAAACTCACAATGGATTTGTAATGTCATTGATATCACCTTATGCAGTCTGAGGTATAAAAGTTAAGGACCATTGTGATCTTCAAAGGCACAGTTACTGTTGTCCCTGTGATCTCCAATACCTTGCCCTCACCTTCCATCCTCCCCAGGTGCTCCTGCTCACTGCTATATTCTTGGCTGTTCTCCTTTCCAGCCCTCAAGGCAGACCTACCGGACCACCCATGACTGCAGTAAGACTGTTTTGAAAGCAGTCAAATACTTGTGCGGCCGCATCAAAAAAATTCTCAGAAATCAGAAATCAGCTGTAGAAGTGGTAAAATAGGCGGAAAAAACATCCTATATTTAAACAGCACCCTCAACTGACAAACAAGCTACCAACCTATTAGACATGAAGAAACGTTTTAAAATAACATTGCTGCGGATACCTTGTTATCTTTCTGAGCATCTTTATTTGCTGACTGTATTCATCACCCAGTGAGTCAGGTGCTGGGGCAGGCCAGTGGCACCTACGAGAAGAGTATGTCCCTCATTTAGATATTTGAATGATCGGTTTGAATATTTCCGCCGCGTTTACTGAATGCTTACAGAGGAGGCTGATGCTGTTCGATGGTATACGTCTGGTCCCATACATATCGGCCGAACTGCATTTAACAAATGGGAGCGACTTCAAACACAGTATTTATCATTGTCTTTAAATTCTGTTCTTACTTGTGATCTTGCGTTCAGGTTTTTTAAAAACAGGCTAGAACCTTACGCACCGTATTCACCTTACTGCAGATGCACAGAAATCGAAACTTATCCTGATGTCTGCATAATGATACATGATACGTTTGATTCGGGCGTGACTCATCCTTTGCGTGCTGCTCCAATATTTACCATCAGATGCAGGTAGGAAGTGATAATAGCTTCTAAGGAAAGCGAGCAGGATGTCTTATAAAAGTAATTTAACCCAAATCTCCAACATTTAGAGACAAAACAAAAAGCATGTAAAAACCATGGCTATTTGCTGTTATTAAAAGATTACTCTTGCAAACCCTTTCTACAATGTAATTATGTAAATTTCTTTAAAATACACCAGATGAAAACAAAGCTGTTCTCACTATTTGCCTCCACCAAAACAATACATTTTCTAGATAAATCGACATCATGACTGCAAAGGGAATATATTCAAAATGAACTTACATTTCGCTGATCAACGAACAGCATATTGCTCATATTTAATCTCTAATCAAAAGTTTTCAATGTGGAGATAGTAAATAAGAATAATAAGAAATAATGATTCATCTGGATCTCATGACCGCCAGTGAGTCATGAAGGTCGTGAGATGGATTTTTTTTCCGGCCTCCACATTCTTCACTCTAGGGCTGTAATACCACACACCAGAGAAGATTTCGATTGCTATTTCCAGGCACTGTAAACCTAGCCACTGTAGATCATTAGCCTATCATGCACCCTACCCGGTGGAATGAAAAACTAGATGGGACGTAAGATGGCCGGCTTTTGTAAAATATCAAATCTATTCCATTTAAATTCCCAAAACCTTTTTCACTGCGTATTGTGCATTAAATTGTTAGAATTTAGGTGCTTAATTCCACATAATTATCATTGTATGAGAAAGTTTTACTTGACTAATTTTCTTTCCAGATAATACAAGTTGACTATTATGTGAAAAAGGTGAGCATTTCTGTTATACAAATTATTGCTCTTAGGAATAAAACTAAATGTGTTCTGAGAAAAATGTTGCTACTTTTCCCTGATAAAATAGAAAATCAACTATATGCTATAAAAGAAATTTTTAAAAGTTATACGTTTAGGTTTATAGGTTGTTTAGCCCACTGTCTCTCATTTTGCCGCATTTTGGAACAATTGTACATGACCATTTTGCATTAACCAAAGGGAAATTATGTTTAAACTGGTTCTATTCAATTTCACACCTAAATGTAGATTGTACAGTCTTTAGGTTTCATTAGACAAAAAAAAGGACAAAGGAAACAGCAGATGTTGGAAACTTGAAACAAAAACAGAAATTGCTGGAAAATCTCAGTAGGGTCTGGCACCATCTGTGGAGAGAAATCAGAATTAATGTTTTGGGTCCAGTTACCCTTCTTCAGAAGTGATTCCCCTCCCCTCCCTTGTCAGCCTTCTACAAGGACCATTCCCTCTGGGACACCCTGGTCCACTCCTCCTTCACTGTCAACATGTTCCCACCCCTGCACAGCACCACCCCCTGCAACCGCTGAAAGTGTAACACCTGCCCATTTACTTCCTCCCTTGTCAATATCCAATGGCCCAAACACATCTTACAGGTGAAGCAGCACTTTACCTGCAATTCGCTCAATCTAGTCTACTGCATTCGCTGCTCACACTGTGGTCCCCTTTACATTGGGGAAACAAAGCGTAGCATGGGTGACCATTTCACAGAACACCTGCGAGCTGTCTGCAAAAAAAAACCTGAGCTTCTAGTTGCCTGCCACTTCAACATACCACCCTTTTCCCTGACCAACATCTCTGTCTCAGCCTTGCTGCAGTGCTCCAACAAAGCTCAGTGCAATCTGGGAGAACAACACCTCATTTTCTGCTTGGGAACTCTATAGTCTTCTGGGCTCAATATCGAGTTCAACAATTTTAGGACTTGAGGCACCTTCTCCAATGTCCTTACCCCTTTCGCCACACACCAGGCCTTGTTAACACATGGTCTGCTATTACACACAGCCAATTGTTAGTCACTAATAGACCCCATCAGCAGTTATTCATTCTCCTAGGTGAATCGTTAACCACTCCTTTGTTTGGCCAACTGTTCTTCTCTCTCTTTGCGGTCTATCCCACTTATTGTTTACTCTTTATCCCTCCCCTTACCCTATCTTTTGCATTAAAAAAAACCCTTTCCTCTCTACTATCAGTTCTGAAAAAGGGTCACTGGATTTGGAATGTTAACTCTGATTTCTCGCCGCAGATGCTGCTAGATCTGTTGAGATTTTCCAGCAATTTCTGTTTTTGTTGCTTTAGGTCTCATTCCTAGCCATACATATGATTTGCCAACCAATTACAACTTTTCATTTCACACAACACACAGATTCACCATCACCCCTATGAAGAGTGAAAGAATCCTATAAACTGTGATAACCATCTCATAGCCAACAACTGCATTGATTTAGTTTTTCCTTTACGGTATGATTTATAATTTTAAAAATTGCATGATATAATTGACTAAGATTCTAAGCAGCAGTACTGTAATTCAGAGTACAACAATTCATGGCTGTATAGTCTTTTACTCAATATTATGTTTTGTTAACCTACCTTGACGATGGAGATAGATTCAGAAGCATTCAATATCCTGCAGCATGGAAAGTGTTTAATGTGCATTTTCATAATTCTTACCAAATTTCCATTTTTATCTGCAATAATGGATCTGATTCACATCCGGTGTTATGTCCTCACTGATAGTCTAACAAGAGTCTTTGGGACATGATAGTGGTCTTACAGTAGAAACTCACTCTAAACATCTTACAGTGAACTCTAAATGATTTCTTTCATCAAGCAGTTCTACAGTGAACAAGAGTCATTTGTGTAACCAATGTTATCAAAAGCAATATAATATTTCTGATGCTCTTGTAGATCAAGATCAGCGATTAAGTAGCTCAAAACCTTGCAGCTAATCCTCAGATCTGGGTCTAGTTATTTGGCTGCATTTTCATTTTGGGCCCACCATTGAATCATCTAACAGAAGTATTTCCGCACTTTAGAAACCTCCACATAACCATTATCAAAATGTAGTAAGCAGTAAGAACATTGTTTGTATAAAGTTTCTGTGATAACCCTCAAAATTAAAATATCGACTTTACAACTTTCCGCAGTAACCAAATTTAATTAAAATTAAATTCAGTCAAGTAAAATAATGGAAATGTTACAGAATGAGATAATTCACTATAGTATCAAGCACCTAAAATCATGCAATACTTCAAAGGAAAATTATTCCTTCTTATTAGGAAATGCCACCAGAGTAATAAAGCTCAGTATCAGTTGAGCCTTCATGAGCTTTGTTCAATGCTGGTTAGGAAAGAACACATATATGGGCAGACCACATTCTAAAGGCTATAGGGACAGTGAGGAGCAGTCTTGGATAAAAATAGGCACAATATTAATTGTACACATGCATCAACTTTTGTCTTTGGGATTTATTAGCATTTTCTTGGGGAGGTGCAGGTGCCACACTGGTGCTCAGCGCTGTTGGTCGACTGCATTATTTAATTTAACTATTCACATAAATGTTACCCACGTACAGTTAGGAGGAAATTCTAAGATTTTGACCCACATACAGTGAAGAAATTATAATACAGTTTCATATCAGAAAGATATGTGGGTTGAAGAGGAACACAAAGTTAGTGGTATATGCTGCGCTTATTCTTATGGGTGCTAGAGGTTACAGGTTTTGAAGGCTTTGTTGTAAAAGGCTTGGTGAGTTACAGCAGTAGATCTTGTAAATGGTACAAACTGCTGCTACAGAGCATCAGTAATGGAGGGAGTGAACGCTTAAGGTGATGGATGAGGTGCCAATCAAACGAATGCCAAAATGTTGATTGTGGTATTTGCAGCAATAGTAACACTATTGAATATCAAGGAAAGATGATTGGATTCCATCTTGTTGGAGATGTTCATTACCTGGGGCTTGCACAGCACAAATGCTCTTTGTCAGCCCAATCTGAATGTTACTGGTTCTTCCTGCACATCGACATGCATTGCTTCAGTATCTAAAAAATCGTGGGTGAGCACCTCAGGGAGTGGAGTGCATCATCTCACCTCGAAATTGTATTGTACTCACAATTTTATAAGTTTCGATTGAAGTTTTGATTTTTGTTCCATTATTCCTTTAAGTTGTTAATTCAGTTAAATATAAGCACAACTCTGCTATTGCTAGAGATCAGCAATAAAAACAGACATTGCTAAATAGACTCAGCAGGTCTGTTGGCATCTGTGGAGAGAGAAGCAGAATTAATATTTTAAGTCCAATATGACTCTTCCTGGGTTTTCTGATGTTGAAAGGGAGAGGGACCAGTGACACAGAAGGGCAGGTCAATCAAAGGTTAAGGGAGAGATGAAATCAAAGCTGTCACAGAGCAAAATACAAAGCGAGTGCTAATGGTTAATTTGTTAAATAGTTCGGTAAAATCATTTGTTTTACAAAAAAGTAGATATGACTTGGACATATTGTCAGGAGGCAGAAATCTGCAAGGTTTCATTCCTTTGTGAGGAGGAGACTTGTATACTGCAGTTGTCACTCTGCACAGAGGAAGAGTTAACAATGTAACAGAGGAGAATGAATGGTGCTGAGCACTGTATGATGCTCTGACATCCCATTTTTGATCATATGATGGAGGGAAGCAGCTGAAGATGGTTGGGCCTAGGACACTACCCTGAGGAACTCATGCAGCAATATGCTGTGAATGAGATGATTTTCCTCCAGCAACCATAGTCATTTTCCTTTGCGTTAGGCACAACTCTAATCAGCAGGAGTTCCCCATCCCGCCGATTCCCAAATCTGCCTTCCCAGCTAACATTTTTACATCAGCTGGCTATGCTGTTCGATATTTAAGTCTCATAATATGGCACATTGACTGCGATAAAAGGGGATAATGGTTGACTTCCCCTGACATTGTTCATCACAGGCGAACTGTGTTATGTTCCACGCTGCAGAATCAGAAGTCCCAGCTAGAAGTGTGAAGCCCAGTATTAACATCAAAAAACATGAGCAGAGTGGCATTCCAATTTGTGTTTCAAGCAGGACAAATCCTACTCAGCAATTATGATCCTATCAGTCTACCCCCAATCACTAGTAAATTCAAGTATTCAGTAATTTAAGACATCATCAACACTAGGGTCATGCTGGATCTTTTGGAGCTTCCTACAGTGGCAGCAGGGGTATCATGTCCCAGGAAGATGGTGGAATCAAGTGCTGGTTTGGAGGGGCTCTGGTTATGGGGATTGTGGGCATTGCTATCAGGGATCCTGGATATAAAGGGTTGGAGGATGTTTCTGTGGGGTACATATGCTAAATACGGTAAATCAGAGATTCAGTTAACTGTTCATGGGTAACTCATTAATGGAAATGGAATTATTCGAAACCTCCAGCATCAAGTGCCTTTCTCAGGGGTTTCCAAGCACAGGAGAATTGCCTATTAGATCCTTCGAATTCCTGGGCAATTTTCTTGGAGTCTGCTGTGTCTGGGATTCTGCTTGAGTCCAATGTACCACTCCAGTCTGAGCTGCCCCAATGAGTATCTACCCATCAGAATATCTGGGCTGAAACCTTCTCTGGCTATAATGGAAACAAACAAAGTATGTTATTTAATTTAAAGTACAATGCTTCCCTTTGGATTTGCCCATCTCCAGGAGATAGAACACTCTAATGCTGCTTGTGCTTTTTCTGGTTGATTAACTCAGAAAAGCTCATCTAATCAAGGGAAATGTTTCTGAATATTACTTCAGGTGGAGGCTTAAACATTTATTTGCCATGAGAGCTATTGAACTGCTGAGATTAAGCCAAATTATTGAGATAATGAAGAAGAAACTGTACACTGCACCTGATCCTATCACACCTATCATGAACAGTGTTGAAAATGTAATTTGATGCCACAGAAAACTGGTTCATTTTCCAACCCTGTCATTCTTTAATTCGACAGGGACAAAAATTTCAATTGCGCCAAGAATGATGCATTACATTATACTTTGTAAGTGAATGTTATCTTGACAATTAGGATAACGTTTGTTCATAAAAATGCCCTATTTGTTTACAGTTGTGTACATTGAAAATTATATATTACATTAGGAAGTATTTGTCAGTGCAAAAATTCAAGACATTAAAGGTCTGAGAGATACAGATATGCTGCTGATGTCGTTTGTGTTTTGAATGAGGTGAAGTAGACCTAGGAATCCAACAATATTATTAACACAGAAAAGCAGCATTGCTTTTTGAATGTCAAAAACAGAGTCATTCCATAATTATAAGAAATGTGTTTGATACCTACATATTTCAAACAATCACGAGTAGACACAGCTACATCATATATAAATTATAACTTAGCAGCATTGCCACATTAGGAAAAAAGGAAATTAAACAAAGTACGGATTTAAAGATGCAACATATTTGGGGTACTTAGCACATATGGTCTTGCTTGGTAGTAAATCAAAAATTACATGGTAAATGAAAAATTGCTTTCCACATTACTTTATCTCTATCACGAGTATAAACCTGCATGTGGGTTTGAACTGAATATCTCAAGGACAGCTTAACCTACATTTTGTTCTCTTTTCTGTGTAATCAATCTACAGCTACATCTGCTTGGCACTGAATAAAAATGCAAATGGAGACCAAAATAGATCACAACAGAATGGTTTTAGATATTCAGAGTTTCTGAAAAACCTTATTTAACCCAAAGTATGTCTTTCTAAGCACTTCCAAGAAACACAATGCCTATATACTTTGATAATATGAAATGTGGCATACTTCCAGCCACAAATGAATGCACACTTCAGACCCTTCATATTAAGATCTTGGTAAGGCCATTACTTCCCAATAAATTGGCACAATGAGACAGGATCTCTTGGCCATTATGTTGCTGAAGGAGATTAAAGATCAGCCTTTAGATAATATTCAATGTGACTGGATCATTTGGCTCTGGAGTAGGTACATAACAGCTGGAATGAAGTGTCACCTTCTTAAATGAATTAGCATGTCAGTGTCTCTCATGATGCGTGGAGGTGGAGTTAATTTAAATGAAAATAAATTGAATACAAATTTGAAAACTGATGAGTTGTGAATGCTAAATTACACATTGCTGGAGAAAACACATTTCATTGAAGCTTTTCATCTTGTACTCATCAGGATAATTTCTGAGAAATACCAAAGTAAAAGGAAAAACAACAGTTATACAATATGAGAGGAGAGTGCTGATGGTTGGCAAGGAGACTATGATCGATAGAGGCATTGCCATGGAGAATGTACCAGTTAATGAAAACTGACAGTGAACTGCCAGGTTTTGTTAAATTTTAATCAGACAGGTTGACACTGATTGATCAAGGAGTTGCCCTGAAAAACAAACCAGAGAATGGCTGTCACTTATTTTATTGAGTTGAAATAGACATGGTATATGTACATATTGCTTCTGTTGACAAAGAACAGGGACACAGGTATCAATGTAGCTCCTGGTATGTGAAGGGACACCACCATATATGCCTGACTGACTATCCTAAGATGGTTGTCAAAATAATTCTTTGCACACTCATGATTATTCAGCAAATGTTTCTAATTATGGAAGCACTTCTAAAATTCCAGACATTGCATTGCAAAGTTTGCAAATGTGAACTGGTTAGGTAGTGAATATCACACATATTGCAAACAACCCTGATTTGACCAGGTTAGGCCCCTTCCCAACTACCCCATCACCTGAATTGATTAGCCCCTGATTCTCTTAACCTACCTGCCACCCAAAGGCCATTACTGCTTCATCGAATATTCAAGCCAATGTAAGTAAAATACAGGCTGTGTCTTGGGGTGTACCGCCAGAGTTTGTGTGAATGAGGTTCTGGTCTCTGCCAAAGAAGTGAGTGGACTGCAAAATGATTAAACAGTAATAGTGTATCTGAAAAAATGATATTCATAACAAAACTGAATCTGATCATTATAAAATCTAGTACTGAAATCATGACAATACAACGAGTTCCGACAATGACAACCTCTCAATATAGGCTTTGGTATTTGGTCACACCATTACAATCACTGGACAATCATCTCCCTCAAAAAATTTCTGCACTGACACTTGATTATCATAGGAAAATGTTGTCTTCCCCATTTGATCATAAATACTACCAGGATTAGTGTCAGTAACAACATGATACGAAATTGTCCAAATAACATGAAACAGAGAGTGGTGGTTAATGGATTCTTTTTGGACTAGAGGCAGATTTGTAGTGGAACTCTCCAGGGTTGAGACTCTTCCTCTTCCTGATACATATAAATAACCTAGACCTGGTCGTTCATGGCACAGTTTAAAGTTTGTTGATGAAATGATACTTAGAAACTTTGTGAACTGTGAGCAGGGTAACCTAGGACTTCAAAAGGACAGATGGGTAGTTGAAATGGACAGACAAGTGATAGATGAAATTCAATATGGAGAAGTGTGAAGTGATATGGGTACAATTACAACATTTAAAAAAAATTTGGAAAAGTACATGAATAGGAAAGGTTTGGAGGGATATGAGCAAAGAGAAGACAAATGGGACTAGTTTAGTTTGGGATTATGCTCCGCATGGACTGGTTGGACCAAAGGGTCTGTTTCTGTGCTATATGACTCTATGACTCTATGATTCACTTTGGTTGGAGAAACATGGTGAGACTATACATAACAAAGTATTAACTCTAAAGGGAAAACAGGAGTAGAGGGGATGAGGTATATATGCACATAAATCATTCAGATTGACAGGAAAGTGGTTAATAAAGCATAGTATTTTAGACATCAAAACAGAAATTGTTGGAAAAGTCCAGCAGGTCTGGCAGCATTTGTGAAGAGAAATTAGAGGTAACATTTCAGGAGCCGTGACCCTTTGAAGGGTCACCAGACCTGAAATGTTACTTCTGATTTCTCTTCACAGATGCTTGCCAAACCTGCTGAGCTTTTCCAGCAATTTCTGTTTTTGTTTCTAATTTACAGCACCCACAGTTCTTTCAATTTTTATGCAGAATCTTAGACTTTATTAACAGAGGCATAGAGTACAAAAACAGGGAAGTTATGTTAAACTAGTATAATACATTGCTTTGATCTCAATCGGAGTTTTGCATTACCACACATTGGGCATGGTGCAAAGGCAAAACAGAGAGTGCATAAAGAATTCACAAGAATGGTTCCAGGGATTAGGACCTTCACTTTCATAAAAAGAATGGAGAAATTGGGACTTTTTTTTGGAGGGGAGAATTGAGCGAAGATTTGGTAGAAGTTTTCAAAATCGTAAGGCATCTGACAGCGTAGTTAGGAAAAATTTGGGTCTCACGGGTGGAAGGATGGAGAAATTTTTTTTGCTAATTTAAAGTCGTTGACAAAAGAAACAAAGGAGACATAGGTATAAATCTTTTCACCCAGTCAGTGGTTAATATGTGGAAGGCATTGCCTGCGGGCACAGTAGTGGCTGGTCAATGGTGGGATTTAAGATAGAATTGAATTATTAACTGAAAAAAAATGCAAGATTATGGGGAGATGGTAAGGTCCTGGGGAGTGTTGCTGAACAAAGAGACCTTGGAGTGCAGGTTCATTGTTCCTTGAAAGTGGAGTGGCAGTTAGACAGGATAGTGAAGAAGGCATTTGATATGTTTGCCTTTGTTGGTCAGTACATTGATTGTAGGAGTTGGGAGGTCAAGTTGGACTGTACAGGACATTGGTTGGGCCACTTTTGAAATACTGTGTGCAATTCTGTTCTCCCTGCTTTAGGAAAGATGTTATGAAACTTGAAAGAGTTCAGAAAAGATTTACAAGGAGATGTTGCCAAGTTTGCAGGGTTTGAGCTATAGGGAGAGGCTGAATAGGCTGGGGCTATTTTCCCTGGAGCATCAGAGGCTGATGGGTTAGAGAGGTTTATAAAATCATGAGGGGCATGGATAGGGTGAATAGACAAGGTCTTTCCCTGGGGTGGCGGAGTCCAAAACTAGAGGGTGTAGGTATAAGGTGAGAGGGGAAAGATTTAAAAGGGATCTGAAGGGCAATGTATTCATGCAGAGGGTGGTGTGTGTATGGAATGAGCTGCCAGAGGAAGTGGTGGATGCTGGTACAATTACAACATTTAAAAGGCATCTGGATAGGTATATGAATAGGAAGGGTTTGGTGGGATATGGGCCAAATTTTGGCAAATGGGACTAGATTTATTTAGGATATCTGGTCGGCATGGACAAGTTGGACGGAAGGGTCTGTTTCCATGCTGTACATCTCTATGACACGATGGTGAGAAGCCAGGGAAGTTGCACTGGATAAATCAGTCTTTTCAAGAGCATGCTCAGATATGTTCAGCTGAATGGCCTCCTTTTGTGCTGTAACAGTTCTGTGATTCTGTGAAGGTAAGAAAATATGAAAACTCCATTCAGGCGATTAAACCTGTTCTTTCTACTGACAACACAATAATTGGCAATTTTGTAGATTCTGCCAGACCTCTGTTTTATCCTGAGGAAAGATTTCACTATGCTTTTCCCTGTCCGCCAAGGGTAAATGAAGGTAAAATTCAACACTATCATTCTTAACCAGTTCCCAACAACACATGCTTCACACTGTATACAAACATCTCCATTTGTAGCTACCCTTATAGCCCTGAATCTCATTAATGACAAACAAAACAACTTGGTAGTAAGTTTTCATAAAGCCCATAAGTAGAAAATTATTCCCAGGCAATTTGAATGGGGTAAGCTAAAAATCCAGTATTCAAAACAGTTTAGAGGCATTAGCATTTAAGTGATCATTTGCTCATTTTCTAATTGCTATTAATTTTCTGTATCAGTTTTATCAGCTTCCATAAAGCCATTGGATTACAGGTGCCTGAGCAGCTGAGGCTTGGATTACTGTGCCCAAGTGCCTACTCTTCAAGTATATGTCTTGTGAGTTAGTGCTGACAGACTGTTTAATCAAAGGACCATTACAACTGAGCCTGATTCTACTCTTGTCATGTCCCGACATGTACTCTTCCCGAACTGAATAACTGCCAGGACCAGGAACTTTAACTGATTTTCCCTAAAGTTGAGGGGTATTCAGGCCAATTATAGTGTTCCCACCGTGAGGTTATATTGCTGCAGGCAAGCCGGAAGCTGTTATCCATGCATGGGAAATTAGAATTCTAGATATAGAAACTTTTCTTTTTAGTTTTGTTAGAGGAAACAAGATGCGTGGACAACACATGTGATGATACACGTCCTTCATCTCAAATCCGGAAATCCTGAGACAAAGTTAGTGCAAGATTTCGGGTCTTGCAATCTTTTGGGCCAGGTAGTTTTAGTTGCCTTTGATTAGGTGGATCAGAGCTGCGTCAAAGGTTGCTTGGATTACAGGAAAAGATAGGTCCACAAAGTTAATAACTAGTAGAACCACCACATTAATGCCAAACCAAGCTGAACAAGCAGTGAGTGATTTTCCTCATATAATAATTAAAATTCATGTACGACAGCTTAAAAATATCTGGTTTTCAGACATCATCCGCTTTTGGACAGTCACAAGATTAATTATTGTCTTCTCCCTCTCCCCTTCCCATTCTTCCCACCTGTTTCCCCACCCACTGCACTCCCCACTCCACCAAGATCTCCCTAACAGTTATGGGTGACATTGGTGGCTCAGTGGTTAGCACTGCTGCCTTCAGGGACCTGGGTTCAATTCCACCCTCGGGTGATTGTCTGTGTGGAATTTGCACTTTCTCCCCGTGTCACTGCGGGTTTCCTCCGGGTGCTCCAGTTATCTCCCACAGTCCAAACATGTGCAGGTTTGGTGGATTGGCCATGCTAAATTGTCCATAGTGTCCGGGGGTGTGCAGGCTATGTCGCCTAGCCATGATAACTGTGGGGTTACGGGGACAGGGTAGGGGCTGGGTCTGGACCTAGGTGTGATGCTCCTCAGAGGGTTGGTGTGGACTCATGAGCCAAATGGCCTCTTACTGCACTGTAGGGATTCTATGAACAATTCTGACAATGGTCTCACTTATACACCATTTCATGTCCTGTGATCCATTACCTGTCCTCCTGGTTTACAATTTACATCAGTTTAGTGTTCCAAAGCAGTTTCACTGCCTTGTCTATACTTATGTTGGTCCTAAGACAGTAATGCAAAGAAGGTCAACTCCAAAGATGTTGAAGCTATGTCAAGAACAACAATCTTTATGTCTCTTAACTGTACAAGCTATCAAGAATTGAATGTCTGAATTGATTTTTTTGGATAGTTTCAAGAATCTTGTTGCTACCAGATTTGTCACAGCTATCTGTGTTACAAACTGGAGTCTTTATGCAAAAATGAATGTTTTATTACAAATAAAGAATGAAGAAATTCTATGCTAACATTCCTAACAGCTTCTCACATGTTGTCTTGTTAACACTGTATAATCTGAACGTTCAAATTTTCCATCTTATTTTTTCTGTACTCCATTTTCAATCTCTCTGATAAGTACTGCAAGTACATAACTCTAACTTGGCCATTACATTAATTTTTTATGTTAAAAGTTGGTTCCTCAGTGGAGCATGTGTCAGTGCTTAGTGTAAAGAAGGTTAATTCAGTAGTGACACAATGTATGTGCTCACTGTCCTGAGCTATTTAAATATTATGTATCAGTGATGGCAGTGTTATTCAGCAAGCCTGTGACTTGTTTTTTAGTGCATCTTTATCATGCATTCTGCATTACGGTTGCTTCACCTACAATATATCACATCTGCACACGCATTATCCCAAGATAATTCCACATGAGCCATCACATAAAGCCATGGTTGCCCTTTTAGGCCATGTATCAAAAGGTCAGGAAGCCTGGAGGCATTTGATTAGAACTTGCCTTGCCTGGTAGAGTCGTAGTCAGGTAGCAAGATCTATTATCATTGCTCAATATAAACAGGGACACAACCAAAAAATGTAATGTTATTATAGTGTCAATATAGTATCTTCTTAATTTATATTGCTTAAAAGTGGACTTTTTAGTGTGCAAGCAATATACAGGCTTAGTAGATTGCCAACAGAGGCAGGAGTGCTCGCACTTGGCTTTGAAGGTAACTGTTCTTTTTTCACTCTTTTCTCAAGCATTTTGTTTTGAAGCTGTAAAGCGACACCAAATGTGTTAAAACTGGACATTTGACTGCTTGAGGTCTTCTCCACCTTATCAACATGCTATGAAAAGACATGGTATTTTGTGATGAGTTTGATGTCTGTGTGAAGGCAAACAATTTGTTAGCCCTAAAACAAAACTTGAGGCACTCAACTGGTGTCCAAAACTTAAAGAAACAACAGATAAACTTCAATAGTTAGAACAATGATCTGCATTTTATGGCAGTTGAAGTTTGGGGTGGGAAATGGATGTCTTATGTCCCAGGGAAAGAGAGATGCTGGGCACGTGATGGACCCTGGAAGACTGCAAGGGTCTCAAGTGGTATGGAGTGTGACTTCTGCATCTTAGTGGAAGGGGGGGTCACACACTCAGAGCCCAGAATGTAATTGACTGGCAGCTCCAGCCACCTCAGAGGTGCAAAGAACTCTTTAGTGGGCATTAGCAGGACTACAACCAGTCTTACAAAGAAATCTTAATAGATCACAGAGTGAGTAAGCCAGAGATACTGGAGAGGGAAGGTTTGTGTACTTAGGAATGGCTGTAATGGGATTGGGAAGGCTTAGCTTTGGTCAGCAGACAAGTAGAAATGAAGGGGGTTTACCATCTTTCAGGGGGTGGCCCTGATGCCTGACTGTCAATCCCTGAAGATACTGGTCCCCGTCCTTCTTGCTCTTTAAAAAACAAAAACAGGCGACCCATTCCCATCCACCTGCCTACACCAGCTGTATTATGGTGTGGGCAACGTATTCTTCATGTCAATAGATTGTTGACAAGCCATGTTGACCTTTATTAATTTATTCAAATCTGGGAGGCTTCGAGGGTGTATGAGAAGGTGACGCTTTGAAGAGACAGATCTACTTTGCATGCAGCTCCCCATCAAAAACATGTCCTACTGGAGCATGTAACATTCATCCCAGTGTTTCTAAATGTGATTAAATCCATGGTTTAAGAGGCAGTGAGGAAGCATATCTGAGTTGTTGCCTGTACAAATGTCTTGGTGGTGCACTAATTCTCAGAACTTATTGCTCTTCCAGACAGCCCCTAACTGAAACCAACAATGGAATTTTTCAGTTGCTTGAGCAGTGTGTGTAATCATGAGAAATTTGGGAAAATACAGCAAAAATAGCAAAATCAGATTTTTGACATGAAGAAAAAAATTCTGATTTTCCTCTCAAGGTGAGTTCAGAATCTTGCTATAATGAGTGGCAGCTACCTTTTCCCATGTGTTTGCATTTCATTATGTGCTAAATTCACCTCCTTCGTATACAGTTCCCGAATTTCTGGATTGAAGTCAGAGCAGTAACTTGGTGGCAGCAGTTCGAAGGAAACTGTCCTCTACCAGCCTTTGCCCTTGTAAGTGGGCACTGCCAAACCACCAGCCTCACCACATCATCATGCAAGCTTTCGCACCAACTCACCAACCACTTCCATCCTATAGCACTTCCTTTGGAGGTCAGGAACACAGATAACTTGCATGTTTCTTTCAAGTCACTTTGTGTGCAGGGAGACACACACACCTCATGTATCTACACAGGATGCATCCTGTAGCTTTCCACTTACTTTCTAAGCACTCACTCACTTTGGGCTTACTTGGGACTGCTAGCCTCTCTGACTCGCATAGGAAGAGATTTGAAGCTTGTCATGGTTCAGAGGACTGAAGAGTTAAGGGAGTGGACACTTCACTGCAAAGCACTGGTTAATATCAGTGCCACACCAACAGTATGTGCCAGCAGCTTACACAGCAAACGCATGACATGTACTCCAACTAAACAATCATGTGAAAGTCCATGGGGGTCAGTCCTTGGTGAGGTGAAGTGGGAATATGATCGTAAGGAGTTACCGCCACAGTCAGTGAAGAGCTCTTCCAATTACAGTCTTTGGGGTCTGGCTACAGTCAGTCCTGCAGGTCAGATGCAAACGGTCCAGGGATAATACTAGATTAGTCAGGGTGCTGTGGCGGCACCCGTCCGGGATGTCAGCCAAGTTTTCCTACAATGAGACAAAGGGAGGGACTGAGGATGTTGGAAGTGGATGAGAGAGCAGTTAGTAGTGATGTAAGACCAGGAGAGGTGGTGTGGTCTTCCCCAAGAGTGAGTGGGAGGCACAGAGGAGAGTCAGTAGTTTGTGAGGATTAGGTGGTTGAGAGCTGTTTAGTGAACATGATGTATACACTGGTTTGAGATAGTGATGAGAGTTGATGAGAAGTATGTGCAATGATCATATTGAAATGAGTGATAGCCCTGTGAAAGTGCGGTAGCAGGGACATGATGGTGGCACTTTGAGAGCACTGAAGATCATTAAACTTCTCCTGAATTCTTGTGCATTGCAATTGTGTGGATCAGATGGGTGAGAGGCATTGAAGGAAGATGCTGCATGCAGGAGTGAGAATGGTAGATCATGATATGGGTGCAGTAGCGGAGGTGGAGTAAGTGTGAGGTAGCAGAGTGAAGATGGTGGCATTTACCATTTTGGAGATCTGTGGTTAGCACCTATACCGCTGGACATTCCTCTAGATAGTGGAAACTACACTGACCCCGGTGTGGGGTTTGGTGCTGTGGTGTGCTCTGGCAGTCCAGTAGAAACAGAACAGCTTCTTCTTCACCATTCTGTTCACCAGGATCGCCTGGTCCCTGTCAGCAAATCAGGCTGCCAACCTGGCTCAATCATTCATCTTTGGGGCAAGTTCTCCCACACAGAAACTGTGAAGAACTTTTCTTTCACAGCATTTGAACTGGCACATAAATGTGATTTAAATGTGGTGCTGGTGATGTTTCCTGTCAGCATTGGTGCGAGCAAAATGTGCAATAGCCGTGCCATGGGGGTATGGTGTGTAATGGGAAAACTGATGGAGTTGCCCTGCCTTTCCTCAAACCTCACTACACTGTACCGCACTAAGATATTCAGTATTCAAAATGGCTTGACGTTGTGGTACTTATACACTATATACTCACCAAATATGCCAGAGATGTATAGCTTGTTCATTTAAGTGCAGTGATTTATTTACTGACACAATGGTCTTCAGTTTTACCAAACAACTTTTCTGGTACTGAAAATTTACAGATGTGAAGTCTCCATAAGACCATAAGATGTAGGAGCAGAAGTAAGCTATTCAGCCCATTGAGTCTGCTCCAACATTCGATGAAGTCATGGCTGATCTGATAATGCTCAACTCCATTTTCCTGCCTTCTCCCCATAACCCTTGATTCCCCTACTTGTTAAGAAACTGTCTACCTTAGCCATGCATATACTGAATGACCCAGCCTCAATAGCCTTTTGTGGTAAAAAATTTCAAACATTCACAAGAGAAACATTCTGAGAGAAATATTTCCTCTCTCTTCAATGTACGACCCCTTATTCTGTGATTATGCCCTCTAGTCCTCGACTCTCCCACAGGGGAAACAACCTTTCAGTATCTACCCTGTCAAGTCCTCTAAATATTTTGTATGTTTCAATAAGGCCGCCTCTCATTCTTCTAAATTCCAACTAATACAGGGCTAATCTACTTGGCCTCTCCTCATAAGACAGTCCCTCCTTACCTGGTATCAGCCTAGTGAACCTTTTCTGGACTGTCTCTAATGCCAGTATATCTTACCTTAGCTTAGTGGACCAAAACTCTTTACGGTATTCCAGCTGTGGTCTGACTCGTGCCTTGAATAGTTTTAACAAAACCTCCCTAATTTTATATTCCATTTGCTTCAAAATAATTACCAGTATTTCATTTATATTCCCTACTACCTGCTGAACAAGCATGCTTCCTTTTTGTAATTCATGGACCAGGACTCTTAAATCCCTTTGTTCTATAGTCTCTGCAGTCTTTCCCCACTTAAATAATATTCATCTCCTCTATTCTTCTTGCTAAATTTCATAACCGCACATTTCCCCACAAAATATTCCATCTACCAATTTTTAGTTCACTCAGCTAACCTGTGTATCTGCCTCTGCAGACACTTTCTTCTTTAATCTTTACTAGTGTAAGTATCTTTTAGAAAAATTAAAATAAAACTTTTTGTTTACCTTTTTAAGTCATTTTTATATCCTTCCCACCTCTCTCTTAATATCTTCTTTCTTTCCCTATCATCTTTCTTTCATTTTCTTCTCATGATTTTACATTGAATATTCTAATGTATACTTCCTGGTTTAGGTACTGTATAGCTCCATGGGGATTTTTGGTTGTGCAGCCAAGCTGTTCGTTCTATGTTCAAATGAACCCAAAATGCTTATGAGGGTTGCAGCTTAAAAAGCCTCTCTAAATACCCTAAGTTGCCATTCAAAAGACCATTAAAAGGTGTGGTCCTCAGTAAGTGTAATGAATAGCAAGCACTGTTCATTCAGCAGTCACTTCAAAACTGGCCCAATATACGAGATAACAAGGTGTGGGGCTGGATGAACACAGCAGGCCAAGCAGCATCGTGGGAGCAGGAAAGCTTGACGTTTCGGGCCTAGACCCTTCATCAGAAATGGGGGAGAGGAAGAGGGTTCTGAAATAAATAGGGAGAGAGGGGGAGGCGGATAGAAGATGGATAGAGGAGAGGATAGGTGGAGAGGAGGCAGACAGGTTGAAGAGGCGGGGATGGAGCCAGTAAAGGTGAGTGTAGGTAGCGGGGTAGGGAGGAGATAGGTCAGGCCAGGGAGGACGGACAGGTCAAGGGGGTGGGATGATGTTAGTAGATATGCTGTTTTTTTTCAGTAAGCTTAATAATTAGTTTATTATGCATTATTCCTGTTCTTCAAAAACAGTAAGTATAGACATTGCTGATCACACAATTAATTTTTGAACTTATAGAAAATAATTGAATGCATTTTAATTTGTTTGGATACTACAAATGAAAATAAAAACAAAGTATTCTTAAAATCACACAGAATTAAAAATATAATAAAATTAAATAAATTGACATCTTTCTTCTTGTAAAGTCATGACTGACATTTTAAACAATCCCACACTACATTACTTAAGAATTACCATATTTCAAAAATTTGTTGCTAATGTGAAAAATATTTTTGCCTCATGTTTTCCTGTTGATCAAAAAGTCCAATAGGATATATGGATATTAAATATAGGCAGACTATTTGTCTCGATCGTTCTCAGACGTCCTCCTGTTCATCTGCTGGTTCTGGATTGAGGATGGTTTTTTCCCTTAATCTAGTTGATCAATCTGCATGGTTCAAAATATTCTAAACTTGAAGCATCTAAGATTTGTCGAATGAAAAGCTGTGTTTTGTGATACTTCAGAACTTCATTCAAAAAGGCATCTTAACACAAACACATTATTTGACTTGCGTACATTTTAATTTACAATGATACTACCAAGGTCATGCTAACTTACTGCCATATTTAAAAATTAATATGTTTTTCAGTCTGTGATTCCAAACATTCTAAAATACGCAGTTTAGCAATGTTTATGATCCTGAATTTCTGAAACAAGTAAAATCTAATTTTGTGTATTTTAAGAAAAGGTTTTCATTCAGAAAATGGTGCAGTAAAACAGCATTCATGCACAGAATTTAAAAGCATCAAATATAAGAGCAAAGGATCTTGTCGTTATTACAATTTATTATATTATCAAAATAAATTTATATTGCCTATGCATTACTGTGGTTCATCTGTCTATTCTTCATGAATGAGAAACACTCTTGTATAAACAGTTATAGTTTTGATAAAAGAGTCACACCTTGGTAATGAAAAACAGCAAATCAGAATTAGCAACTTTCACTCTTAATTGTCACAAGCACAATATTTTAACATTGAATTACAAAGAAAGCAACCTTTATTTTGGAATGTTTTCCTCAGGTTAATATTCTTTACACAGGCAGAACTTCCTCTACTAAGTCAGACCAAAAGAGCTGTAAAAATAATTGCAATATAACAATTCTTACTAGTACATTGACAACCAGAAGGATTTTAAGCTTTCATATTGAATCTTCTGTTACTTTCAAACTGCTTTAAAAAAGCCTTCAGAAAATGATATGAAACTTTTAGATTGTTTCTGACAGGAGTATGAAAGTCTATAAAAAAAAATCCACACAAAATTAAAGACTGTAAGTAAAACTGAAATAAATGTTTTCTGTTATCGCATTCTCTTGCATTCTTTACATTTTTGAAAGTTAACAAACATACAAATTGTAAAATGTATTTGGTATACAATATTGTTAATCTGCATATTTTTATTTCAGTCATATGCTCTATTAGTGTGGGTGATTACTTTAATTGCTGTCATGCAGGAGTGACTAGATTACTCTGGATATTCTATCTTTTTTGTTAATGCAGAAGGAGCAGTTCCTCTTCCCCACATCACTTCTCTTTTCCTCTCCTGAAGACTAAGATATAGCTTGTGGTTTACTTACTGTTCTCAATTTATAAACATGTTGTCGTTGGCTGAAAGTCACAACTGTTTTTCTGGAACTGTTGCAACCCCCACCAGAATTGTTAAAATTGTAAAGTGTCACACTTTAACTCAGAATGATTCCATCTGTCGGGTTATAAGAAATGAAACAATGGAAAATACAAGGAGGGAAGAGAAGAAATCAAAATAATTTAATAATTTAAGCCATAACCAATTTTGCAGTACAAACAAATACACAATTTTCCACCAGAGGTAGAAATGCTAAAATGTTGAAGCAATTTCATTTGAAATACGGTAATAATTATGCAACATGTTTAGGGCTTAAATTTAATCCACAAATACACCAATAAACAATGTAATTATAATGCTGAAATTATGTTTCTTGCATGCCATAATGCTTAATATTTCAAACAAATGCAATTGATATGAATGCTCAGTAAATATCTTTTACAGATGAAAATGATATCTTTAAAAACTACATCCCCTGTGGCTTCTAATGCTAGAAATTCATGCTGTGCATTCATGACAAGGTATGAGATTATGATTTATTCTGAAATTGCTTCAATTTATAGGGTATGCTTCTCAAATAGTAATACTCTCCTCCTGTAAAAGGAATGCACTCCAGAGCTGTCTAATTTAAAGTGAATTGACTGTTATTTGCTCAATATTATGACATTTTTGCTTAAATTTGATGATCTCCTCATGTAAAAGAGAAATATTTCACCCATCCATCTTAAAGTGACTTTCAATAATGGGTTCACAGAACTTAATGGTACATAATTCCTCATTAACGTGCTTGTATAGATCATTCTAAGTTAGTTAGTTTTGTACCTGGGTTAACTAAAAATATCCTACTTACAAAAATTACCTGCATGAAGTGGGACCTGAATTCATATTTTTGAAAGCAGTTTCCTAAGGTATTATTTAGATGATTAAAGAATACATTTCAAGTTGGTACAGATTTAAGTAAAAAATGCTTTCATGTTGTCTTTTGATTTTTTTTGCTAAAAATTGCACAGCTGAAATATTTTGAACTTATTTGTAGGGTTTTTCCCTTCCTCTATTAGTTTTTAATAATGGTTCATTTTAATGTAACAGTATTCACGGCAATAGATTTTATTTCTCTTTTACTGAGGGAGAGTTTTTTTTAATTTCTACTTTTTCCAACAATATCATGTGTATCTATTATTACTTTGCTGTGTGCAACTAATACCGTAATTCCTTGAATCCAATACATTATTTTTAATTCTGTGTTCAATAACTCAAAATCTGCAAATCCTATTGCACACTATTTGCTGTAAAAAGCAGAATTTCGAATTAGGTGTAAATGACCCAATATTGTATCAAGGTGATGCCATTCAGAATCTAGAAACAATTCTTTTGTATCAGACAAAATGATGTTCCTTTTGAAATTTTCCGCACACTGGGGGATGAATAGAAATATTAATTGTCCTCATGGACATGAAGCTTCTGCTGTGGCAAAGGTAACTGGCTGAAGCAGGACAAGGTTGGAGGTTTTCTTATCAAAGCTGTACTGCTGCATCCTGGCCTATTCCAGACTTTATTTCCATCTAACCCTTGACACTAACAGTGCCAAAGGTTTTTGAGTAATACCATATTTTGACAGATTTTAATGCACTGAACTGCCTCACTAAATAATAAAGTTTACCCAAGGTATCATTTTTCACCCGTTCTCTGAATACATGGGATAAAAACGTAGCAATTTCAGTGAAAATCCAAGCCACTCAGATCTAATCACTGTTTAAGCTGCTGCAGCTTTGTTCAACTATATCTCCAATATGGCTTGAGATGTAAATGAAATGCAAAGAAGAACAAATCTTCAAATTCTATGATAGCCGTCCCTTAGCCATTTGATGCTGTAGTCTTATCAGTCAATTTTATGCATACTAAAGTTTAGTGGCAGCATCAGTCGAATAGTACTGTCTAATGGTGGCCACAATCCCATGCATTAACCAAACAAAAACTGCTTTCATAGACTTACAGCAGACTTAATATGAGACCGCATAAGGTCAAAACAGGCAGGCTTTACTGACTAAATCCTGAAGATCCATTCTCATTTCAACTGAAGAATCTCCTAAGCAGTTTTGGATGTTCTTTATGATACATTGATCCAAACAGAATTTCATTAAAACTTTGATGCTTTTATTTTTAAAAGCAATAGCTTCCCACCATTGCATTACTCCTCAAACTGCTGATTAAGCTTTCGTGCATTAAGTGGCTTGTGAACACTGGTGGGTTTTTTCCTTTCATCTGCATGTGCACTACCATCAGTACTTTTCCCAAAGTAAATGGAATATGCTTTTCTGCACTCAAAAAGAACCATTTAAGTTCAGTTGAGTCAAAATTATTGTTTTGTTCTGAAGGTATGTTGTATGTATAAAAAGTTATGAAGTAGTTCTTTACACTGGATGCTCATCACAGAATAATGTTCATATTTTGGTTAGGCAGCATTGCAATGTTCTTACAGCTGCTGGAAATGTGGTTTCCTAGATATTTGTCTCTTAGGGATATTATTGACAAACATAAGAATTCTTTGGAACCTAGTTGTAAATGAGATAAATATTCTTATCGCATTGTTGCCTTCAGAGGTCAGAATGAAATTTTATGGCTTGTTACCTGCCTTTAAAATTGTCTGAATTATAAATGGTCTGTCGGTAATAACTCGCTGTTTCAAAAAAATGTTCCTTCACTTTTTGTGAGATAGCATCTGACTTTTAGCTAATATTATCCTCATCACAAGAATTCCCTGCTTCAATCTATTGGCTATAAAAATGTTTGTCCATGAATTTGTCATCGCCAAATTCAATTTCCCATGTTCTCCTGGCTAGCCTCCATAATGGCAAATCTAAATATCTGTTGCTTGTAGAGAGATAGTAGGAACTGCAGATGCTGGAGAATCTGAGATAATTAGGTGTAGAGCTGGATGAACACAGCAGGCCAAGCAGCATCAGAGGAGCAGGAAGGCTGATGTTT
>JAHRHZ010000283.1:38130130-38168915 GCA_024137785.1 Ginglymostoma cirratum
CTGCTCCTCTGATGCTGCTTGGCCTGCTGTGTTCATCCAGCTCTACACCTTGCTATCTGTTGCTCGTATCCTATTCAATGTCAAACCCTGGTCACACATCACACAAGCTGTCTTTACTGATCCACATTAATTTCAATTCTCTAATTTAATTCCCATCGCCCTATCTCTCTCTCTTTCTCCCTCTGTCTCTCTCTTTTCTCCAGCCCTTCTGAAACTCCAGCAGGTTTTCCTCATCCTTTGTTCCTTGTGAAACCTCCATTCCTATGTTTTGTGTCTTTAGTTGACTAAGTCCCAAGTTCTAGAATCCCTCTCGAATTTCCACCCCACCTCTTCACCTCACTTTGTAAACAAAAATTGAAACAAATAAAATGAAATAATGAGGTTTTTTTTCCAATTGTGCCTTTGAAACCTCCTCAAAGATCTTGATGCAATATATGTTCACAATATTAATATGCCATCTCTGTCCTCCCACACCACAACAGTTTTCATTCTATGGCCACATATTCTAGAATTAACCAGATAAATAAGTTGGAATCATCTTAAATTCTAACTTCTTGGCAATTGCCAGAAGTGCAAAAATGCCCATTACTTATGCGCTAATCTCATGCCTTGAGCTATTCCTTTCTCTTCCTTCATTCTTTAACAACCTCTTAAATCACCCTTTTTTCGCCAGTCACCATGATTCCAAATGTTTTTGGTGTTATGTTGCGTCTGATTATATTTCTGAGAAGTGCCTTGGGATGTCTTTTTCTGCTTTAATGACACTCGGCAGAATCTTCCTAGTCCCTGAACATCATAGGCTAAAGTGAGAAATTTGTGAAAAGTGAGTAAGATGTTGAGTGAAGGCCTTCTCAACGTTAGTTTCTTCAGGCATGAGGTGACTTTTACCACAGAGAAAAGGACAGCTCTTTCTTTCCATAAGTCTAAGTCTTCTGACTAATTATTCATAGACCCAAATTGTTCAGCTACCCTGGAAGCCAATCATGTAGTTGTTGGCAGGTAGAAGGCCTTTGACAACTGCTCACCAGTCCACAGACCAATCAGCTACCTCCTTTACTGAATCATTCTTTGTACGTAACCCTTGGTTTCAGCTCATTTGCAACTGGACATCCCCCGTTGCTTGAACAAAGAGCAGTGTAAACAACACTTACGAGGAGTATTAGTAGCCTGCTTTTAAAAAGTGCACTGATCATTTCTATAATACTTGGTTTTTATAACAGTCTTTTCCCATTTCCATCCACAATCAAAAATACAGAAAAACAAAAAGATAAAACTTTTGCACAATGGAAGAAGAACAGATGTGACAGCAAGCGCAGGACTAGCAGAAACCTCTAGCAGATACTGAGTAGCCTGCCCATTGAATAGGTCACAGTTCAAGGTCGCCTCAAGAGGCTATCTCACTTGGTGCCATTTTCTTCAGAGCAAGGTGCAGTCTCGCTCAGACTGAGTCTCCCAGGACACCGTCACAGAGCTTTGCCAACTGCTGGGGCAGGACCTGCAACTGGAAGAGGGGACTGGCCATTCTATCCATGTGGCCATCAAAGTGACAGCTGTAGTGAGTGTTTTGGAACTGGTTGCTTCCAAGGAGCTACTAGTGAACTGTGTAGGATCTCTCAAAGTCTAATTGCAAATGTATTAAGGCTGTTACAATTTGCCATTTGTGCTAGATCCCATTGCTACATCTCCCTTCCCCATGATGAGGTCAGTGAGCAGCCAGGGCAGTAGGTTTGGGCAACATAACTGGCTTCATCCAGGCACAGGGCATGACATGCTGTTCATGTGTTGCATTGAAAGGGCCAAATCATGACGCAGCTAAGTTCATCCATAGAAAAGGGTTCAATTCCTCAATGCACAATTCATCTGCAATTGTCACTATCAGCTCATGGATGCTTGTGCCTGATTAACTGAGAGCTGACATGATGCCTACATCCTGGAGACCTGCCATGTTTCTGCTGCATTTGAGAGGCCAGGTGCCTTACGAGGTTTGTTACTTGGGGACAAGTATGTTACCATGGCTGATGACTTCATTGCACAACACCCTGACTGAGGCAGAATGCAGATAAATGCAACACAATCTTCAGCCAGGTCCGTCATGGAGCATACAACAGGTCGCCTGAAGTTAAGGTTCCAATACTTGAACCTGGGCTGGCCTTACAATACAGTTTACAGAAGGTATAATTATGTGCTGTGTCAACTGGAACAGACAAACAGGGGAAGTGATGAATCTGAAGAGCTGGAAGAGTGGGAGTAGTCTTCTGAGGAAGAGAATGAGGACATTGAACAGGAGGAACATTAAATTCCAGTAGATGGGAGATGGGTGGAGTGACTGTTCATTGACTGTAAAATGGTTGTGCTCGACTTGCATACAATTTGTTTCTGTTCCGAGAGGCAAATGCACCTTTGGTTTGTTTGTTTTGTACTTGCTTTTAATGTTGGTGAATAAAGATGAACATTTTGAACCAGTTGAAGTCTACCCTGTATCTGATAGTCCTACTTTGAATAATGATAAGGTGCTGTGTTAACGCAGGCATTGGGAAAAGAGTAACGGTGACGTAGAGGGTTGTAAGGAATGTGGCTAATGATAGGTAAGCTGTGTGACTAGGTGTTAAAAAGTAACTGGTTTAGCAATATGCAAGGAAGTGTCAAACTTGACACCTGTGTGCTGTGAGAGGTGTTGCCTTGTGGCTGTTGTGCCACCAGATTGATGGTGAATGTCAACTCTGGAAATCTAAAGCTTGAGTGAGTGTACTGTAGGATATATTTCCAAGTCAGGATTGTGAGTGGCTTGGAGGAGAACTTGCAGGTGGTGATATTCCCATGTATCTGCTGCCCTTGTCCTTCTAGATGGAAGTGGTCGTGGGTTTTGAAGGTGCTGTCTATCTGAATCTGGTCCCCCCCTCTACTTTCTCTGCTCTAAGAAAACCAGCCCCAGCCTACCTAGTCTCTTCTCTTAACTGAATCACTCCAGCACAGGCAACATCCTGGTGAATCTCCTGTGTACCTTCTGTGCCTTCATAGCTCTGGGATATTAAAGAAGATGACACTTGTAATGGCTGGATCCATTGGTCTCAGGTCCAGTGAACATGTGTGAGGAATACCAGAATTGGAACAGCTACTTAGTAGTGTAAACAGTCTGCATTCACATCACACTGAAATGGCAGTTTAGCATACTTTTCCATATAGTGGGATATGGAGGACACTGACCAGGAGCATCATGGAATGCCTCTACAAGGACCTTTGAGATAGTGGTCCTTATTCTGATGTATGTAGCACAAGTATGCCTTGCAAATACAGTCGATGTGATTACATTGTGGCACCCCCACCCCCATCCATATCACCCAAGAAAAGCAGCTTTGCATATAAAAGGATGTTGCTAAATACTTCCAGTTCAAGATAAGAGGAAATTAGCTTTGTGCCCTTGGGGAGCCTATGGGTCCTTGGATTGTTTTTGGGAATTGTGGATGATGTCCAGCAGGTAGAACCCAACATGATTATTTCTGCTCACTTTGATGACTGATCAGTTTGCCCTGTGATATGACATGAACAAGTTTGATTATGATCAGGAATTGTATCCTACACAGTAGGACAAAGCATACTTTTCACATGTTGGGTACTTTGATTACAGATATATTCAATCTGTACTGTGTAAGTGCCTGACCAATGTAATTACCCATTGGAGGACTTCACATCAGCCATAAGTGGTGCCGAGAAGAAAGCAACTTAGCTCACTCACTTCGGGTGTGACTGCAGCCATTTCCATTTCCGTCGCTCATTTGAGATTCAGATGAGGATGGAAGTCAACACAGGGTCACATTTCACGGAGTGAGTTGCAGGCTAAACCTCCTAATTAAGGTCTGTACCCCAAATCTCCATGGTCCTTTCTTCTTTGCACTCCCTGGTGACCTCATCAGTTCTGAACTTCCACATGTTCTCACCAAAACTCTTTCGTTTGCATCTTCGTCTCCCAATATGACCCCTGGGCCTGTCCCTTTAGCTTGGTCATGATACCTACCATGCACCACTGTCCTCTGCTCAAAGTCAGGGTGATTGTAACAGTCAATGATCCCTTCTCTGCTTTAATTACACATTTCCTCCAGTGCAGCATTGTCTCCCCCACTTATATTTTGAGTCTCACCCTTCCACAATTATTGTTCCTTCTGCATTCCAGCATGCTGCTTCCAACCCCTACAATGAACTTCCTCAACTTCCTTACTACAGTAGAGGCCTCTGGTAAACTCACAAAACCTTCAGTGAGCCCTGACTTGCAATCCCAACTGATGAGTGACCAGACCTGCGTAACTCCCTGACTGAGTTACCATAATCCTCCAGGCTTGCAAGACTGACCTGTGTGCTTTGGAGACTTGGATGATTTACAGCAGCATACCAAAGCACTGGAGAAGTACTATCAGCACTGCCTTTGCAATATCCTCCAAATCCAGTAGCAAGAAAGGCAGTCCAACAGCAGTGTTCTCTCACAAGCCAATATGTGCAGTGTGAGGTGCTGCTCACTCAATATGCTGCTTGCACCGCTGACAATGGACTCCCAAACCAACTCCAAACTGTGGCAGGAGACTCCCAGGAGTACTGAGGAAATGTTTTAGGGATGTCCTTAAAGCATTCCAGAAGAGCTGGGGTTTCTATGTTTTGACCAATTAGAATGGAGAAGATTCAAACACGTCAGGAGGCTTGATTAGAAACATGCAAAGGTGAAGGGGTAGCAACACAGAGATCATACAAACCTCACCCAGCTATTCATCTGCATCTGGATGTGTCAATAGATCCCTTATTGGACTTATTAGCCATCTCAGAATCCATTAAACCAAATTGGAAAGGAATCATCTGCAATCGTGTGGGACTGCCTCAGAAGAGGGAAAATCACTTTGATCTTTTCAATTGGCCAAACTTTATTTAAAGTTCCCTTATCTCTCCTAATCCTGGATGTTAACTAGCTATAATAAAAGTAACTGCATGTATTTCCATAGATCATACATCTAACTTGATGTTGACTATATCCTAGATGGGCAAAATACAAATTCTTCAAATTTTAACTTTGTTCCCCCAAGTAATTTATTTGTAAATACCTGTTACTGGAAGCTGTCCTTAACTTCTTATTGCTACTCCTGCACCCACAACAGGGGTCAGAACTCTGTCCTCATTGCCATCAAAATGCCCTTGTTACCAGCAATCTTTTTTTCCACCTGTTCTTGTCCAACATTAACCCCCATGATCCTTCCTTTCATCTAGTGAACTTTGACAGCAGCCTAATCTACCCATAACTGTCTGCAACTCTTCCCTGCAGACCAGAGATTCCTTGCAATTCTGCTTTCTTTCTCATTCATGATTCATATAAAAGGGGATGGAGAAGGGTACATACCAGGGCTGGGGAATGGTCATGCAGGAGGACGGAGATGGGAGATGTTATGAGAGCAAGGAAGCAGTGAAAAATGTTGGTCATAGTAGAATGCTAGGGGTGAAAGACACTGGGATATAAACAGACATTAAGGAGACAGAATAGACTGTTTTGTGACAGAGAAAGAAAGTGGCATTAGGAGCGTAGAACAATTAGCTTTTAAACTAACAAAATGAAACTAGAGAACTGGAGCTCAGTGTGCGGCAATCAGATGATAAGCTAGAAAAAGATGGGGCAAAAGCAGATGATAGAAGGCATGAGAACTGGAAATGAATATTAACGAGCAGATATTGAGAGAAGTACAGAGAATATCATTCTCCTAAGCTTATTTTCTGTTTCCACTGGTAAATGTAACTTGTTCACTTCATGTCACACCTTCCAATGTGAAAGGAAACAAAATAGGCCAGGAATGTGCAGAGATGGAAAAACACCTAAAAGTTGGAAGTAGAGCGAAGTAAAAGAGAAAGAGAAGAAAATCCAGAACATCGGTCAGACACATGGAGAACTAACAACACCAAGAGTGCAGTGACAGGCATAAACAAGATTACATGCTTTAATATCTCATGAACAGTGCAATCGGAAATTCATCGCAGTTTTTATTTTTCTCCCAATCCTTTTCGTCACTGATATCTCCTTTAACATCACTTTTACATTTTTCCTTCCCAATTGATCCCATATTTTCTTTTGCACTAAAGATTGTTCAAACGCTGTCCGTTCTTTCCTGCACATTCCCTGTCTACCCCTTCTCACTCCCCAAGCCAAACTCTGCAGCCTTTTCCCTTCAGCCATCATACATCAAAGTTCACGCTGACATACCAAGATCCAATATGACTCCACCATCTTTAAAACAAATCTTCTACTCCAAAATATTAGAAATATCTTGATCTGAAATTTGGAGGACCACCTCTAACAATTTTAATCCACTATACTGGACGCAGTTTTCACTAAAATTACCTTAATACATTCCTTCAGTTTCCAATTTTGTGATGCACCCAGTAAAGGACAATTGCCAAAATGAATTCAACCTGTCACTCAGAAAATAAATGAATATTCATAAAAAAATGCCCACATACAGAACATTCGAAAACATATAACATGCATGCAAATAAAAACCATTATTACCACTGCAATCATGAGTTACATGCACATTACAGATACAACTTACACACACATATAACTTCATATATTTCAACAGAGACAGTGATAATCTGCATGATTTGTCCACTTGCAGGGCTAGCCTGATCCCATAATGTACATGCAATAGCATTACCTTTCAACTCACATGGCTTTGCTTCCCACTGACAGAACTTGGAATGCCCTTTTTTGTATCGCCACCTGCTGCAACTTGTCAATAAATTTCATGCTGCAAACAGCGGTAAGTGTCAGTTAAGGAGCTACAACAAGCAAAATTTGCAGATTGTCAGTTTTAGCATCTAATGAGCTGTCCAGTATATAGTGCTGATATCATAATGACAGGCAAAGAAACCAAGTTAAAGCAAAATGATTGTGCTTCTGGTACAATTCCATAGGATTTCTGCCTTTTCTTAAGACATTATGTGGCATTACCACATTCATATGATATGTTGGAAGCTATATCTGTTTCTACTAGTGATCTGCGAGCGCTTCAGAGATATTATGGCATATGATAAAGTGAGAACTTGCATTTATATGTGCATTACAAATCCATGGATATCCTAAAGTCTTCACAATCATGGGTTTTTGATGGGTACTCACCTTGTTTAGTAAGTTTGCAAACTGGAGGAAGATAGATTTGGAGTGGGGTGCGGGGTATATACTTGGGGGCAGAGGGCACAATTTCAAAATTTGCTGGCGACGCAAATGGCAGTGTTTTAAACTGTGATGAGGGTACTTATAAGCTTCAAGAAGTCATAGACAGGAGGAAGGAATGGATGGTCTTCTGACAGATGAAATTTAATGCAGAGAAGTGTGAAGTGATACATTTGGGTCAGAAGAATGAGAAAAAGCAAAATATATGAAGGATTCAATTCTAAAGTTGGTACAGAAATTGAAACATTTGGTGGGAAAATGTGCACAAATCATTGAGGGAGGCAGAACAGGTTGAGATAGCAGTTAAAAAACTGGGTTTTTTTTCTTTATTCATACACAGGATGATGGCATTGCTGACTAAGCAGCATTTATTGCCATCCAGCAGTTAAGAGTCAACCACATTGCTGTGGGTCTGGAGTCACATGTAGGCCAGACCAAGTGAGGATGGCAGTTTCCTTCCCTAAAGAACATTAGTGAACCAGATGGGTTTTTTATTTCCCTGACAATCAACAATGGATTCATGGTCATCATTAGATTGTTAATCCTAGATATTTATTAACTTCAAATTCCACTATCTGCCATGCTGGGATTTGAACTCAGGTCCCCAGAACACTTTCCTGGGTCTCTGGCTTAACAGTCCAGCAATAATACCACTAGGCCATTGCCTCCCCTTAGCTCATAGAGCCACAGAGTAGAAAAGTGTGGAAGTTATGATGAGCATTTATAAAACTTTTATTTGGCCCCAGATACAGTATTGATGTCCCAGTTCTGGGCTCTACACTTTAGAAAGGCTTTAGAGAGAAATGACTAAGGGGAGTGGTTCCGGCGAGGAGGGTCTTTAGTTAGGTCAATAGATTAGAGATGCTGCAGTTGTGCTTTTTGGAGAACAGAAGTTCAGAGTTTATGCAGATATTGAAATCATTATGGGTCCAAACAGTGTAGACAGAATGAAATTATTCATATTGTTAGAAAGGTCATGAACATGGGGTCACCAAAATAAAGTATCTAGTAAAAGGAGCAATTGCAACATACGAAAAATCTCTACAGTGAGTGCATAGGATCTGGAATGCACTTCACGAGAATGTGGTGGAATCAGATTCAATCATCACTTTTTACAGTAAGTTGGGTAAGCACCAGAAAAGAAAACTTTGTGGAGGTAAGGGGACACAACTGAGGAGTGGGACTAGGAGAATTTCTTTTACATGACACAACAGCAGCTTTTTGTGTTATTATCATTTTATGATTCTTTGATTTTAATGTAGTAGCCAGTTTACACATAGTGGCAATTTTCATCCTCCGTGAGACATCCTTATGGGGTACGGCTGACAACCCCAGTATGCCAATCATGACTTGATGACACAGAGAGCCAATTTTGTGTGGTCTGCTCATTCATTGCTTTGGTGCAGTAATTTCTGGATGCTGTTGTGTTGCATCCAAATGAGACATGAACAAATTTCTAGTGATTTGACTTTTATTAAACTCAAGCAGTTTCCATGTTCTGCCTCAATTGATGTCAGTTTTCACTTTCTGTGTTAAATTTGCTTTGTGCTGTTGTTGCCAGTTTCTTACTTCTAAACACTTAACTTTCTTTTTGTACCATAAGTTGTCTGCTCCTGATACAAAGCTGGCAGAGAATACTCATTGAGTCACTAATATTTACAACATTAAACAGCTCAGTCAACCCATTATCTCAATGCCAACTCTTTATGACTAAAATCCAAAGCTACTCTCAATGATCTGCTCTGTCCTTTGATTTATTTCTTCTGTTTCAAATATAATCTGATATTCCCCTGAAGATTCCAATGGTCTCTTCTACATTTATTCCCTACAACAGAGCAAACTATGCTCTGAAAACCCTGTATAAAGAAATCTACTAACCACTTTGCTCAAACTCCTAACAACAACCAAATTGGAGGTGTGATGATTGCCTCAGAGTACACCAGGTCATTGATCAGATGGGCCAGTGGGCTGAGGAGTGGCAGATGGAGTTTAATTTCGATAAATGTGAGGTGCTGCAATTTGGAAAGGCAAATCAGGGCAGGACTTATACACGTAGTGGTAAGGTCCTGGGGAGTGTTGCTGAACAAAGAGATCTTGGAAAGCAAATTCATAGTTTCTTGAAAGTGGAGTCACAGGTAGATAGGAGAATGAAGAAGGCATTTGGTATGTTTGCCTTTATTGGTCAGTGCACTGAGCGTAGGAGTTGGGAGGTCGTGTTGCGGCTGTACAGAACAGTGGTTATTGGAATACTGCGTGCAGTTCTGATTTCCCTGCTATATGAAGGATATTGGGAAACTTGAAAGGGTTCAGAAAAGATTTACAATAATGAGCCAGGGTTGGGGGGCTTGAACTACAGGGAGATGCTGAATAGGCTGGGACTATTTTCCCTGGAGCATTGGAGGTTGATGGGTGACCTTATAGAGGTTTATAACGGCATGGGGGGGCATGGATAGGGCGAATAACCAAGGTCTTTTCTCCAGGGTGGGGAGTCCGAAACTGGACAGCATAGTTTTAAGGTGAGAGGGGAAAGATGTAAAAGGGACCTAAGGGGCAACTTTTTCACACAGGGGATGCTGCATGTATGGAATGAGCTGCCAGAGGAAGTTTTATAATTACAACATTTAAAAGGCATCTGGATGGGTATATGAAAATGAAAGATTTAGAGGGATATGGGCCAAATGCTGGGATTTATTTAGGATATCTGGTAGACATGGATGAATTGGACTGAAGGGTCTGTTTCCATATTGTACAGCTGTATGACTCTATGGCTCTGCAACAATGTTAAATGAATGAACCCTCGTCACTGAGTCCCCAAATGGAGGAATCAATATATCCCTATTCACTTGGAACACCTTTCATAATTTTAGAAATCTGCTTAGTTTTGCACTTGTGCAATTTGAATTCTAATTACACCCAGCTATAACATTAACTAAAATTAAATCATAATCTGATTTTCATTATGTCAAGACTTATGTTACAGAGATTATTTACCTCACTTGTGCGGCTCCAAGATGACTGAAATAAAAATTATATTTCAGAACAAAGCACAACACAATTGCACAATTTGTTAATTAGTCCTCAGGCTAAAAAGTAATAAAAACTGCTGAAAATCATTTATTTTAAGTCTTGCATTTTTTTTAACATTCCTAAACTAGATTATTTGTGTGTCATATTTTAGATCACTCCAATCTTGCAAATGTTCAAGATACTTAAAACTGCTGATGTTATGCAAACATGAAGGATACTTTATAATTATACGTTAATTATTTCTTTTGTCTAACATTCTATTGTTAAATGCCCTGGAAACAAACAATAAATTGCTTTTTAGTATTGGAAACTACTACCCTTCAAAAGAGTTATTTCATTTTCTTAAAATTAAAGAAAACCACTATTGATTAATTAATTAAACAATGGTATAACTTTAGGTACATATTTATGGAGAAATTGTTTAGATCCATCGACTTAAGTAGATAAAATAAAAGATAAGAATTAATCAAACTTTATTTGTTAGTCCAAGTCTTGAGTATAGCTGAAAATGACTATTTTATTCAAGTCTTTTGCTTTGCAGTCGACAGGACAATTTGCAAGAATACCAATGTAAAGAGAAAACAATATTTATAGTGCATGAGCAAGAGTGAATATCTGTTGATAATAGTCTATGATTTGTAGAATTGTTGTCATGAAAAATGCAATAGCTAATGGCAACTGACAGTTAACTGTCAAGCTTTGTTTAAATTTTAAATCAGACAGGTTGGCTCTGACAGATCAAGACATCGTGCAGATAAAATGAACTAGAGAGAACTGCTGTCACCTATTTTGTCAAGTTGAATTTAATTAGCTGTATTTGCATGTCCTTTCAGCCTTCAAAGAACAGAGCTTTTCACATTAAATATGTAGCAACAAATACATATAAGTGTGCCAAACTGCCACAGCTAAATTGGTTGTCAAATACATGCTCTGAGAGCATCAGAGTTCCTTGCTTGTTTTAAAATTTAAATGAAATGTGGTAGTTAACCATCAAACATCAATAACTAGTGCATTCTCCATTACAACAATTTGCCAATCTATCATTTGCTAACTTATCTGTACTTTCCCCTCTAGAAATAAGTGTATACATGTTGTTTTGCCTTTACATTGGAATTTTTGTGAATTATTCCTGATAAGTGAAAGATGAAAAGCTTTGACAAAATGATTATTTTCTCACCAAATAATCATATGTTATTATGATTATGGCATGGTGGCTCAGTGGTTAGCACTGCTGCCTCACAGTGCTAGGGACCTGGGTTCAATTCCAGCCTCAAGCATCTGTCTGTGTGGAGTTTGCACATTCTCCCTGTGTCTGTGTGGGTTTCCTCTGGGTGCTCTGGCTTCCTCCCGCAGTCCAAAGATGTGCAGGTTAGGTGGATTGGCTGTGCTAAATTGCACATAGTATCCAGGGAGGTGTGGGTTGTTGGGGTGGGGTGCTCTGAGGTTCAGTGTGGACTTGCTGGGCTGAAGAGCCTGTTTCCACACTGCAGGGATGCTATTAAATACAAAATTTAATATTCATTCATGGGATGTGGACTTTATTGCCATCCCTAATTGCCCTTAAAAAAGTGATGGGGAACTGCCTGCTTGAAATACTAGAATCCTTAGAGCAGGGATACCCGCAATACTTTATGAAGGAAGTTCCATGATTTCGATCCAGTGCCAGTAAATTGACAAGAATTCCAACCTGTCAAAGGATTCCTGCTCTGAAATTTTGTACTGTGCTCTTCACGGATTATCCAACTGCTTGCTATTCAAGCAAATGGGCTTCTTTCATATGCTAGAGATAGATATCTTAGATTTTAAGTAATGTGACAGCATCAAATACAACTTCAATCAGTTATAGTCTGCGTTTTTGGGAAATTAACACAAATGTATGAGCAAAGGCCAGGTACACAACCTTTGCTTCAACTGACAGGTACATTCTACACAGTCTGGGTCTTCTACAGCCACTATTACATTGGTTTTGCTGTAGAGCTCTCTTAGCATTCATGTCAGTATATTTCACAGAAGTTGGTGTGCAGTACTTATTTTTACTCCTGAGACTTAGGTATGGACTGCATTCAGTTTTGTTGCTTGTATGTTCGATCTGTCACCTAATTTCTGACAATTACACCTATCACTTGGACCACACAAAGCTGCTTTGTCCAAATAACTGCCATGTTTACAACACGTTGTTGTCTTTCAAAATCATCCCTTACAACTATTCTTTTGTATTCATTTACGAATATGAGTGCTACTGGCTGGGCCAACATGTATTACCCAACCATATTATCAACCATAGTGATGTGGGTCTGGAGCCACGTGTAGGCCAGACTGGGTAAGGAGAGCAGTTTCTTTCTCTAAAGGGCATTAGTGAGCTAGATGGGGTTTTTTTTGACAATTGTTTCATGGTCATCATTACATTCTTAATTCCAGATTTTTTTATTGAATTCAAATTCTACCATATACCATGATGGGATTTGAAGCCAGGTCCCCAGAACAATACCTAGATCTCTTGATTAATAGTCTAGTGATAATACCACCATAAAAGGCAATGTTTAACGATTCAAAGTTGCTACTGTTATGTTAGTCCTTAGGATTTATTATTATTTTGTATTCTGCTAACTATTTTTGGCATTGCCATGATTCTTTTATTTAATCCATGCATCTTCTGTTTCAACTGGAAATATTTTCTAACACATACAAAAGGATAAATGCAAGTGTTTGCCTCCAGAAAACTGATGGAACATGTCAGTACTTGACATACAGTTTTATCAAGTGGCACTTAAACAGTTTGGGTTTCGCTAGGGCCACTTATATCCTAATGGTATTTCATTGGACCAAACAGAGACAAAAGTGATGAACATAAAAGTGGTGTTTAGAGTTACTGCCCTTCACTTAAGTGCAGCAATTGACCGACTGTAGAGTCGTGGCAAAATTGACGTCAATGGGAATTGAGGAGAAAACTCTGTTGTTGTAGACATACATGGCACAAGATACTATGTTTGAGGTTGTTGGATGTCAGTCATTTTAATCTCAGGACATCTCTGCAGATGTTCCTCAGGGTAGTCCTAGATATATATAACCATCTTTATCTACTTTGTCAATGCCCTTCTCTCCATCATAAGGTCAGAAGTGAGGATGTTCACTGCTGATTGCACAATGTTCAGCACCATTCACAATTCCTCAGATACTGAAGCAGACCGCATCAATATGCAACAAGACCTGGCCAATATTTAAGCTTGGACAGTAACAAGTGGTGGAAATGACTGTCTCAAACAAGAGTGATCAAACCATTTTCACTTCATATTCAATAGCAATATGAGCACTGAATCCTCCACTATCAGTATTCTGTGGGGTTTACATTGACCAGAAACTGAACTGGACTGGCCAAATAAATACTATGATTGCAAGCAGGTTAGAGGCTGAGAATGCACCTTCTGAATGGTGGAGTGTGATGAAATATCCTGCACTTGCCTGGATGAGTGCAGTTCTAACAATACTCAAGAAGCTCAACACCGTCTAGGGCAATGTAGTTTGCTTGATTGGCACCCATCCATCATATTAGCATTCATTGCTTCCACCACTGATGCACAACTCCAACACATAAGATGAACAACTACACTTCACTAATGCTCCTTTTATAGCTCATTTGAAATCCATAACCTGATCGTCTAGAACGAAAAAGTAGGTAAATGCATGGGTACAGCATCACCTCCCAGTTCGCCCTTCAAGGCAGTCACCATCCTAACTTGAACTTTATTGATGAGTCAAAAATCTAGAGCTCCCTTTCTAAAAGCACTGTAGGTGCATCCGCACCACACAGACTGCAGTAGCTCGAGAAGATGTTTCACCACCACCTTCTCAAGGTGCGGGCAGCAAATGTCGGCCTGAGCAGTGACACCAACATCCCGTGAAAAATTCTTAAAATGCCTGTTAACTCTTAATAAAAATCCATGGGACAGACTAGCCATTCAGCACATTGAGGTACCATTGCAGTGATTCATGGAGGTAGCTATCTCCATCAGTCCTTTCATGGTGCATCATTTCTCTGTGTCAGTTAGAGATTGGAGGGTAATATACTTCCTGACAACAGGGAAGCGCAGAGAATTTGCGGTGACCCACACATCTCACATTCACCATCTCACAGCCAGCATAAGTGCACTGAGTGGCACAGGAAGAAGTCATGCTGCTTAAAGTACTATTATTGAAATATTTGTTTCCCTTTAACCTTCTGAACACACAACTTTTCTTGTATAAAATTTTTGATTTCCAATCCTGAAATTCTTGCCAACAGTTGACTTTAAACACATGCGTTCCTAAGTGATAGAACATGGCTATGTGGTTTCTTTAAATTCATTTACACAATGAGGGTATTGCTGGGTAGGAAAGCATTTATTGCCCATCCCTAATTGCCCAGAGGGCAGTTGAGAGTCAACCACATTGCTGTGGGGCTGGATGGATATGTAGGCCAGACCAGGTAAGGATGGCAGGTTGCTTCCCTACAGGACATTAGTGAACCGGGTGGGTTTTTCCTCTGACAATCAGCAATGGTCATCACTAGATTCTCAATTCCAGATATTTTATTGAATTCAACTTCCACCATCTCCTGTGGTGGGATTCAAACCCAAGTCCCCAGAACATTATCTGGGTCTCTGGATTAACAGTCCAGGAATAATACCACCAGGCCATCACCTCCCCTTGGAATCTGATGAATTATGCCAGCTCACCAGTTTCTTTTTTTGATTCATTCCGGAGCTGTGGGCATTACTGGCTGGGCTAGCATTTATTGCCCATTTGTATTGCCCTTGAGAAGGTGGTGATGTTCTGCCTTCATGATGGGCTGGTGTCCATTTGATGTAAATGTCCCAACAATGCTGTTAGAGAGGGAAATCCAGGATTTTGCCACAGCCACGCTGAAGGAATGCATTTACAAGTCAGAATGGTGAATGACTTTGGGGATTTAAATACTAATAAGTCTTTTCCAACTAGCAAAAACAAAATCTGCTTCAGGTTTGGCTCAACGAAGTGCCCAAATAAAGGTAGATTGAGTCATTGACCCAGTTCATTGAATTTGGAAATGTAGTGCCCCTCATCCTTTAATTCTACCCATGAGGCATCTTGGTCCGGAGTCTGACAGAAAGAATTCAAGCACACTTACAGATTGACCCGCAGCAAAACTCCTACATTCCACAACGGATTTAACTTATTGCCCACGAAAACAAACACTATCTCAGCCCACAATGGAAAAGGCCAAAATAAAACAAAAACTCACGGCACTACCTGCATGGTCAATCTGTGCTATGTATCTGCTTGTACCTGCACTTTTTTTTGAAAAATATAAAAGAGGCAATTCGTAAACACTAACGGAGGGAGCCGGTCAGGAAATTCAAACGAAATGATCATTTAAGATACATCCCAACACATGAGCAAATGATGCTTTCAAAAATTACAATGAACTTGGTAATAAACTGACTATCTATGGACTGAAAGTGAGTTCTTTTGCAAGCGCTGAGAAGATAAAACATGTAAGCAGCGTTTTCTGTTTCCCTCCCAATTAATTTCTTTTGATGCTTTCTAATGATCTTCGGTTACACGCCTTGAATACGCAGCAGTCACCCGATCGCTGCAGATCTCCCTGACTGCCCGCCTCACAACAGTGTTTTGTTCTTTCTCGCTGCTCTGCACACCTCAGATCGTCTCCCAGCAAATCCTGTCAGATAAACCACCTCACAGAAAGTGCTGTGATGTCAGATGTAAAGAATGCCACCTAGGGCTTAATGCAAGGGGTGGTGGAGGGGAGAAAGACTGGGGACTGGAGAAACAATGAGCGGCTTGTCTGCTTAGTGCCCGCTCTACAACTGAGTGGAAATGCTACTTCCAGAGTTAATCTACAAACAGAATTAAACTTGTTGAAAGACATCAGATAAACAGAGTTGGCTTGTTCCATATTTTAAAGGAATAAAAATTGAACCCGTATTTTGTAGCTGGGAACCGATTCAGGAAATGTGCCTGACAATAGTCCTGCAATATCATTGAACACTGAAGAATCTATTCACAAAAAAAACAAATAGTAGCACTTGGAGGGCACCTTTCATTTTAAAGTAACTATAAAGTAGGAAGGTTATTCATGCTATCAATCTGCAACATCGTTTTCCACTCTTAGAAGGGAAATTAAATATGTTGTTTCTAAACTTCTCCCATGTTAATACTGCACCGTCTTGTAATTATAGAACAGGTACATCAGCAATTTGAAAAGATTTGATTCGGAATGATAAACGAACATGCCTCGGAATACGATTGCGGATGAACAGATTAATAAATCGAGCTTTTGAATTGCAATGCAATATAAAATTGTGAATGAACCAGAATCTTTTCCAATTTGACATCAACAAAACTGAAGTCATCTTCCTGAACTATAATCCAAAATTCTCCAGCCTGACTCCTGAATTCACTCCCTTCCCTGGCTATTCTCTCAGCCTGAATTCAACAGTGCACATCAGGAATATCGCTGCTAACTCTAAACCCAGCTTCAAGTCTCATACCCTATCTATCACCAAGACTATTGGCACCAAATCAAAATCATCAGCCTCATCCTCATATCTCTCCTCCAACATCCTCATCACTAGTTGTTTCAACTCTAGACTTCCCTAATTGATCTTCTAAATGCCCAATTTGATTTTAAAAACTTGGAGGTGGTGGAAAAGTGATAATGTCACAGAATAGTAATCAGGAGCCCCAGCCTAATGTTCTGAGGATCTGGGTTCAAATCCAACCATGGCAGATGGTGAAATTTAAATTCCAATTAAAAAAACCCTGAAATTAAAAGTCAGTCTAATGCTAATCATGTAATCGTCATCAATTGTCATAAAACTCATCTAGTTCTCTGATGTCCCTAAGGAAGGATATCTTTACCTGGCGTATATGTGATAACAAACCCACAGCAATATGGTTGACCCCTAAGTGCCCTCTGAAATGCTGTTCAGGACCACTCAGTTCAAGAACAAGCAGGAATAGGCAACAGATGCTAGAACTTGCCTGTGGCATCCACATTCCATGTAAGGATTTTTAAAAATGATCCCAACATCCTGAAGTGTACTCAAGGCCATTCCCTACTAACATTTTCTTGCCAACCTCCTTTGACTCTCTGTCATCAACATTGGGTCATAGAGTCGTAGAGCTGTACAGAACGGAAACAGACCTTTCGGTCCAACTCGTTCATGCCGACCAGGTATCTGAAATTAATCTGGTCCCATTTACCAGCATTTGGCCCATATCCCTCTAAACCCTTCTTATTCATGTACCCATCCAGGTGCCTTTTAAATGTCATAATTAACATTTTGAAATCAAAATTAGTAAATAAACTTTATGATCCTCAGTAACCCCAGTCTGTTACATCCTCAATTCTTCTGACTCTGATTTTCTGTTCATCACTTTATGTACTACTTTTGATGGCAGACAATTCAACTGCCTCAGTCCCATCCTCTTATATTCTTTCTCTCAACTTTGCTACCTCCACTCCTTCAAAAGCCTCCTCAAAATTTTTGTCTGATCAGACATCAAGCCACCTTTCTGAACTTTTCCCTAGATGCCTAGCTTATGTACTAATTATAGAAAACAAGCCAAGCATTTAGCCAACAGGGGCATGCCAACATTAATGTTTATGAGCCTTCTTCATCAAAGCACATTAATACATTCTATTTCTTTCTGGCTTACGTGTTCATCCAGTGTACCCTAAAATGGATCAATGCAAATCATACCAAATCCTCCTTGTGGCAGCAATTTCTAGCCACACCTTGGGTAAATAAATTTCTCCCAAATTCCCTATTGGATTTCCCAGTGACTATCTTATATGTATGATTGCATTTTCACACTTAAGGGCCACAGTTGGCTTAATGGTCAACATGTTGCCTTGAGCCAATCCTGCTACTGGTAAAATTGTGATAGGGCAGCGTGTCAATAGGTAGATCACCTGCTGGATTTAATGTGTGCCTGCTTTCAAACCTGTCAGCAGGGGGAACCTTTAAATCCAACCCCACATGTTCTGATCCTAAGCATAAGTGGGGCACATCTCAAAAGCCTTTTGAAAGTCCAAATATATTACATCCAATACATTGCCTCAATCTACTATTCTACTTTTTGAGGCTTTTGTTATTATTCTATTACTGATTCATTAAATGTTTTCCAATTGGGAACTGTCCACATGAGGTTCCATCCTGAAAGTTCATGCGCACAATATTCTTTTTGAAGACCAATCCATTTCAAGAAGAAAACAGGTAGATCAACACAAGTAGGAAAAATGAATCCACTGTAGCTCCTACTTAAGAGAAGACAAGGGATAATCATCTTAAGAAGTGAATTGATGCAGGTATGACTTTTGTTAAATTCCAAGCATTTGCAAATGCTTAAACTGATCTCAGCAACCCTGAGCTATGAAAAAGATAAATAGATTTCTTATCATTATTCAGTGATCTGTGCTGAAAGTTATCAAGTGTGATCATTGGGTGAAAGTTGGGATAACAAGTTGTAGAGCTGGATGAACACAGCAGGACAAGCAGCATCAGAGGAGCAGGAAAGCTGACGTTTCGGGCCTAGACCCTTCTTCAGAAATGGGGCATTGTGTTTGTCCCTGATTCATTCATTGCTCAACAATCTGGTGGCATTCACAATAAAGAGAGCACATGTCGAATGGTTATGTTGGTGAGTTATTTTATGGTGAGTGCACATTGAACTACACCTTAACTAGAGCCAACAATACCTTTTGCAGGACAAGGCAGTAACAACAGAATAGACTAATTTAGTTTTAGTAAGTTTGCACTGCTGGTAAATTTTAGAAAATGTAATTGCAACATCATAATTCCATTTTTTTCATTAATCATGGGATGTGTGTGCCTTTGGCTAGGCCAGTGTTTAATGCCCATCCCTAATTGCCCAGAGGGCAGTTAAGAGTCAACCATGTTGCTATGGATCTGGAGTCACATATGGACCAGATCAAGTAAGAATGACAGATTTCCTTCCCAAAAGGACATTAGTGAACCTAATGGGTGAACCTGGGTCCCCAGAACATTAGCTGAGTTTCTGGATTAACAGTCTAGTGATAATACCACAAGGGACTGTCTCCCAACAAATAATTAGAAGAAATAGGTGTATTTTACTGAATTAGACACATCAGCACTTTTAAAAAATATTATTCATCTTCCATGTGCTGCTAGTCACTTTAAATCCAAGCCAGGTGGTGTGACAAACATATTTTCTATCAGACATATATCAAACCCGGTGTTTGGCATTTTCAAACCAAAGCTAAATGATGAAGTAGAGACAACAAGCATGGGGCTGGATGAACACAGCAGGTCAAGCAGCATCATAGGAGCAGGAAAGCTTGACGAAGTAGACAGTTCTCACAACCTACATGATAACATATGACATAAACAGTACAGAACAGATTTAATAGTGTTTGAGTTACATGGTGAGGTAAACCCTGTGATAAATCCCATTTGCCACTGGTACACATCATGTATAATCATTTGTTGCATTTTACTAGCTCAGTATTATTACAATTAAATGTCTAATGATCCTGCAAGTTGACGTCAATTGAGTTAGTGAAATATAATAAAATAGATAGTGGTTTGAAGAATGCCCCAAACAGAGTTTTGCATCCATCTAACTATCTCTTTTTACACATTTTTTATTAAAAAGCACAGGATTCTTGTAAATGCAGTTAAAGTTCCACACTGCTTGCTGAATAGTCAGTGAATTATTGTTCATCCAAAACCTAACCATGCGGGTGCAATAAATAAAAGACTAAGGATTATTTGCATGATGCAACTTAAAAAAACAAGATAGTTATCCGCAGCTTTTCTTTCAACTCACACACATGAGTGAAAAAAAATGTATGCAAGGCGTGCTACCACAAATCTGCAATACCCAACATTTTTCTTTTTTTTAAATAAAGTCAGGTTAACATTGCTTGCAAATTATTTGTCAGCTATGCCCTCTACTGGTTGTAAGCTTCAGCATATTGAAATGTTGACAACTTATTTGGTTGCATTGAAATTCATTTTCAGTACCCTGGGAATACTGTTGCCCGCAGTGACAAACAATTTTTCTACCCCAATATGAAACTGCCATTTGCTCAAACAGCTCAGGTATAAAACTCAAAGGTCTGATAAGCATTTCATTAGTGTGGTGTTGAAACCAGGTCATGCGTTGGAAGATATGGGGAGCACATGAGTCTGCTTGCAGACTGCAATGAATCAGTAGTGTGTAAAGACTCCAACTCTTGCCCCAGTAAAAGTCACAGGTGTCACCCTCCATACAGAAATAAGCAAAGAATAGACACCGTGGGTGGGTCACAGAGTGTCCAGGGATTTAAGATATACTTATGGTGAATATTGCCTGTCCCAGGTGTGTCAAAGCTACCACAGAATCTGGTTCCTTATTAGTGGTATTCCAGGGGAAACATTATTCTCCGAGCATTGAGGAGTTAGTATCAATCAGCGCTGGAATAGCAGACAGGTGAAAGTGCTGAGGGCTAGGGGTGTGGGAGAGGGCAGTGGTGGGGGTGAGTTGCTCTGCTTTCTAATATGTGCATTGCAAAGCCAAGCTATAGAAAGTACTAATCACATATGTTGAGGAAAGAGCCATGGATATTTTTTTGAAACCTTGCAAGTTAATCTGATAAGCACAGTATGTAAATTGTAAATTCACTTAGTATAGGTGAGTGGATGATTATGTTGAGATTGACCATGCCCAATTAAGTAAAAGACATGAAATCTGAACCCATCATGCAACATTTGTTTAAGTTGAAGTATTGGTACTGCTAAAATGACACTGAAAGACAAATACTGCCATGTTAAGTAACTGAATGCTCAGTGTTAATCATTTATATTTCATTGGTTTCCAATTTTAAAATTTAACACAGGAGGTAAAAATTATTTCCCCAATATATTTAACCATATCTAAACAAACCAATGCGCTGTGACTGAGTAGAAATTCGCTGACCTACAGTATTCAGGTTTTACTTACCTATGAAATTCAATCTACTTGGCATGCAGAGTGATTTTCTTGCTTCACATTGTTCGTATTTTCAGCAGCAAAGAACAACTGTGTGCATGTGAAAAACATAAGAGAAACTTGGTAACTGCCAATTGTGCAAACACTAATCGGCAAAAAGACTATCGAAAGCTTACGGAGAATGGGCCTGTGATATCAGTCAATTACAGAAAGATTTTTAATTTGGTTTGAAGTTTGTTTCACTGATGCCACAATAGCATAGGAAATTAAGTCACTTTATTACCTATCATCATTTTGTGAATTTGTGATATTCTGATGGCTTAACACTGTTTTCTGATTGAGACCTAGCACAAAGATCGTCTGTAGAGACAGTTGGAAGAAAGATTCCAATCTTGCAACTATCACATACTATAAGACAGAAAAAGACCTGGGGCTGAATTTTACCAAAAATGGGCTATGAGTAACATCTTGGCCGTTTCATGGAGGGTTTGTCTCTGTGAATCCAGTGAGTCATCTCACACAGTTCACTGCTGCAGACCTCACTCCGTTGTACCACACACTGATGATACTGATCCTGTGCTATCGTGTGCTTCCCAGCAAATATAGATGTAGTCACCACTGCTAGGAGATTCTGACACTCACACCGACAGCACCATGTCTAAAGCCTAGTGTGCACCTTATAAAATGCTACCAGCCAGGAATAGCCTTTCACTGTACATATTGTGGGAGGGCAATGAAAAAGAAAAGCTTTTGAGGGCACATAGGTAGCCTGCGTGACTCTTCATTGGAACAGAAGCCCGCAATCACAAACGTATTGCTATTTTACATCATCACCATCTGATGGACGGTCATAGCAAGTACAACGCCAACAATGAAGCTACACCAGCTATCTGTCGTAAACAGCAGACCATGTCAGAACCCTGCCTGACCGAGTGCTACTCTTTTCCCTAATGCCCAACCAACACAATAACGTTTTGTCAATGAGGGAGCATGTGTTGTGAGGCTTTTAAACAGTTGAAAATATTAACTGTTTTGAATAATTGAAAAAGCAAAGAAAAAACAATCAAATAAAATCCATATTTGCTTCTGGGAATGAACCAGGGCTGTTTACCTTTCAAACAACAAGCATACAGTCAGTGAATTATGTTCTCACCAAACTCAGGGTCTATTCAAAGCAGGTTTAGTTGAATTCCTGTCTGACTTCTTGTATCCAAAGTTGTACTGCTCTATCAGACTGAAGGTGATGTTTCTTCTACTCAATGTCCTCAACTTCTTCCCCAGAAGACTGCTGCTGCTCTGCCAGCTGTTCATCATCCAACACATCCCCTCTTTGCCTGCTCCAGTTGTGCAGACCACAGCATGCATGGTTCATGTGACTTACTGTTTGGACTGCACCATAAGGATTCTCCAGACTGACTCAACTATTAGCACCTTATCTTCATCCGGCCTATCATCTGCCCCATTATGATCCTGGTGGAAGAATGGGCCACATTGTGCTACATTTGGCCTCAGTCAGAGGGTTGTGTAGTGGGGTCATCAGCCAAGGTTGCAGAGCACAGCCTTTGCCTCCCAGTTACCATCCTTGTAAGGCAAATGTCCCTTGAAATGAAGCAGGAGCCTGAGTATTATCAAGGATATAGATATCATGGCAGCTAGCAGAATATTTGGCACAGGCATCTAAGATGTGGTACTGATGATCACAAATGACCATTTACTGAATGGAAGCCTTTTCAATTGATGAAGTCAGCTGGTTATGATATGGCCCCCTCAATGCAATGTGTGTACTGTTTTCTAAAGTGCCCTGTGCCAGCTGTAATACCAGACCCTCCTGCCTGGACCACAGCACAAACGAGATGAAGTGGTGTGATTGGCACAAATTACATTCGGTGACAGCCTTGATACATTTGTGGGTGGATGATTGACAGATTCCACCAATCCACAGTGGATCCTTGGAAGGAGCCAATTACCTAAAAATGCAGTGCAGCTATCACTTTGACAGCCATTGACTAGTCTTCAATCACACGTCTTGCTTCAGCAGATGGCAAAGTTCTGATGTTGTGTGATGATGTGCCAGGATATCTACAGGCTGTGGAGATGCTACACCTTATTCAGCTCAAGGAAATGGCATCGAGAACAGTAGAGATTGTGCCTTCTATACCTACACTGCATCCTGAGGTGACTTTTATCCATAACTTCTTCATGTGGAAGCTGTTCGGCAAGTTGCTGTTAGTCTTGACCTTTCTAACACATTTGTTTCTCCTCAATTTCTTTGTGCCTATGTTGCACTGTGGCCAAAGTGACAATAGCCATTGCTGTGGCTGGATCCATTAGTCACAGTTCCAAGAAACATGTGTGGGGAATATTAGAAACAGAACAAGTCCTTAGGAATGTGAGCAATCAACATTTGCATCAGCCACAAATGACAATTTAGCAAACAATGTGGAATGGAGGGCCATGTGATGCCCATAAATGGGCCTTTGACATAGTGGACTTTATTCTGATGTACACAGCACAAACCATGACGAACAAACACAGTAAATAATTATAAGTCCTGTAGGATTACTGAAAAGTTGTCTTCCTCTACTCCTAATGCCAGGAACAGACAAGAAAGTCAACATTGCATATAAAAACATGTTGTCAATTACTCACAGTTCAAGATGAGAGGAAATCAGCTCTACTGTGGCCCATAGGTGACACTTAGAATATTGCCTCTGATTACTTATGCTTCATTTAATGACATGACCATAATTGCTTGTGGCCAGGATTTGAATTTGAGATATTTCCTAATCAACTTGCTCAGAGATGGTTTCACACCTCTGATGCAGGTGGGAAGTGAATCTGGGACTCTTGTCTCAAAGATGGGGACACCAGCACAGCTCCACAAGCACCCCCTAAAATTTGTATTTAATAGCTAGTTATTGCATGAAGTTCAGAATCCTGTGTCTTAAGCCTGTACTGTGTGAGTGCTCAGTTAATGCAATTGCCTCTTGAAAGGCCTCATTATAACTACAACATAACCTACTTCTTCAGATAGAAAACGGCATTTAGTCTGCCCTCTCTGGGACTGGTGGCAGCCTTTTTTCATTTACGTTGCGCATTTACTATTCAGATGAGATGGAAGGCAACATGCGTTGTGCTTGGCAGACTAAGTCACAGGCTCAGTCTGTCAATCGAGTGGACCTCCCTGCCCCTCCAACCTTAATGCCCCTTTCTTCTTTTCAACCCCCTGTTGACCTCATCAGGTTTGAGCTTTCACATATTTCCTTCCAACTCTTCCATTTACATCTTCATCACTCCACTTTATCTCCTGACCTCTTGGTCTACTGCTTAATCATGCCAACCATCATCTTGCACCATTCTTGACACCAAAGCCAGACTGTGATGTCCTTCAATGACCTTGCCTCCATGATTAACCTCTTTGATTCACCATAGGCCACGTTACCCAGGTTTGCTGAGATCGTAAATACAAAATGTGTGAGTACTTTCTTCCAAAGTAAGGCCAAAACAAATTGTTAAATATGATAGGATAAATGTGGCTCATTGCTTGATATGGACAGAGTAATGGATAGAAAATTTTTTTGAAGCAATGTCCAATAATTTATGTTCAGCACTGGGTTATAAATGATAATTTCAAAATGTACTGCAAGATATATTTAGCCGTCAGTTATTTGCTTGGTTTTGGAATTTTTAAGAGTGGCACAGTGTGGCACAGTGTGGCAGAGGAGATAGTAATATATTTTGTAAAACTTCTTTGGAAAGTTTACTTTGAGTGTCTTGTTAAAACATTTAAAAATTCTTGGAATGAAACACATCTCTGCATGTTTTGACAACTGCTCACTCAATGTGCAGTTTTCCATCCAGCTGTAATATTAGTTTAATTCTCAAAAAACAAAACCAAGGTGAAGAACTTCTTTATCAGTTCTAAAAAGAAAAAAAAAACTTTCATTTATATTGTCACCTGATCGCATGGCGATCAGTTATTCCAAAACATTTCACAAACAATGAAGTACTTTATTTGAAGTGTGGCCACCTGTAATGCAGGAGACATAGCAGCCAATTTACATGGAACAAAATCCCACATGCTGCAATGCAACAGCAAACGAATTATTGTGAACAAAAACAGAAATTGGTGAAAAAACTCTGCAGGTCTGGCAACATCTGTGGACAGAAATCAGAGTTAGTGTTTTAGGTCCAATGACCCTTCTTCAGAACATTCTGGTCACTGGACCTGAAATTTAACTCTGATTTCTCTCCACAGATGCTGGCAGACCTGCTGAGATTTTCCAGCAAAAACTACTTTTTTAGTTTCTTATTTCCAGCATCCACAGTTCTTTCATTTTTTTGATTTGTTGAGATTTTGGTAGAGGGATGAATATTGGAGTCAGGACACGAAGAATTATTCTTCATCAAAAATGTCACAGGATCTTTTGTATTTTGTAGAGGGTGGGGAGAACCTTGGTTTAACATTTCATCTGAAATACAGCACGTGTAACAGTGCAACCCTCAGTACTGTACTGGAGTGTCAGTGCGAGACTTCAATCCACAACATTCTGACTCAGGGGTGTTAGTGTTATCATCTGAGCTACATTGAAGCGTATGTCAATATAGATGAAAGTGAAAAGAAGAATTAGAATGTAACAGTTTGTAGAAATAAAATGTTTTCCATTCTCCATGCCTTGGTTGAAGATCATATCCTTGCTGAGACTTCCATTATTTTATTTTTATTTTTCTCATTTTTGGTTTGGAATTGTGGGCTGAGTTGAGAATCGTACTTTGAGCTTTCAATGGCAGATTGTTTTGCAAAGTAGGAGAGAAAATAAACTAATGTTTGTTAATGGAAACTGACCTGAAAAGATAATTGTAGGTAAATTATTGTCCTAGGAACACTACAGACATTTCAGCACTAAGATTCTCTTGGCTGAGAACTGGCAACTGGTTGTATGTTGAAGGGCAATCAAGGGCAGATTGGTGCTGACCAGCCAATCACAGAGAATGTTGGTAAAAGAGCGGGAGAAGTGAACCAGTTCTGTCTGGGGTTCTGAAGCCTCGAGTGTTTTTTGAACCAGTTTCAGGATAGTGATGCAATGTTTTGCTCTCTCTCTCTTTGGTTTCTCACTGCAGTTCTTGTCTTGTTGGCTGTTCTGATAGGAAAATATTCTTTTATAAGAAATTTCTGAATAATCCTGGAAGGCTACTGGACCTGTTTGCATGAATTGATGACTTCAGAATTCAAACAAGACCCACGGTTTACTCTTTGAATAATTCCATTAAGCAAGGATTTCCGAAGGCCTGCTACCCGTAATGAAACTGTTGAACTAGTAAATTGTGATTTTGTTTCTTTTCTTTTAATTTGTCCCTCAGCTGCCATATGTGAGTGGGATTTCTGGTTAAAGAAGATTGGGCTTAGATCATAGATATTAAATAAATTGCCTTGTTGTTTATCAATGCTCTGCTAAAGTTATGTTATTAATAATAAAATGTTAATTTTGCTTGAGTTAGAAACTTAGTCTGTGATATTGGGGTGACACAGTGGCTCAGTGGTTAACACTGCAGCTTCACAGTGCCAGGGACCTGGGTTCAATTACATACTTGGGTGACTGTCTGTGTAGAGTTTGCACATTCTCCCCGTGTCTGCATGGGTTTCGTCCAGGTGCCCCACTTTCTGACCACAGGAGGAAAGATGCATGTTAGGTGGATTGGCTATGCTAAATTGCTCATAATGTCCATAGATGAGCAGGATAGCTGGGTTAGCCATGGAAAATGCAGGTTTACAGGGATAGGATAGTGGGGTGGGTCTGGGTGGGATGCTTTTCAGAGGGTTGGTGTGGACTCAGTGGGCCAAGTGGCCTGTTTCCACACTGTAGGGATTCTATGATCTCTTATTCTTAATGACTGGTTAGGAACAATTGAGTGATTTTGTGAGACATTGAATGTTTTAACTTTACAGTGATATAAGTCCAGGGATAGAGAGGCTCTATTTGGATTAGTTTCATTTTCTATTCCCATGTCGTAACATGTTAGAAAAAATGCATGAAACATCAAGTGATATTAGCGTGACAAAGTTGTCTCCTAAACTAGAATCAATCACTGAAGGGAGTTGGGAAGAATGTTTTCAATTTCTTTTCCCCCAGTAATTGGCTTTCACTTTTTGTTTCTCCTTGCACTGTAGATCCTATGGTTATTGGCGGTAGGGAGTGTCTAATCGTGGTGCTCCAGGTATCATAACAGTGGAACAGGTTTGATGGACCAGTTAATCCTTTGCTACATGTCATTTTAGTATGTATGTAACATCTCCCATGTATAGAGAAAATAGCAATCTGAGCATTACTGCAACATATTTTACACGACTGCCACCATTATGAGAAAATTGAGAAGCTTGGTCAGAATCATCCCAATCTTCCTCGATGACGTAGGCAATAGCAAGTCAAATGAGTCAGAACAAAAAATTGAAATTCTTGACATCGAGGAAGTGAAGACCAATTTTCCACCCAGTTTTAACAGTGAGATGAGAATCTTGCTAGCAAGCAGCAGGAGGCCTATGTGCATACATTTACTTCTCATCATTACCCGATCTTGCCTCATTTTTTCATACAGTTTGCCATTTTTCCAGGCAGTAGAGAGAAACTAAATAGTCACAATTCCCAACACACAAGCCTGAGTGAGTACCCAGTGGCTTCAACTCACCACTTCGTCCTGCATCTTCACCTTGGCCAGCATTTCCCAACATCTCAAGGCATGTTCTATGGGCAGCAATCATCTGCATCCTTCACCCATGCACCAGAAGTCCAGGACTAGCAGCAACGTGCCACAGCTGCAGAATGGCCTCCACATGATGGAGTTGCAGCTGAAGATCCCCTCAGGATGTGGATAAGTGAACTGCATTGCCACCGCAGACTGATGATGTCTCAGCACACAGTCACAGAACTAGCCAATTTCTGGAGTGGGATCTGTGAAATGAAGGAGTGGGTGTTCACCTTATTCTGCTGGCAAATTGATATGGAACTGACCGCACCAACGATCCATAAGAGACCTGTGTGGGATCTCTCAATGCATGACCCACAAATCTATCAAGTCTGTTACTGATGCAGGCTATACTAAATCACACTGCTTCATCTTGCTGCCCCGGGAAAGAACATCAGTCCTGCAGTCCCAGCAGGAGGCTTTGCCAATGTAGTTGGCTTCCTCCAAGTGCTGGATGCTATTGACTGTATTGAGAATGCCTTAACATAAAGTGGCTTCAACAGAAAAGGATTCTATTCTATCAATGTACAAGTGTGATTGTTGGTACTACATCTTAGAGGTCTGTGCTATATACCCTCAACACTGCCATGATGGCTATGTCATTGAGAACTCCAATGTTCCTGCTTCATTTCAAGGTCCAGACTCCTCGTAAGGATGGTTACTGGGATACAATGGCTCCCCTCTGCACCATCGCTGGTGACTCAGTTACACAATTCCCTGACTGAGACGAAGCATAGACCCAATGCAGCCCATTCCCTCAAACAAGTAGCAGATGATAGAACTCCTGAATGTGAGCTTTCATTGCTTGAGTCAGTCTGGAGAAGGCTTGCGGTATAGTCTAGGCAGAGTGTGCCAATAATCCTAACATGCTGTGCTATGCCCATCCAGAGCAGGCAAAGTGAGGATGTGATGATACTGAAGAGTTGGAAGAGTAGCAGCAGTCTTCCAAGGAGGAAGGTGATGACATTAACATGAGGAATATCACTTATACCCTGACACAGCGATTCAGCATCAGACATAAGAAGCCAGACATGATTTCCTTGACATAACACAGTGTGGAGATGGAGGAACACAGCAGGCCAAGCAGCATCAGAGGAGACAGAAAGTTGACATTCAACTTGTACCACAAAGTGCTAATTATAGTTGGCAGTGATTGATCTTACCTATAGCTAGACTTTAAATATGGTGCTAACAGTGAAAGTCCAGGTAATGGTGAGTACATCTGCCACTGGTGAGCACACGATAGTATAAGCACGGTGCTGTGGTGGCTTGCACACATGTAATAACTTGAGAAGCGGAGAATTGTGTGAGCAAACTCGCTAGATCTCACTCATGAAACTTTGTGAAATTGTATTTTTTTGGTAATAGTCAGCCCTGGGTAGCTAAACATTTTTTTTAGCTTCTCAAGTCCACTGAATAGGCAAACATGTTTGGAAGAGGCTTCAGTCTTGCCTTGAGCTGTTATGCTTTTTGAACACAGAGTCAACAGGTTTGGGGATTATCTTCATCAGAAGATCATCAGTGCACAGATGATTCAAGATTCAGTAGCACCCAATAGATCTGGAGTTAGAACATGATGGCAGTCACAGAGACTGCTGTTGCCATGGCGAAAGAAGCTAGGAGTACTTTGACTCAAAACAACACAGCAAAGCATAATGATAAAAGACAGATTCAATCATCCACTTCATTGAGATCACACACCAGCTACACTGATATGTGGAAACTTGAAAGTGACAAATGGAGGTTTTCTGCGAGTGAGGTTGAATTTTTCACATTGATCCTCATCTCACTCATTTTTTGGGTGATGTAGGATTTGGAATATCAATTTCAGGTTACAGTCTTTTGCACCCGCTCTTCCTCAGAGCAGCACTGTCTGCCAAATTGTAAGCCAAATATTTCCAAGTTTCACTTAGGCACGTATTGGGTGACATAAATGTGCAAATCAGAGGCCTAACACCATTCTTGACCCTGTCAAACATCTGTCTTTAACCAGGTGGAGCTCAACTGGTCTCTTTCCAGGCTATAGCGGCTTAAACAGTGGTGCTTAAAGACACCACTAGAGGTCACCCACAAACAGGTTTTATTTCTGATGAACAAGCAGAAGCAGGATTGCTTCTCCTGGTCTTGCAAAAACCATGGAAACCACTGTTGGCCCCTCCTCCCAGTTAGACACAGTCCTCCTCTAACAACTACACATAGGCTGGCTTGTCACTCAAGATAGGGAATAAAATAAGTCATAAGAGTCAAAGAACAATGTGCTAAAAGGAAATTGCAAGTCCAAAGATGTGCATGCTAGGTGGATTGGCCATGCTAAATTGCCTGTAGTGTTCAGGGATGTGTAGGTTAGGTGGGTTATAGAGGGGTGGGTCTGGGTGGGATGCTTTGAGGTTCGGTTTGGACTGGTTGGGCCGAAGAGCCTGTTTCCACACTGTAGGGATTCTATGAATCTATGACTATCAAAATAAACACAAAATCCTTTACAATTAAGATAGGAAAAAGAGGGTGATGAAGAGAAATGTGAGGCCCTTAAAAACTGACAAGAGAGATATTACAAATTAAAATAAGAAAATGGTATACTTGTTAAGTAATTACTTTGTGTTGGTTTTTACTGTAGAGGAAAAGGATAACGTGCCAGATTTCACAAAGAAAATAATATTGGAAGACAGATGGACACTTACCAAAATTAAGATGGCAAAATAAAGTATTGGCTGTTAAAAGTGGTAAACCACCAGAACCAGATGGTTGTCATCCCAGGATTTTAAAGGAAATAGTAAGAATATTGCAAATGTCCTAACTATGATCCTACAAAATTCTCTTGCGTTAGGATCCATTCACTTAGATTGGAAAATTGCAGTTGTCACTCTGTTATTGAAGTCAGCGAGGGAGGGAAACTGAGAAATTAGCCTAAAAGCTGCTGTAATGAAATGACTGGACTAAACAAGGAAGGACGGATTGTCGGGAGACTTTGAACATTTTCAACTGATCAGAGACAGCCAGCCTGGCTTTGTAAAGGGCCGAGGAACCTGACTGAATTTGTTGAAGATGTGACCAAAGTAATTGAAAGGGGATTGCCTGGCAATGTTATTTATATGAACTGTCAGATAATAGATTACTAAAGTCCCTCACATGAGATTGTTAGTTAAAGTTGGAGCTTATGGAATTGACAGCAAGTTATTGACCTGGTTAGGAAATTGGCTTAGTAAAAGAATGAAAAGAGTAGGATTAAAAGACAAGCACTTTACCTGCAAAGATCTGTGTTTGGACTTCAACTCTATGCTGCTTTATTAACCACTTTAATGGTCAAACAAAATGTCATATATGAGTTTTTAGATAACACAAAGATAGATAAAACATAAGAATTAGAAATAGGAGTATAGAATCGTAGAATTCCTACAGTGTGGAAGCAGACGGCACAATGGCTCAATGGTTAACACTGCTGCCTAATAGCGAGCAAACAGGAGCATAAAATTGTGAAGACATTTTACTAAAATAAATGGGCAAAACTGTGCTGAGTTGATTTCAGTACATGCAAGTATAAGATCATCCAAAACCTAAAAATAGTGAATCGTGTACTTTCTGAACAGTATGTTTCAGGGCTGAAGTTAGAAACACATTTACATATAAAGAGTTGTCGAAATTTGGAACTCTCTTCTGCAATTATCAATTAATACTAGATCAGTTGTTAATTTTAACTCTGTGATAACTGGATTTTCATTAACTGGGAAATACCTAAGGACAATTAAAAGCATATTTCAGATGATATTTTCTGGTATGTATTCCAGTTATGGAAGCACTGCAGGAGTTTCTCACCCAGAGTCTCCATCAGGTTGATTTAATGAGGTTGTCTACAGCTACTGGATGCATTCTGTGAGTGAGCCCTCTGTCCCCTCCTTTACCCTTAGCCGTAAGAATCGGTCTGTGGAACCTGTAAGAAAAAGGGATAAGTATCACCTCAAATAAGAGAAATAAAATAACAGAAGGTCCAAAATACCTCCATAAGACAATGTCTGCCCAAAAATTATATTCATCTGGCAAAGATACAAAAAATAAAAAGCAACCACTTCATCTCAGAGAAATTGAATCATAGAATTATTGAATGGTTACTTTGCAGCCAAAGCAAGCCATTCAAACCACCATGTCCATCATTGGCAATCACTTGCTAATGAGCATGATTGTCTACCTATGAAATTCCATGGCACTGATTATGTGGATCCTTGTGTGGCTAATAAGCTCACTCCCAGAGCCACAACTTCGATCAGACATTTCATAGGCATTTCCAGGAGATAAAATTGGTCCTTGATCTTGAAAATGCTGGCATTTCTGTCTCCAGTTCCTTTCACATACTCCCTGTTGCCAATGGGTATTTTTAAAGAACTGCGTCCCTACATACTGGAACTTCATCAACGCTGACTCTGCAAAAGCAAATCATTACATCCCAATATCCTTGCCTTTTCCATGTTGTCCTGCAAAATTTTTCTCTTCAGATTATCATCAAATTCTCTTTTGAACGCCTCAACTTAATCTGTCTCCAAGATACTGTCAGACAGCGCAGTTCAGACCTTAAACATTCAATGCATGAAAACTATTTTCTTCGTATTATTGAGACTTGTTTTGTCAATTGCATAAAATTGATATCCTTTGGCTCTGGATCCTTGTGATCTAGTTTCTTTGTCCCTTTTCTGTCTAGACTCCTCATGATTTTGAACACATAGTTCAAGTAACCACCTAATATTAACTTCTCCAACAAGAACGACCCTAGTTTCTCCAATCTATCCATGTAAGTGGAGTTACATGTACCAGAATCATTCTCATCAATCATTTCTGTACCATCTCTAATGCTTCCACATCCTTCCTTAAGTGTGATGCCCTGATTTGGACACAATGCTTCACTTGAAGCTGAGGCGGTGTTTTGTACAGGTTTATTTCTTACTTTATTTTATAGTCTATGGCTTCAAGATCCTGCTTGCTTGATCATCCACTTTCACAATCTACTTTATCACCTTCAACAATTTATACTTCTGTACCCACAGTAATCCTCTGTTTCTTCAAGCCCTTTCGAATTGTAGTCTTTGTTTTTTTGCCTCTCCTAGATCTTTCAACCAAATTCTCTGAGAAGTGTTTGATAGTGAAAGATTTGGCAAACATTAGATTTCCTGAAACACCAAAAAAAGTATTTTTCTTGCAAAACAATTAAGATTACTTGTGTAGTGATGGCATTCTTAGCAGGATAATTACCAAACTTGCTGACTCCAGTAGATTTGTTGACTTGTAAAAGCTATCTACTAATAATAACCTTGAGGATGACCTCTAGAAAAGCTCATTCAGTCCAATTGTAAAAGTTAGCAATTACTGCTGATGAAGGAACAGACCAATAATTTTCACAAACCAAAACTGCTTTAGCTAGCTTCTTATGTCACTGACATTAGAAATGGTAGGCAATATTTCAGTCGAAAAATTAACCCTGTTTTTCTCTCTCCACACATGTTGCCAGACCCACTGAGTTTTTTTCAGCATTTCCAGTTTTTATAATCTTTAGCATGTGTTCCTAAAACTCCTTAAATTCCTTCAGTTTGTGCATTCAGCACCTTTATCCTCTTCAACACCTCAAAGTCTCCTGTTTCTCGAGCTTTTGTCTTCCTGATTTCTAAGCCACATGGGACTGCTTTTCTTCTGCCCAATTGCTTTGGAGACTGCTAAACTGCACTGCTGACGTTACAGGCCTATTCTGTCCGAAAAAAATCTTGCATTAACCTTCAGGATAGTTCCCGACTTCTAAAAGAAAACATATTATTCTCATTGTCTCTCTGTGTCATTGGCATAGCCCTTGCATTTCCCCTACCCTTGTTTACTAAAGCTGTGAACTATTCACTCCAAAGGATTTTTTTGAATAAAGTCTTGTTTAACTGCATGTAAACACATTTTTAGACAAGCTTACACCACTGACAGAACTTAAAAATGAAACTGACATGATGCCTCCCTTCTTGCACACATTATAAAAAAGATAGAAATCAAATTGAAGTTATACGTAGTTCTGTTCACCTTTAGAACTCAAGTTTCCACATATTGTTTATGATAACATTTCAGAACTTTCATCAGAGCTCAGATACTCAGAAGTTTTAAAATTCTTAATAGAACAATATTGCTGTGGTATCTGCCAGTGTTTAGACTTGCGTGTGCATGTTTAAGTTTTTGTGTGGCAAATTGTTGAAAATTCAAACAGTAAGGTAAACAGGGCATCTGAGGCCCAAGTGAATAAGGCAGGCAACTGTATATCTCTTTAATCAATCAGTGTGAAGGATTGTGAAATTTACATTGCTGGCATTGAGAAGGAAGTGTAAATTATAATGGGTAAATTCAATGCCTATTCCGGATTAGAGAACAAACCAGATAAACGGAAAGATTAGATTAGCAGAAAGACGGAAAGAAAAATGTAAACATAAAATTTTAAAGCTAAAAATATTTTAAATCTTAACATTTCTAACTAAAACTGAAAGCTTAAGGAATTGGACTACACGTTGGAGATAGTTAAGCTTTGGTGCCAGAAAGGTTGGCTAGTAGTCATTAACGCCAATCTTCCTTCCATTGATTCCATCTATACCTTCTGCTGCCTTGGGAAAGCAACCAACATAATCAAAGACCCTTTCCACCCCGGTTATACTTTATTACATCAGGCAGAAGATACAAAAGTTTGAAAACAAATACCAACAGATTCAAGAACAGCTTCTTCCATGCAGCTATCAGATTTATGAAAAGACTCTCTGATATAGTAGAATTGATCTTTCGCTATACTTTCTCTGTAGCTGTAACACTATATTCTGAATTCTGTTCTATTACCCTGATCTACTTATGTAAGGTACAATTTGTCTGGATAACACGTAAAACAATACTTTTCACTGTATCTCAGTACATGTGACAATGATAAATCAAACTAAATCAAATCAAATCAAATCAAATTAAAAGTTGTTAGACTGGAATAGAAGTGATTTAATTTTTTCTTGGCCCCATATAGTTCATTTTTGCACTGCAAGGACAACAACATCCAATGTTTTAATGGTGAGTCAGGTAGTCAGATGGTATTTTTGCAAAGCTAATGTAGGAATAGCACAACTCGGATTGCAAGCTTTTAATGTTTGAGTGTAATCCAGTACCTGGATTTGTTGTACCATTTTCATGCCATGGTTATTTTTCAGATGGTATAGATCATTGTGCACAAATACAGTTAGGAACAAGTTTCCCTGGAAATATTCAACATGCTCAGATTGGTTTTTGCACAATTGATCCTCTACATGCTCGTGTTGTGTGCCACCAAATAGTACCTGCTGTACTACCAACCAAATCAATCAAATATTGCAGGTGAAAAATTCAGCTGATTAACTCTTGCTTTTCTGGGCTATTATGAGCAGCCTCAGAGCTTCAAAGTGGTGCATGAGCTTGCAATTGTAGAATAAAGTGCATTGGACACCATCTTGGAGCAGGCGTTAAAGCACATATAGAAATTCATCAGATGTATACTGAACAGGCCGATCATGATGTCAATCATTGTCAATGTTAATTGGACACTCAATTTGGAGTTTAACCCAGTATCCTCGCTTAACCCACGCAATTGTTACCAACAGCAGGAAGGGTCCCCAATCCTATTCAATGATCATTGACTACTCACTGGTTCGTTGCTGTTGGATATGTATAAAAGTCTAGGAATTGCTTTAACAAGTGCTGTAAGAGGTTCTGCATACTTCAAGGCTTCTGTACAAAGAAAGGTTAGTCCATAATACCACCCAATATGGAGAATGAACAAAGGATAGATGGAGCAGGATAAGCTGAAGAAAGAAGGAGGAGGAAAAGGGAAAGGACTTTTAGTAGGAAGACAAGGCTACTCAAGGAGTATTTCTCCTACCTGAAATTCCACAAGGAGTACCATGTGAGATGTGAAAGTGACAGTGGTGATGGAATTTTAGGTGTCTGGCTATTTCTAGTCAGAGATGCTTGATACATTTTGATAAAAGATCCCAAGAGGTGATCTGTTTAAAAAGAGCTATCTCCACTTCATTCTGTCTTGTCAAAAATATGCAGGTACAGTGAGCATGTGGCTTCATTAGGTCTGCCGGCTGTTTAAGGGATAGGTGTTATTGACAGTGTATACATTGATTTGTGGGTCCAGCCATCAAAGGAAATTTGTAAATGAAATCATGTGGTTTGCACACATAAGTCAGTAATTACCCTCCTTTAGTGCTTATTTTCCATGTTTCTTTGCCAGGCTCAGTGCTCCTACCCAGTGCTATCCCAGTGGCTGCTATATAGCTAACTGGAGGCTGCTGACTTGTATGAAGGAGACAGCTGATGGCCTTTGAAAATGATTTTGACCATCGCTGCATAGAAGATCACCTGTGATGTACCATCTTTACATGGGTGGCACTAAGTCTGCATGCCCTCTGTGCTGCCTTCTCAGTGCTTCAGAACACTTTACCACCTTTCCCCCACATGTGCCAGGGCTAACAGCCATGTCACCCACTGTCATCACACTCATTCATCTCCTTTCTCTCATACAGAAGACGGCCTATGACAGGACAAAGAGAGGCTGTATGAGTGGAGGGGTGCCCAATATCTGGTTCCTTATCCCTTACAAGCAGAGAATCGTGGTCGTCACCCTGATCTTCACAGGAGAATACTGGGATCGCTCCTGCAAGGATGCAGAGACATCCATGTGAATGCTCCACTCAGTGACTTCCAGCGTCAGCCTCACTTTGTTGGTGAGCCCCTGAATATCCATATCCCTGTCTCAGCAGCCCATCAAGTTAGTCCCATAGGATTCACACTCTCCCAAGTTCGCACCTAACCCATTTATATTCACCTACTCCTGCTTATCCTTCCTACCCTGACCCACTTACATGAGGTGGCCATGCTTGGTGTTGTCATTAATATTTCCCCCTTCCATGATGCCAGGATGGTACAACCATGCATGAGCTCTTCCTCCATATTACACCCTTCCCAACAACACTTTAATGATTCCCCCAATTGTAAATTCATCTGTATGTCTTCAGAATTATACTGTGGCCTTGCTCAGAGACTGTAGACCATAGGTTTAATGACTAAACTGCTGAGACTCAATGCTGTGGCTATAGATGCACTTGCCTCCTCTTTCTTCCTTAATTCCTGTGGATAGACCCAATGGATTGACTATAGCCCATCTCCTTGACTGATATGACCAGATAGCCCTGTGCAGGATGTGCCCAGACACCTGACTGGTGCCTCAAAATCTCTTGACAGCATTGGACAAAAACTAACGTAAATGTTCTTATTGGAAGCCAAGGGACATACTAAGAGAAGGAGTGGAAATTCTGAGTTTGAACTCACCTTGCTGGCCTTTATACTGAAGATAGCTATGATTCTGTGACTGATACATCTTGGATGGTAGAATTAAACCCTACTTGCACCAATGACGTGCAGAAATGCTTCTATTTTCCCAGCCATGAAATCGAAAGTCTCACATATGAACATTTTCCCCGTAAACCATATCTCTTGCCTTCACATTGGATTTTCGCCATTTGTTAAAATTTATTAAAGTCAACATCTTGTACTCATGTCATATCTCAGCACCACTAATTTTCCTCAATACCATAAGTAATTGCTTCCTACAAGTCATCTGGCCAAAGACTTGTCCAAATCTTCTGAAATAATTAAAGGAACAATGCCACACCTACTTCATTAAAGCCTTTGTTGGGATCTGTACAAGTACCGTCTGGAAAACTGGGTTTGCTGTGGAGTTTGAACTTCATTGTAAATATCCCTCCTCCTTTCAGACTCAGGTGATGCTCAAAATGTTTCAATCTGTTCAGATCCATAAGCAGTAAAATCACAAACATTCCAATCTCTTGTGGGAGAGAGATGACAGGTGGTGAGTTTAATCTGAGGGACACTATACCTCAGACACAAGGGGCAAGGATGAGAAGACAGGGCCATCATGGTAACCTCAACTGGTGCAAGAAGTGAATCCACACTGTTGGTATTACTCTGCCTGCCAAACAAGCCATGCAGCCAACTGAACTAAGCAATAACTCCTTGGTCTCTTTAAACATACTTGTCATGCATGTATTCTATCTAATCTGTTCCATCAGTGGGGATATAAATATGTTTACACTAACAGACTCTGAATATTCCTATCAGTCGCTTTATAAATGCATCAACCAATTCGGAATCAGTCAGCTCAGTTGGCTGGCGGTTGGTTTACAATGCAGAGTGATGCCAGCATTTGGGTTAAGTCCCTGCGCTGGCTGAGGTTACCATCAAGGACTCTCTCTCTCAAATCACTCCCCTTGCCTGAGTTGCGGCAACCCTCAGGTTAAACCACCACCAGGTGTCATTCTCTAATGGGAAGGAAACCCTCTTGTCCTATTGGACTATGCCAACTGTATCTCAACGTCAATTGTCTCTATTTCTTGCAGCTATCTATGTGGAGCATTTTGTATTACTGCATGTCCATTTTAGCACTTTTCATACTATTCATTCTTAGCACAGGGCTCAAAATGGTGTGGTGTTTGCTGTTCATCTTTTGATGAGCTATTATAAGATTCATTTGTTCTCTCAGATGGACATAAAAGTTTTAAAGACAGATAGGTGTGTTCTCCCTGGTATCCTGGTCAATACTTATCTATCAGTCAACATTACTAAAACAAATTATCCAGTCATTATCACATTTTATCTGCAGGAGACTGTGTGCAAATTGGCTGTAGTTATAACTGCAATTGCGCTTCAGAAAGGTACTGTATTAGCTGTAAAGCACTTTGGGTGGTTATGAAAGGTTCTATATAAATGTAAAGAGATAACAAG
>JAHRHZ010000283.1:38169315-38251156 GCA_024137785.1 Ginglymostoma cirratum
CAATTCTCACCACTTTATCAGCTACACTTTGTTACTTTCCTTTAAGTTTATGTAGTCCTTTAAGTTGCTTATTTTCCCAGATAGTCAGAGCTGCATCAATCCAACCTGTTTCCTTTCTGAAACTTGGTTAATGCTAGAGTGAAGAATTTAAAAAGCCTCCAGGAAACTGAGAATTAGTATAAAATTACCAAAATAGTTTAAAACTCAAACTGTATTTTCAAACCATTTCAGAAACATTGACCCAGAAATTAATATCAAATTAGTAAGGAATATATATATAATATTTCTAGGTAAATGTCACAGCAACTTCAGGCAACATAACAGTTAAATATGACTACCCAAAAGTTACCATTCAAGTTGCATTGTTAGCTTTGCAGAAGCAGTATACATCCCTTAGCCTCCCTTTTTTAATGATCTTGTTGCATTTGACCATTAAATACTTCACTAAACTCATCACAAAAAGTTAACCTTGTCATTATAAGTGCAAATTCCTTCAACAAATGATGTGTTGAAGACTTCCAACCAATCTTTCTGGCATTGAAAATTAATTATTACTCATGTGGCATAGCATTCTTTCAAATGTTAAATTTCTGGCAGAAATTTTAATATGTCCGTTGGTAAATTGTTTTGTTTTACTTTTCTGTCTCTTTCTTGTCTCTTTGTTCGTGTTGGAACATAGGATTTAGGATCAGAAATAGGGTTTTAGCCCTTCAAGCCTGGTGTACCATTCAATAAGTTCATGAATGGTTTGGTTATAGTCTCAGCTCCACTTTCCAATCTGCACCCCATAACTCAATTCCCTTGTCTATCAAAAATCTATCTAACTCTGCTTTGACTAAATGAAATGGCCCAGATGCCATTCCTTTTGAGGAAGTGATTTCCACACTCTAATGACCCTCTGAGAAAAGAACTCTCCTCATCTGTGTTTAAAAGGAGATGAGAGGGGCCCAACGTGTGGTGCAGAGATAGTGTACCTACCCTGAACCAAGAGACCCAGGTTCAATTGTCTCACTTGTTCCAGAGGTGTGTAATTACATCCCTGAACGGTTTGGTTAGAAAAATAGTTTAAAGGAAACCCTCTTATCATTGATCTATACCCCTTTTATAAAAATTTCCCTTCTTTTGTATTCCATTCTTCCCTCAAAAAGCAATAACATTTGTTTTGCCTTCCTGATTACTTAGCTACAAACTATTTTTTGTGATTCATGTTCCGGGACACCCAAATCCCTGAGTTCTTCAGTCTCTCTCTATTTAAACAATACACTGCTTTATCATTCTTTTCTGCCAAAATGGACAAGTTCACATTTACTAACATAGTACTCCATCTGTCAATTTTTTTACTTATTCACCTAACCTATGTCCCTTTTCAGATTCCCCATCTCTTCTTGTTAACTTATTTTCGTATCTATCATGATGTCATTCTAAAAGGTAGCTACCGTATATTTGGTTTCCTCATCCAAATCATTGACATAGTTTGTAAATAGTTGAGCACCCAACTATGATTCCTGTAGCACCCCATTAATTATAATTTCTCAATTGTTGATCCGATCTTACTTTCTTTCAACTTATTTCTCTTTCTTTACCTAATTAAAAATTGAATTCACCCACTTTTATTCAACCTCTTACTCAATCCTTTTTGTGTGTGTTTTCCAATCTTTAAATCCCATTGCTTAAGGAGATGATCTGTTGATTGCCCTTACAGCCTGGTACCCTGTGGCTCTTACTTCACTGTTATGAGTTTGTACCTTTGACAATTTGGTGGTTAAACATATTTTGAACTGAGAGAAGATCTAACTGGATCTCATAGATTCTTACAAAATCCTAACAACACTGGACAGGGTAGACGCAGAGAGGATGTTCCCGATGGTGGGTGTGCCCAGAACCAGGGGTCACAGCATAAGCTTTCAGGGTAGATGATTTAGGATGGAGATGAGGAGACATTTCTTCACCAAAAGAGTGGTGAGTCTGTGGAATTCATTACCGCAGGTTCAAGAGGTAGCTTGGTATGGCACGTGGGGCGAATGGGATCAAAGGTTATGGGGAGAAAGCAAAGATTAGGCTATTGAGTTGGACAATCAGCCATGATAGTGAAGAATGGTGGAGCAGGGTTGAAGGGCTGAATGGCCTCCTCCCTCTCCTATCTTTTACGTTTCTATGTTAGGTGCAATGACACAACTAATATTGGCTCATTATCTGCTAGTTAGTCCTGCAACTGCAGGAAACAAGACGCTGCCTTTGAAATGTTCCCAACAAAGTACTTTGATTGGGTAATGATTCTTGCACTTGTAAAGAAAATTTTGGTTGTATTTCGACTCCCATTCTGAGGGTTAAAATGGCCAGAAACTGCAAGTGATGCCTGAGCCTCTTTCTGAGGTTTTAAATTATTGTGTTAACCAAAGCTCTGAACCAGTCAATTTTTACAACGATCATTGAGGCCTCAGTGTAAAATCTGAAAAATGTGTTTTTGACACAGCAAATCTTAAAATCATTTTAAACCTTATCCAAGTGGCAATTTTATTGACAAGGATTACTGTGTTTAATTTAATTCCGCAGGATTTACTTGTTACTGGAAACAGAATTACTCAGATAATGACTATTTATCTGCACATATCCATCTTTCACTGATGAATGTCTATGTTGTAGCTGGTCCAAAGCTGCAAGAAGAACTCAAAAAAGCATTTAAAATCGCTTCTCACTATGTCTGATAACATATTTGCTATATTTATAAACATAAGAATAAAACAGACTAGAACACCTCCATTTTGTCCAGTATTAAATATCTTGAGAGCATTAATCATAATGTTTGGTATCAAATGACAATCAGACCTCACACTGAGTAGTCAAAGAAGGAAATGTGTCAATTATATTAGATCCTGATTTCCATTAATACAGCAAAAGATACATATTGTAATACAACGTCAAATCTTCGTTTGGCTACAGATTTTTTTGGTGTTAGCCACACTGTGAGATCAGTCAGACTGACATTTACATGGACCATGCTTTTACGAAAATATGTAAACAAGACTAATAAATTTCTACCTAACTTAATCAAATTAGGATTTTATTTTACCCTTAATTGTTGAGTAATACAAACTATTAATATTTATCTTTTTCTGTTCTATACATTGTCAGTGTAAGTTATAACTATATATGTAATCATTCTTTGGGGTAAATTATAAACTCTTCAACTGGCATTTTTTTATATTGTATTAAACAAAATGCGTTGTTGTTTCCAAGTAGTTTCTCCGTCCTTCTCCTGATTCCTGTGGAGAGTTGACTTCCAGTCAGAGAAAATTCCTGAACTTAATGATTTATGGCCTTCCCCAATTAGTACTTAACCACGACAATTCATGTTTTTTTTAACCTGAGATGAGTACGAGCCTAATAGGGCTGTGATAAAAGGGCAAAAGGCACTAGAAGAGCCAAAGGGGGATTAACAAGCTTCTCCATTTATTCTTCTTCCTAACAGCTGAACTGTTACAACTATTGACACTCTTCAAAAGGTCCCGCTCTGAACTCTGTCCAGACTCTGCAGGCTCCAATGGACGTCTTCAAATACAAATAATAGAGGGGCGAGAGCTTCCCCTGTGTGATGCCAAAACGAACAAAGCCTCTTGGATCAGGTAATAAAACTTCAGCTCGCCCCTTTGAGTTTTATTTACTGGCAGCTGACAGCGTAATAGCAAGAGCCGAATTCAGCAAGAATTACGCAGTCAAGGCTCCTGTCAAACCCTAGCAGGACCCTTGTCTACAAGCACCTTCATGACTGGCATTTTGCTCAAAGCATTCTTGCATTGGTCCTTGACAGCTGATGACATCACAAAGGACACTCCAGACAGATGCCTACATGGCATCCTGCAGCATTTTAAAAGAGAGTTAGTAGTTTTAATTATGGTTGTACTATGAAAGGGAACCATACAAGCTCCACGGGAGACCTTTGATCAGGCCCTTTTGCTAGTACAATGCCACGGAACTGTGACTATTCCTAGTAAGGGGTCTTTTCTTGCTGCATGACTCACCAGTGATCTTTGAATGTAGACAAGCTTCTATCCCTCCCTCTTCATTAGTGAGCATTTCTATACAGTGCTTGAGGATTGGGAGCATACAACTAAAAAAATCCCTGCTGCTTTTGGTCACTATTTAGGAAGCCCTGAAGGACTCCCGAGTGACTTTATTCATTAATGCAGGTTGCCATTAATTAAATGTCATAATAAAATAATTGAAAGCACCATTGTTTGAATGAACTATTATATTTTTCAGTACAATTCAAGAGTGTGGCATAAAAATGTGCATTGAGATTTTATAGAAAAGTGGAGGCTACTGAAAATTGTAGGAGTTTTTTTTGAAAGAAAATCACAAGTGTAAGTAAGCAGCAATATGAATATTACCTTGTGTTAAAAGGCAAGCTGATCATGTGGTTTATTCCTCTACAACTAGCGAAAAGATTAGTGTGGAGTTATTATTCTCCTGTAATTACCAATATCCAGACCCCTTGCTTTTAAATTTAAACATGCACACTCAGGCTACTGAAGGAAGTAGAATAAGAAGACACATCATTTTGGAAGTCATTATGACTTATGACCGTTTTGTAAAGAAAAAGTAATAAAGTATGGTTGGAAATAACAGGAAATGTAGGACTCTGCACAACCAGATGGAACTACTGCAATAATCTCTACCCAAAAGAAATACTAGAACACATTATTTTCTTGCACTCCCTAACAAAACTACTCATTTATTTTTAGTACTTCATTTCCGTATTGCTCAATTGAATTCAGTATTCATAATTTGTTGAAAAATGGTGAGTCACAACTGACATCTCATTGCTGAGAGCATACTTAGTTCATAATAGATCACTCAGCTTCCAGCGACATTTTGGATTTGTCTCATTTCTAGGCCGTGTCTATAATAACTGTTTGCAAAATAAATACAGGGCACTCAAAAGTTCTATTAGACTAACATCCATATAAAGTGAAATACTGCAGGACAAAACAAAAAGAATGACTTAACCTCCACCCTCCCCCACGTGGCTTTTCATCTTACTTTACATGGATTTAACACTAATGTTAGACAGCTTTGGGCTTTCTCATAGAACATATGTCAACGGGAGGACTAAGGCACTGACCTGAATTGAATACTTGTTAAACTGCACAAAACAGTGATAGAGGACACAGCCAGGAACACCAACACAGTATGTTAATGTCTTGATGTGTATTTTACTTAAAATACAGAAGATTAATTTCTCTTCCTTTGCAAGTGTTTGCCAACTGAGGGAAAAAAATGAAATCAGAGCGAAGCTTTTGCTAAATTTGAATTGAGCCAGAGCAGAGATCAAAAAGCTTTGTTATTTTTGGATTTCAGATTCAACATTTAGAAATAAGTTTGTTGTGAATAACAACATCTAAGTCATTTTGTGAACATGAAGAGTTTATGAAATTATTTCACACTAAAGCTTTTCTGATTGTGGGACTGCATGCCTCACCCAAATGAAATGGCACATTAAAACAAATAGGTGTGTTTTGTGGCAAAGTGCAAGTTCCTGATGGGTGAGTTTGGCTAAAATTGTGCCTATGTCTTTTCCATTGTGATGGTGACACAATCTGGATAGGCCACAGAATTTTTACGGTCAGGCAATCTTTCTAGTGTTAAGGATGTAATGAATTAGACTTATGGCATATCAGAGTTTCACAAATCACTACATACATGAAAAGGCATAAACTTGAAAATTCCATAATCTTTCAGGCAAGCCATTCCATTTTCGTACTGTAATATTCCAAGGAATTTGTCTTATTTTATTTCCAACAAAACAAGTTTGATGCTGTCAGGAAACAAAGCCTATGCTGTATAGTACAGTCGGGAGCTGTAAGAACACAGCAGGCCAGGCAGCATTAGAGGAGCAGAAAAGTTGATGTTTCGGGTTGGGACCCTTCTTCAGAAATGGGGGAGGGGGAAGGGAGCTCTGAAATAAATAGGGAGAGGAGGGGTGGGGCTAGGGAAGGTAGGTGGGATGGTGTCAGGTCAAGGAGGCAGGGATGAGAGGAAGGGTTGGTCATGGGATGAGGCTGGAGGTGGGGAGATTTTGAAACTGGTAAAGTCCACATTGAGACCATTGGGTTGTAGGCTCTCAAGGCAGAATATGAGATGTTGCTCCTCCAGTTTCCGGGTGGCATCGTTGTGACACTGGAGGAGGCCCAGGATGGACATGTCCCCCAGGGAGTGGGAGGGGGAGTTGAAATGGTTCACGACGGGGAAGGGTTGTCGTTTGTCATGAACAGAGCACAGGTGCTCTACAAAGCAGTCTCCGAGCCTCTGCTTGGTCTCACTGATGTAGAGGAGGCCACATCGGGAACAGTGGATGCAATAGACCACTTTGACGGATGTGCAGGTGAACTTCTGTCTTATGTGGAAGGTTTGTTTGATGCCTTGAATGGAGATGAGGGAGGAGGTGTAGGGGCAGGTGTTGCGCTTCCTGTGGTTGCAGGGAAAGGTGCCGGGGGTGGTGGGGTTAGTGGGGAATGTGGAGCAGATGAGGGAGTCGTGGAGAGAGTCATCCCTGTGGAAGGCAGATAAGGGTGGGGAGGGAAATATCTCTTTGTTTGTAGGGTTGGACTGTAGGTGGCGGAAGTGGCAGAGAATGATACATTGGATACAGAGGTTGCTGGGGTGATATGTGAGGGTAACGGGAATTCTGTCTTCGTTTTTGTTGGGGGGCGGGAATGCGAGGGCAGAGGTGCAGGAAATGCAAGAGATATGATTGAGAGCATTTTTGACCACCGAAGGGGGGGATGTTGTGGTCCTTGAAATAAGAGAACATCTGGGATGTTTGGGAGTGGATGCGGCAGAGGCGGAGGAATTGGGAGTAGGGGATTGCATTCTTGCAGGAAGGTGGGTGAGAAGAGATGTAGTCTAGGTAGCTGTGGGAATCGGTGGGCTTGAAATAGATATCGGTTTTGAGGTGGTCACCAGAGATGGAGACAGAGAGATCCAGGAAGGAGAGAGAGGTATCAGAGATGGTCCAGGTGAACTTGAGGTTGGGGTGAAGGATGTTATTAAAGTTGTGAACTGTTCAAGCTCTTCGTGGGAGCATGAGGTAGCACAGAAACAGTCATCGATGTAACGGAGGAAGAGGTGGGGGATAGTGCCGGTATAGCTGTGGAAGAGGGACTGTTCCACGTATCCTACTAAGAGGGGGGCATAGCTCGGATCCATGCAGGTTCCCATGGCCACCACCTTAGTCTGTAGAAAGTGGGAGTTGTTAAAGGTGAAGTTGTTAAGGGTAAGGATCAGTTCGGTTGAGCAAATGAGGGTGTTGGTGGAGGAGGTCTGTTTGGGCCTGCGGGAGAGGAAGAAGTGGAGGGCTTTTAGGCCATCTGCGTGGGGAATACAAGTGTACAGGGATTAGATGTCCATGGTGAAGATGAGGTGTTGGGGGCCAGGGAATTGTAAGTCTTGGAGGAGGTGGATGGAGGGTGTGGGTGGTGTCCCGGATGTAGGTGGAGAGTTCTTGTACCGAGGGGAGAAAACAGAGTCAAGATAAGTAAAGTTCAGTGGGGCAGGAGCAGGCAGAGACAATGGGTTGGCCGGGACAGTCGGGTTTGTCGATTTCGGGAAGGAGATAGAAACAGGTGTTGCAGGTTTGGGGAACACTGGGGTTGGAGGCTGTGGGTGGGAGGTCTCCTGAGGTGATGAGGTTATGAATGGTTTGAGAGATGATAGTTTGGTGGTCAGGGGTGGGGTCATGATCGAGGGGGCAGTCAGAGAGTTGGTGCCTGGCCTTGGCTATGTAAAGGTTAGTGCACCATACCACAACTGTGCCCCCCCACTTATCCGTGGGTTTGATGGTGAGGTTAGGGCTCAAGTGGAGGGCTGCACATTCTGTGAGGGAGAGGTTGGAGTGAGTGAGAGGGGTGGAGAGACTGAGGTGATCGATGTTGCAACGGCAGTTGGAGATAGAGGTCAAGGGAGGGTAGGAGACTGTGGAGTGGTGTCCAGGAGGATGAGATTTGTAGGAGGCGGGAGAAGGGGTCTGTGGAGGCTGGGTTAGACTAGTGGTTAAAGAAATACACGCAGAGGCAGAGGTGGCGGAAAAAGTGTTTCACATCCAAACATGAACAGAATTCATTGATGTGTGGGAGCAGGGGAATGAAGGTGAGTCCTTTACTGAGGACTGACTGTTCATTCTCAGTGAGGGGGAGGTCTGGGGGCTTGGTGAAGACCCAGCAGGGCTTGTGGCTGGGACTGGGTGTAGAGCTGGTAGCTGGGTTGGAGCTGGCTGTGGGGGCGGAGTTAGTGACGTCGTAAGCAATGTCAGCGGTGGTGGGGCAACATCACCCTCAGTGTCGTTGGTGGCCTGATCGGTGACATCTTCATCCCATGGCCATCCCCTTAGTCTCTATTAACTTTCCTGCTCGTCTGATGCTGCCTGGCTTGCTGTGTTCCTTCAGCTCCAGACTGTGACAGTCTGACTCCAACGTCTGCAGTTCTTACTATCTCTGTGCTGTATAGTCATTGCTGATAAATCGAGATCGATTCCATACTTAGCCAAAACCTCCAACATCATCATCATCTGCTGCACAATTGTACTATGCAAGATGGAGTAGGTACGTAGTCAGGGGGCAGAGGTGGTATAGTGGTAATGCCATGGGACCAGAATCCAGAGACCCAGACTAATGCTCTGAGGAAAATGAGTGAAAATTCATGGTTCAATTCTTTCAATTATTGAAAGATCTGGAAGTGAAATCTCAATAAATAATGCAACCATAAAATTATCATCAATTGTCATAAAAATGCATCTGGGTCACTAATATCCTTTGGAGAAGGAAATCTACCATCTTTACCTGATTTGGCTTACATGAGACTCCTGATCCATAGAAACTGACTATTAACTGTCTTCTGAAATGACCTAATGAGGCATTCAATTATAGGTCAATTCAGAATAGGCAACAAAGACTGGCCTTGCCAATGATGCCCACACCCCATGAAAGAATAAAGTAAATGAAAAATGATGACCGTGGAATTGCAAGCGCATGGAAAGAGGTGAGAAGAAGAAAGACAAGTAGGTGCATTTAGGTTTGGGAGTTGCTTCCAGCAATGTCATCCACCAATTTTTTTTCTAAAATGTTTGTGATACATTTCTAACCTACGAATGTGGTCCACGCTCTCATCATTAAAACTGGTGCCTTTATTTGGTGAAAGACAGAGGTCTCTTCAGCCTGGAGGTTTCAGGAGCAGAGGAAATAGTAAGATTTTAAGGATGGCTCAGTGTCTATTGGTAGATTGTGGCAACTCTCGGTGAGATACCTCAAAAACTGCAGCATTTTGCTTCTGTTGGTCTTTGCAGATATATTCTCATCCAAGTGAGATTGATTTGCACAGACAAAACCATCTTTCCTTTATATATCAATAGTAACTTTAAAACTGTTAGTTAATAAGAGTTACAGCCTTACTCTCTGCATTAATGTTAATGAACGTAAAGTGCTTTTCTGATCACATTCAGTAAACACAGCCAGCTGCAGGAACAGCCCCTTACTCACTGGTCTAAGAAAAATTAGGTTTACCACCAGTTATCAGGTGATATTGAGGCAGATTTTTCTGTGTTATTGCACATGGTTGCATCATATTGCTGAGAATGGTGCATGGAGAGATTTTAGTGAGGAAGGATTAGAAATCAGTAAAAGAAACCTATGTAGATGCCTTAAAATGCATAAAGGTGCATAAATCCCCGGGATCTGATCAGGTGCATCCGAGAACTCTGTGGCAAGCTAGGGAAGTGGTTGCTGGGCCCTGTGCTGGGATACAGGTATCATCAATAGCCACAGGTGACGTGCCAGAAGACAGGAGGTTGGCTAACGTGGTGCCACTATTTAAGAAAGGGGATAAGGAAAAGCCAGGGAACTATAGACCAGTGAGCCTGACAAGATGGTGGGCAAGATGTTGGAGGGAATCCTGAGGGACAGGATTCAGATGTATTTGGAAAGGCAAGTGGCTTTGTGCGTGGGAAATTGTGTCTCACTAACTTGATTGAGTTTTTTTAAAGAAATAACAAAAAGGATTGATGAGGGCAGAGTGGTGGACTGATCTATATGAACTTCAGTAAGGTGATTGACAAGGTTCCTCATGGTAGACTGGTTAGCAAAGTTAGATTGCATGGAATATGGGGAGAGCTCCCCATACAGAACTGGCTCCAAGGCAGAAAACAGAGGGTGGTGATGGATGCCTGTGACCAGTGATGTGCCACAAGACTTGGTGCTAAATCCACTGTTTTTTGTCATTTATAGAAATGATTTGGATGTGACCATAGGAGGTACGGTTAGTAACTTTGTAGATGACACCAAAATTGAAGGGGTAGTGGACAACAAAGAAGGTTACCTCAGAGTACAACAGGATATTGATCAAAACCAAAAGAACTGCGGATGCTGTTAGTCAGGAGCAAAAACAGAAGTTGCTGGAAAATCTCAGCAGGTCTGACAGCATCTGTGAAGAAAAAAATCAGACTTAACATTTTGGGTCCGGTGACCCTTCCTCCAGTTCTGGATGAGTGTCACCAGACCGGAAATGTTAACTCTGTTTTTTTATCTTCACAGATGCTGCCAGACCTGCTGAGCTTTACCAGGATCTTGATCAGATGGGCCAATTAGCTGAGGAATGGCAGATGGAGTTTAGTTTAGATAAATGTGAGGTGCTGCATTTTGGAAAGGCAAATCAAGGCAGGACTTATACACTTAACGGTAAGGTCCTGGGGAGTGTTGCTGAACAAAGAGACTTTGGAGTGCAGGTTCATATTTCCTTGAAGATGGAGTCTCAGGTAGATAGGATAGTGACAAAGGCATTTGGTATGCTTGCCTTCATTGGTCAGTGCATTGTGTGTAGGAGTTGGGAGGTCATGTCGCGGCTCTACAAGACATTGGTTAGGCCACTATTGGAGTTCTGGTCTCCCTGGTATAGGAAGGGTTCAGAAAAGATTTACAAGGATGTTGCCAGGGTTGGAGGGTTGGAGCTATAGGGAGAGGCTGAATTGGCTGGGTCTATTTTCCCTGGAGTGTCGAAGGCTGAGGGGTCACCATATATAGGTTTATAAAATCGTGATGGGCATGGATAGGGTGAATAGCCAAGGTCTTTTCCCCGGGGTGGGGGAGTCCAAAACTAGAGGGCATAGGTCTAAGTTGAGAGGGGAAAGATTTAAAAGGAACCTAAGGGACAACTTTTTTCGCGCAGAGGGTGGTGCATGCATGGAATGAGCTGCCAGAGGAAATAGTTGAGGTAGGTACAATTGCAACATTTGAAAGGCATCTGGATGGGTATATGGGCCAAAGGCTGGCAAATGGGACCAGATTAGTTCAGCATATCTGGTCAGTCTGGACGCGTTGAGCCAAAGGTTCTGTTTCTATGCTGTGCAGCTCTATGACACTATATGTTTTTGCGTTTGTTTTAATGGACCTAAAACTGGTCATGGTCCATTCTGAATGAACAATTATCATTGCTTGGTTTTCCAGTGCCATGCAGTTAGGCAATGTCAGAATGTATTAATTAGAAAGTTTGCACCTTTTTTTAGTAGATGTTCTTTATTTCATTTTAAGGGCGAAGAATAGCGCAGAACAGTACAAGTTACTCTTCTCAATGTAGTGTAAATGGGTGGCAACGGTACTACAGCTGCACTGGGAGAAATTGTGGGCTGAATTTTCTCAAAGTTTGGGTGGATCGATTTCAAGGAGTTTTCTGAAATTTTTTTTAACCATGAGCGCTAATGTGTTTTCTCACCCAAATTTAAACTTCACACCTCATTACCAACACACTATGCCCATGGTCTAGAGCAATCTTGTTCTTACCAGCAACAGATGGGCTTACTGAGCCTGGGGCCTTTCTGGGATTCCTGCTGCCAGTGCCATATTTACAGTGCAGCTGTACACCAGAATAAACACTGCCAGCCAAGAATTGTGATTCACGGTTCTTGTGTGAGAAGAATTTCCCCAGAGATCTACAACAGGAGCAAATTGGCACCCTGCTTTGCTAACAGGAAACTGGAGGTCCTGGTGGCCGGCATGCTGGAGAGGAGGGTATTTCTCTCCAAAAGAGGCCACACCATTGAATCCTGCCAGCTTAGTCTGAAGTTGCCACCCACGTCAGTGCAATTTCAACAATCTGGAGGAATACTGGACAATGTCACAAAGAGGTTGACGATCTCTTGTGCTCCACCAAATTAAGCGCCATCATCTTCACTCTGCTATCTTGCACTTGCTTTCTGCCAATCTCCTATCAAGACTCATGGTCTACCATTCTCATTACTCATGTAGCAGCTTCCCTCAAAGATCCTCACTCCCTCCCCCCACCAATCTACCAAGCTTTAAAAGTCCTCTATGTTTTCTACACATTCACCCAGGACACGTCATCATTGTCTTTCTCCCACTTGCTGTGCCAGCTACGTTCATCATCTCAATCCCTATACTGTCTCTTTTTGTAGGAGAAAATGGCTCATATGACAACAGAGAGGGACAGGAAAGGTGGTGGGGTGCCCAGTGTTCATCTGATGACCTTCTCCAAGGAAAGAACTCCTGATCTTGTGCGAGAAGACAAAGGCTGCTTGTGGTGATGCTGAGACTTCTATGGCCCTGGCAACAAGTAGGGTTCATTGTCAAGTGCTGTGCTGTTCTCCCGTTACCACTGCTGTGAATGCATATGTGACATGTCCAAATTTCTACCCCTATTCCACTACTCATTCTTTCTCTTGTTTTCTGCAAGCACTAGCAGCATCTGCACAGTCCCTACCCTGAAGACAGCAGCCCCTCCAGGAAACACCTCCTCCATGATCTCCAAGGAAAAAGACACCAATATCTCAGAAGTAGCACCAACAAGACTGTCTCCTGTACCCTCACCAGCTCAGATACTGACAGCTTGGTGGGCACTTTAGCTCAATTAGACTTCAGAGTATTTTGATGGGCACATTGCTGTTATATCTCTGCAGCTGGCTGAGGAAGAAATGCCCCAGGTTGCTGGCACTCAGAGGACTGCTGGAAACCAGATATTTGCTCAACCTCAGGCAGGAGGTGCCGCCATAGTGTCAACCATTAATAGTCTAGTCAAAATGCACAAGCTGACACAGGATTAGTAGGCAGGTTTGTCTGAGACACTTCAGAAACAGAATTGATGGTTGAAGGAATCCACTAATGCCATCTATACTGTTTTGGCACTGGCATGCGTGCATCCAGCTGTGTCCATGGACAGTTAGTGGTTGCTATGGGGAGCTGAGTCCACCACTCTCAGTCTGCTGGATATGCTCAGTACCAACAGTAAGGCAACGGGGAGTTGAGGGACCTCAATCTCACTCCTAGTCCCCCTTCCTCACAAAGAGACAAGGCAGTGGCATCAACTGGAGGAGGAGCCACATGTAAGGCTCCCAAAAATCTCCTGTCAGGCCACTTCGCAGGTACCTAGCCCCTCCACCTCTATCCTACCTGTGATATATTTTAAAAATTTTATTGTGGAATGTGAGCATCACTGGCTGGTCAGCATGTCTTGCCCACCCCCAGTTACCCTTAAGAAGGTGGTATTGAGCTGCCTTCTTGAACTGCTGCAGGCCACCTACTGTGGGTTGACCCACAATGACATTAGGGAGGGAATTCCCAATGACAGTGAAGAAACAGCGATATATTTCCAAGTTAGGATGGTGAATGTCTTGGAGGGGAACTTGGAGGTGGTGGTGTTCTCATATATCTGCTGCCCTTGTCCTTTTAGATGTAAGTGGTCGTGGGTCTGGAAAGCGCTATCTGAGGATCTTTGGTGAATTACTGCAGTGCATCTTGTAGATAGTACACACTGCTGCTACTGAGTGTTGGTGGTGGAGTGAATGGATACTTGTGGATGTAATGCCAATCAAGCGGCTGCTTTGTCCTCGATGGTGTTGTTGGGGCTGCACTCATCCAGGGAAGTGGGGAGTATTCCATCACACTCCTGAATTGTGCCTTGTAGATGGTGGACAGGCTTTGAGGAACCAGGAGGTGAGTTACTCGCCACTGTATTCCCAGCTTCTAGCCTGCTCTTGTAGCCACTGTGTTTATGTGGTGAGTCCAGTTGAGATTCTGGTCAAAGTTAACCCCCAGGATGTTGATAGTCGGGGATTATGTAATGGTCACACCATTGAATGCCAAGGGGCAGTGGTTAGATTGTCTCCTATTCATAATGGTCGTAGCCTGCAAATGTTACTTGCCACTTGTCAGCCCAAGCCTGGATATTGTCCAGATCTTGTTGCATTTGAACACGGACTGCTTCAGTATCTGAGGAGTCATGAAAGTGCTGAGCATTGTGCTGGAGTACAACCCTGCTGCTGTTGATGGTCCACAGTGCCTCATGAATGCCCAGTCTCAAGTTGCTAGATCTGTGCAAAATTTGTCCCATTTAGCACTGCGGTATTGCCACACAACATGATGGAGGTTATTCTCAACGTGAAGGCAGGGCTTCAGCTCTCGAAGGACAGTGTGATTGTCACTCTTGCCGATACTGTCATTGACAGATGCAACTGCAGCTGGCAGATTAGTAAGGATGAGGTCAGTTATGTTTTTCCCTCTCATTGTTTCTCTCACTATCTGCCATAGACCTAGTCTAGCAGCTATGTCCTTTAGAACCCAACCAGCTCGATCAGTAGTGCTGCTGCCGAGCCACTCTTGGTGGTGGACATTGAAATCCCCCACCTAGAGTACATTTTGCACCCTTGCCATCCTCAGTGCTTCCTCCAAGTATTGTTCAACATGGAGGAACACTGATTCATCAGCTGAGGGAGGATTGTATGTGGTAATCAGCAGGAGGTCTCCTTGCCCCTGTTTAACCTGAAGCCATGAGACTTCGTGGTGTTCAGAGTCAATGTTGAGGACTCCCAGGACAACACCCTCCCGACTGTATACCACTGTACACCACCTCTGCTGGGTCTGTCCTGCCAGTGAGACAGGGACATTGTTTTTAAGGAATGATTGTGAGTATGACTGTGTCAGGCTGTTGCTTGACTGGTCTGTGAGACAGCTCTCCCAGTTTTGGTACTAGCCCCCAGATGTTAGTGAGGAGGACTTTGCAGGGTCGACAGGGCTATTTCTGAAGTTGTCTTTTCCGGTGCCTAGATCAATGCCCGGTGATCTGTCCGCATTCATTTCTTCGAGACTTTGTAGCGATTGGTACAACTGAGTGGCTTGCTGGGCCATTTCAGAGGGAAGTTGAAAGTCAACCACATTGCTGTGGGTCTGGAGTCACATTAGGTCATACCAGGTGAGGGTGGCAGATTTCCTTCTCTGACAGACATTAGTGAACCAGATGGGGTTTTCCTGACAATTAACAATTATTTCATGCTGATCAGTACATTCTTAATTCCAGTTTTTTTATTGAATTCAAATTCCACCATTTGCCATGGCGGGATTCGAACCCAGGTCCCCAGAACATTAGCCAAGTTTCTGGATTATTAGTCTAGCGATAATACCATGAGGCCATCACCACTGTGGAAGTTCAAGCAGAGGAAGGCTAGCCTGTCTCTAGCCGGGACACTTCCTGCATGTCTGGACTTTCTAGCCACCAATGCTCTTGGGGTCACTTGTCGAAATCTCCAAGGCCAAAGGCTCCATGATAAGACAGGCTCCCTCCACTCCAGCTGCAGACCCTGGTAATGCACCTAAACATAATGGGAGGAAAGGTGAAAGAAAAGCTTTTGAAGCCATGCAGAAGCCATGGGTGAAAGGTCATCCAAAATAGAATACTTTGGTAAATGTCTGTTCACTTTTCAATATCAGCCGTGTGATTGATTGTTATTTTATCTGCAGCTATTGCAATGAAGGTAGAGAGGCTACCCATCCATGTGACGACATGAGGTTCTAACCCTGTCTGACGAATGGCTATTCTTTCTATAACCCCCATTGTGGTGTGAAACTTTGTCTTGATTAAATGAGGGGTTCTCGGATGTAGTTTGCAATCCTTTGCAAACATAACTTTGATTAGATAACAGAAAAAGCAAAGACAGAAAAAGTTGCATTTGCAATTGGGATTAAACAGACATTTTGACCTCTGCAGCATCAAAACATTTACCGTCAGTGAAAGCTGACTTCATGCAACTCAGTTCCATCAAAAGTGGTTGTCAAACAAGCCCTGCCTGATTTACTGTGATCAACTACGCTATGGAATGATGAAACTGATGTTATTTCTGACGAATGCCCTTATTTTCCTACTCAATACAATGCAGCATCTCTAACAGATCCTCTTTATCCATCACACACCCTCATCACAGCCTCCAATTCTGCGGAGCAAAGCAGCTAAGGATTAATTGGCGCCCACTCTCTGTACCATACTGCACTGCAAGTAAGCCCCAGATTTGACCAGAATGGGAATTTCATGATGCGGCTCTCATTAGTTGCAAAAGAATGTGTTACATTGCAGATATGCTGGGCCTTATGACATGGAATTCTGACTCCTACTGCTCAACAGACAATAGCACCACTCTCTCTTTCTTATCTGCGGAATTTTACAAGACAGATGAAGGACTCAGGGTCTTCTGCTTATCATGATAGCATCTTCCACTGGAATTCCTACATTAGGAGGCTGCTGGAGGTTGAAGCAGGTCTGAGACTTGCAGATGCATGTGTTCCTCATCCATTTCTGTGGATGCTTTTAATGCAGCGGTCCCAGGGAAGACAACAGCTTCTGTGCCTGGATTCATTGGGGACAGTTCCAATGAACTCATAAGTGGGGAATATGAGAAGCAAAGCAGCTCCTCAGTAAGATGACCAGTCAGCAGTCACTACACAAACACACCACATTTAAATATTGTCACCAAACATCAGAACATTGAAGCCCCCAACAAAGTTGCAGAGGTGGACAATGGGATGTCTCAACATGGACCCTGCAAACCATAGACTGATTCAGACATATGCTGCACAAGACATTTGACACACATTTTGAAGATTCTGAGAGCAGTAACAACTCAAATGTTGAAAGGCCTCCTTTCACAAATACTGCCTTCAGTCCCCACAACTGACTTCCCCAGCTCGTCCCAGCACCCTGAAAACCCCTGTTAACGTTTATTAAATAGACCATCCCTCCCAGCTGAGGAACTTGCAAGGATAACTCTGAATGTTGACCATCCAAATTCCTGACAGATAGCTATGCATCTTCCCAGCTGACTTACCACCAATTCCTGGGTCTAATACATTGGTAATTGGATTGACCATGGCCCCTGCCCTGGACTGTAATAATATGGAATCCCCAGCCCCAAATGCCTGAAGTCGTCAATAATAGTGCCCAGGTCCTGGTCTGATGTTGGATGATGCTCTGGATGTTTGGTGCTGGTATCTTCTGGCTGACGACACTGCCTCTTGATTGAGGACAACTCCCCTTAGACTTTGAGACATAGTCATTTAGTTGAACCACATATACTGTTTTTTCCACATTAGCTGCTGGCGCAAGCTGTGGGTGTGACATTAATGTAGCATGATGCCATAAGAGTAACCTCCTTCACTGATCACTGCTGGCAACTATGACAAGCTGCCTGACTTTCTGTATGCGCTACAAGGTAAGGCAAGACAGAAGTACTCTGAGCTCTTAAGTTCTTAACGAGATGCCAATGAGCAAAAAGGCAAGGCAAAGTCTGTTCTTGGAGAATCAAAATGTACAATTATGACTCTTTCTTTGTTAAAGACGACTATGATTTGCAAGGTTAACCTTTACTTTCTTATCTGTTGCCTAATAGCCTGTAATAAGCAGTCTATGATAGACCTCTAGGAATGTAACTGATTCTTTGCAATTCATAATCTCAATGCAAAAAAAATCCAATTTAAAAATTTCCATTTATAAACCCTGATGCTCTAAGGCTATGATATTCATGTGAAACGCTCCTTATCATTCACCATAACTATGATATATGATTATTATAATTCTCAGATAAACAAAGTAAACAATAGAACGCCAATATAAATTTCTGACCTGGATTTTACAGTCAGAGGTGAAATGATGCTATAATGGTAATTAGGTGATGGGTAATGGGCAACTGATGGATGTACTGTATTAAGAAGGCCCTTGATAAGATGCCACATCCACAGGTCATTGAGGAAAGTAAGGGCTCGTTGTATAACAGGTAACATGTTGGCATGGATAGAGATTCACTAGCTAACAGGAAACAGGAGTAACCATACATGCATCTTTTTCTGGTTGGCAATGATGCATTGAATGGTGTTCCACAGGGAACATTGTTGGGCCTTAATTTTTTTTACAATTTACATGAATGAATTGGATGAAAGGACCAAAGGTATGGTTGCTAAATTTGGTGATGACACAGAGGTTGTTGCTAGATCTCCTGCACTTTTTCTATCACCATCTGTTCTCAGGTTATAGGTTTTTAGCTGGATCTCAGACTTCTTCTATAGAGGTATGACACAGACTGTTTCAAGCCAGAATTGAACCAAGGACATAAGAAGGTCAACTTTGTGATCCTCTGCAGTTTTCTAGCTATAATTACCAACTGAGGTATTGAAGAAAACCTTCTTTGCTGTTTCTTGCTGAAATGCTCCACCTCACCCTGGGTCCTGGGGTCACTGTTTCAAAACAAGGTGTCACACATTTAAGACAGAGATTGTAAGAATTTTTTTCTCACAGAGGGATGTGAGTCTTTGGTTGTCTCTTTCTCAAAAAGCATTGTAAATAGAATCCTTGACTATTTTCAAGGGAATCAGATGGATTCTTGATAAGCAAAGAGTGAAATGTTATTCGGGGTAAGCGACAATGTGGAGTACTCAGATCAATCATGATCTTATTTAATAGTGGAGCAGGTTTGGGGGGTGGAGTGGCCAACTCCTGTTCCCAACTTGTATCTTCATATGTTTGCACCATAAATTATTATTTTAAAAATCTACAGGGCTTTATTGTATTGAATAAATTTGACATTTTAAAAATATAAAACTATAGTCTCAGGATCTGAGAGATTGCCCAATAGTAATTATGACTGATGTTCCCTTTGAAATTTCGTTGTTTTGTTTGGCCAGTGTTTTCAGTACATGGCCCCTTAGACCATACATCACAAAACTAGGCCTGCACAGGACCTCACAGGCTGTTGCATGACTATCCGCTTGCACAGAGCACAGATGATAACTTTTAATTAAATTACCATCTTAGTTACAAGTTTTCCAAGGGTTTTTGCAGAGAAGCTAAAATATGAGAAATGGAAATTCACATTAAAACCAGTAATTTCTGAGATTTCCATGTTGAGGACTTCAATAATGTAACCTAGGAAAAACACAGAATTACAGGTAGCAACTTCTGGATTTCCATGTTAAACTGCATACATGCAGACATCCCAACTTGCTATCAGTTTCACCCGATTAAGGTGCCAAAGCTGACAATTGTGCTGTCAATCCAACTGCAAAATCTGGTCCATTATCTCTAACATATTGTACATAAAAGTTTGACACATATCAGCTGCCATGTTTTAGATGTTGCTGTTATATACTTTTCTGTTTTGATCAATGACTCCAGTTGCTGGAAATGCTAGGTACACGCAGCAGTAATACATCAGATAAAACCTTTCAACTCTATTCTTCTCTCTCTGTAAATGTACTTATTTCAGATTTACAACAGATACAGCATACTGCTCTTTGATTGGCCCCAATTCTGTTCCTTGTATTCTTTGCATTTGTACATTTTAGTTAAGGAATTTGCAATTTCACTGGTTTCCTCTTTGCTATTTTTGAAATTTTTGCTTCTTGGTGCATCTTAAGCACTTAGTTGCATTTCAGGCAATCAACATCATTTAATTAAATTATTTGTCCTTTTTTTAATGAATTTGATATTTAAACCAAGTGTATTGTACACATTGCGTATGTGATAGTTTCAAGTATGATTTTTTTTGTGCACTGCAGACATGCACTAGATGCAAGATTTTTAATTATATCGATATAGCTAAAAAGCCATTTTGGTCTGTAATCCTCTTAATGGCTTTCAATAAACAAGTTTTTACATTTGCCCCACGTTATTAATCTGTGAATGTGCACAGGTGTCCTAGCAACCAAATGAGAACAAATAGCACCACCATTTTCACACTGAAATAAAGGGCAACCATTGAAATTTGTTGCTTCATGACATCTGTAACAAACACTATTTAATAATCTTCTGCATAACCATGAAGGCATGATTCATATTTGTTTTCCCTTGTTAGGAAGCCAGTCAAATGGATTGTGTCTTTTTCAACTGGCAATATTTCTATTTTCTGTACATTATCTAAACTTACTTTAAAGGGATTAATGCCAGGAATTTCTTAGGGGGTTTACTTAATCAACTGTTGTAGCCTAGATCTACAATTGGCAGAACTCCCACTGATGTGGCTCATCCAAGTCCTTTGCAAATCTTCACGTGAAGTTTTGATACCCAAGCCTAAAAGGGATAAGGGCCACATTTCTGCAGTGTCAGGAGGAGTTTTAAAAATGATATCAATACACAAATGCGGAAATCCTAGCCCCGTTTTGCAAGGGGCCAATTTTTATCAGCGGGGAGGGATTCATACAGTTGGGAAATCCAACCTTAGTAGGGTCATTTTAGCCTAGTGCCAAGTTTAAATAAAACCAAATTTGGCTGTTGCTAGGGCCTTAACCTGTAGCATGGGAGTCGCAAATTAATGAAGTAGATGTAAGAGTATTGAGGCCTTTTTAAGAAGCTAATCTTGACAGTTAAAAATACATTCTGCAGGACTGATTTGATTGATAGATGATCTAGACCTAGTGTACATTAGAAAAATAACATCATCACTTGTTCCGTACTTTCAGTGGAGTTTCTTTTTGGCATTTCTTAGGGCCTGGTATCATGTGATTATGAACGCTTGGCAGTGTTTCAAATGCTACAGTTATGTCATTGGAGAATTCTGTATTCACTAACTATCTTTGATATGGCTACTAAATAGGGGTATGTTTGTTTTTATACCAGACTACTTGGAGAGATTTTAAAACTTTAAAAGGTTTTATGAATAGAGTTTGCTTTACTATAAATGGTGCATGAGTGCGTGTTGTATTAGATTGTTAAAACTTTGTGATTTTTCCTCTCCACATGGCTCCTGAAGTCATCACAACTACTGGATAAGTGACTACAGAGGAAGCATGGGGGTGTCAAGGGAAAGTGGGTTCTGAGTTGGCATTAGCATGGTATGGGCATTGTGTAATGGTAAGATTTAGCATGGAAATGGCAAGGGGGGTAAGAGGAGCATAAAGTTGGATGAGGGTGCTAGTGATTGGCTGGATTTTCTATCAAACAGAGTACCAGGCTGTCTTAAGATATTGAAATTGAAGCTGAAACTGATTGGTAATGTTTGTTGCTTTGTGCTGTCACAGAATTTCATATGTTCTATTTTCCTTTGTCATTTGTCAATTGGTCAAAGGTGTTTCTGATATTTGAAGTTGCTCAACACATACTGCTGAATCTGTTCCCCTCAATTACAATGTGGCCAATATTCAGATTATGGTTGACAATAGAATTCAATTGCTAAAGTGTTAGAAAATACCCTCTAGGTAATGATTTAAAAATAGTGCACTTTTTAGTCATTGTAAACTGAGTTTTATTAGAGTGATATGCATTCGTTTGTTTGTTAGCTCAGTTGGCTGGATGTCTGGTTTGTGATGCAGAATGATGCTAACAGTTTGGGTCAATTCCTGCCCGAGCTGAGGTTATCATGAATGACTCTCTTACTCAACCTCTAGCCACATCTGTGGCATTGTGACCCTCAGCTTAATGCACCACTAGTTTTCTATCTCTAATGAGGGAGCAGCCCTATGGTCTGGTAGGCTAACGTGGTGCCACTATTTAAGAAAGCCGATAGGAAAAGCCAGGGAACTATCGACAAGTGAGACTGACACCGGTGGGGGGCAAGTTGTTGGAGGGAATCCTGACAAACAGGATTTACGTATAATTGGGAAGGCAAGGACAGATTAGGCATAGGCAACATGGCTTTTTGCATGGGAAATCATGTCTCACTAACTTGATTGAGTTTTTTGAAGAAGTAATGAAGAGGATCGATGAGGGCAGAGTGGTGGGCATGATCTATGTGAACTTCAGTAAAGCGCTTAACAAGGCTCCTCATAGTAGACTGGTTAGCAAGGTTAGATGACACAGAACAGAGGTAGAACTAGCTGTTTGGCTACAGAACTGGCTCAAATGTAGAAGAGGTTGTGGTGGTGAAGGGTTGCTTTTCAGAATGGAGTCTGTGAACAGCGGTGTGGCACAAGGATCAGTGCTGCATCCACTGCTTTTTGTCATTTATATAAATGATTTCAATGTGAACATAGAGGGTATGTTTGCAGATGACACCAAAATTAGAAATTAGAAAAGTGAACAATGAAGAAGGTTACCTCAGAGTACAATGGGATCTTGATCAGATGGGCCAATGGGCCAAGGAGTTGCAGATGGAGTTTAATTTAGATAAATGTGAAGTGCTGCATTTTGGAAAGGCAGATCAGGGCAGGACTTATACACGTAATGGTAAGGTCCTGGGGAGTGTTACTGAACAAAAAGACCTTGGAGTGCAGGTTAATAGTTCCTTGAAAGTAGAGTCGCAAGTAGATAGGAGAGTGAAGAAGGCATTTGGTATGCTTGCCTTTATTGGTCAGTGCATTGAGTGCAGGAGTAGGGGGGTCATGTTGTAGCTGTATAGGACATTGGTTAGGTGACTATTGGAATACTGCATGCAATTCTGGTCTCCCTGCTATAGGAAGGAAGTTGTGAAACTTGGAAGGGTTTACACGAAAAGATTTGTAAGGATGTTGCTAGGGTTGGAGAGTTTGAACTATATGGAGAAGCTGAATAGACTGGGGCTATTTTCCCTAGAGCATCAGAGGCTGAGGGGTGATCTTATACAGGTTTATAAAATCATGAGGGGCATGGATAGGGTAAATAGACAAGATCTTTTCCCCAGGGTGGAGGAGTCCAAAACTAGAGGCCATAAGTTTAAGGTGAGAGCAGAAAGATTTAAAAGGGTCTAAAGGGCAACTTTTCCATGCAGAAGGTGGTGCATGTATGGAATGAGCTGCCAGAGGAAGTGGTGGACGTTGGTACAATTACAACATTTAAAAGGCTTCTGGATGGGTATATGAATAGGAAGCATTTAGAGGGATATGGGCCAAAGGCTGGCAAATGGGATTAGATCAGTTTAGGACATCTGGTCAGCATAGATGAGCTGGACTGAAGGGTCTGTTTCTGCACTGTATATCTCTATGACTCTGAGGCTCTATGGCAATGGCAATTTCACCTTTACTATCATTTTAAGATTACATGCTTTGGATTACTTGACATTGTTTGCCATTTAAGGGGAAAGAAAAAATGTGATGACTGACCAATGGACTTTGCAACATACCTTGAGAGTTGAAGGTGGCTCAGTGCATTATTGTGTTAGCTCATAGTGCTGCCCTCAACCTGACAACCTAGCTGACGAAGTGAATGACTGTCTGGTTCTGCAAGTTACCTGGCACATTGTGAGTCAATTAAGAGGGGAAACTAGGTGGGACGCCTATAGCCTCAGTGAGAAATGTGTAATGGGGGTGACTGCCCCTGACGTCAAGGCAGTATTTGACTAAGTGTGGCATCAAGGAACCCAAGTAAAACTAGAGTCAATTAGAATCAGAGGAAAACTCTCCACTGGCCAGTCATATATAGAGAAAAGCAAAATGTTACTGTTTAATCGAAGTAAATCATCTCAACCCAAGGAGATCACTGCCGGAGTTCCTCAGCATAGTGCTTTTAGCTCAATTACCTTCAGCTGCTTCATCAATGACATTCCTCCATCCTTAGGTCAGAAATGGAGATATCGCTGATGATTGTTCAGCACCATTTGGGACACCTCAGATATTGTAGCAAAACAGAACAAAGCCCAGTCTTGGGCTAATAAAGTAACAAGTAACATTTGCACCACACAAGTTCCAGGCAATGGTCATCTCAAACAAGAGAGAATCTAACCGTAATCCCATGATATTCAATGGCATAACCATTGCTGAATCACCCAATTTCAATAACCTGCTGTTACCATTGACCATAAACTGTACTGGACCAGTTGCATAAATACACTGGCCAGAGGCTAGGAATTCTGTGACAGGAAGCTTATTTCTGTCTCCCCAAAGCCTGTCCACTATCTATAAGCCATAAGTCTGGAGATTGATGATGTGATCTCCACTTGCCTGGATGAATGCAGTTCTAATAACACTCAAGAAGCTTAACAACATCCATGAAAAAGGAGCTTGCTTGATTGGCAGCTGCTCCATCACCTAGAACATTCACTCCCTTCACCACCAACCACATTGACAGCTGTACATACCATGGTTAAAATACTCCTTTAGAAGCACCTTCTAAATCCACGACCTGTGCTACCTAGAACAATAAGGGTAGCAATGCATTGGAGCGCAACCACATGCATGTTCTTCTCCAAACCACACACCACCCTGACTTGGTAATATATTGCCGTTCCTTCCTGATGCTAGATCAAAATCCTGGAACTCCCTTCCTAAAAACAGTGTGGGTGTAACTACACCACAGGGACTTTTATGGGTCTTGAAGGCAGCTTTCCACCTCCTTCTTCACGGTATTGAAGGATGGGCAATAAATGTTGGCCCAGCCAGGGATATCTACATGTCATGCAGAAAGAAAACAGTCAGATCTATCATCTGAGCTAATTGTCATTATTGCCTTGTTGTTGGTGTACTCCTTCAGCATATCCAATTATTGGTGTAGAAGCAGACCGCTACATAGCAATGAGGTCCTAAAGCTTGTATTATGTTCTCAATTCCTTCCATGTTGAAACTGGACAAAGATCTGTCTGGCAAGTGTCTGTAGAGCTCCTGCCCTTGGGACATTTGTCACTGGGGACTCTGCTATAAATGGTTCTAGAGAGGCCATGGTCCTTACCAATATTTAGTCTTTTTGTGGAGTTACCATATTATCAAACACCAACTTGCATCCTTCATTCTAATGTCCAACCTTTACCAAGCATTAAAGTGGCACTAATCAAAGTCAAAAATGACTTACATTGTGACTAAGACTATAATTTGATAGCTTTTGTTATCCTTTTCAACATATCCATAGTATTTGACAAGATTGATTGCATCATCCTTCTGTATTGCTTCTCAATTATTCAGTTCAATTGAACTGTCCTGATTTAGTTGCACCCTACTTGTTTGAAGAAGGAGGAGTTTGAACTGTTTGATGCCATAAACGTAATGAGAGAGGAAATGTTAACAGTTTACTATGCTTCAAATTGGATATGTTGCCACACCCAGACGAAATGTATTCCAGGCTAATGACATAGGCAAGGCAGCAGATAATGGAATCTCTTATCCTTGTCTGCCAATCCTTTCTATTTACAGGCATGGTGCAGGATAATTGTAGATTGCTACCATTGGAAGAAAAAGGCTCAATAATTACAGTCTAACTCAATGGCAAGTAATTATTAGATTAAGTTCTTGGACAGTGTTCATTGTCATTTAGAAAGTCATGAGTTCGTTAAGGGAAAGTTGGATCTGTCTAATTTGATTAAAGTTTTTGAAATATTAATAAGATTTGAGGAACTCAGAGAAGGCTTGGACTCAGACATGCAGTATATAGGCCAACTGACATACAGTTGGGCCTGGCATTGAGGTACCAACCTCTCAGCGATGCGCAAGTATCCTCACTGCCATGTGGATACATACAGAATTATAGCCTAAGGGAGTAAATATTGATAAAACATCGAGAGTCAAACCCAAAGGCAAACTGATGTTGAAATATATTATCTTTGCCACAACTCCTGCAACCAAGTCTGTATCAAATGTCATGTTTTGAATTCCTTTGGACTCAACCAGGGAAGTCAAAAGTGGACTTTTGGACAGTTCAGTGCCTCTGTGCATTTTCCTCAGGCTTGTGCCCTTTTGAGGATATTCTAATTTTGCTGCAGAGCATTAAGCCAACACGAGAAACTAAATCATGACTGATACGCTGAGCTTGATTGGAGTAGACAGAGGGTGCAGCAGGATGTCACTGACATAGACTGGAACTAGTGTGTCCCAATGGTCAGTCACTGCCCACCACAAATGGGCAGCACTTGACTAGGAAGGTGCTAACTACATCCACCTGCTCAATGGGTTCTTGGAGCTTCAGAGTCTCTGCTCAGCAAGAGAACAGAATGCATTGCACCAGGCAAACAAACAAATTAAACATTGCCTGCTCTTTAGTTGACAAGCTGGAACATCAGGACTATGTGCATTGGACTGACAGAAGATCTTTAACTGATCAATAATGCCAATTAGTTAAATGTGATTTTTGAAACATTCAACAGATCTAGTACTATCTTTGGATCTTGTTTTGAAATGTGCTGGTAGGAATTATAACATACAGAACACCCCAACATCCCACACCCCACAACCACCAACAGGAAAGCTCAACCAACCTCGTGTCTGTCAGGGCTCCAAATTGTCAAGCCAGTGGGATTTTTGATGCATCAGTTTGTGCAAAAAACACTAATGTCTTAACTCACATTAACTGTCAAATTTGAGGCAGGCAGCTACTGTGAATTGTAGCACTGCCTCAAAGGCTGAGACTGCCGACTGCGCAGTAATGCCAAAGTTCTGGAGCGGCAGGCAAGGGATGAGTGGCTGGGGAGTGGGAGGTGGTTGGTGCTTTGCTGGATGAGGGTTGCAAGTAGAAGGGTCTCAGGAGCTACAGCAGCCATTCCCTGCCTACCCCATCCATGCTCTCAATCCCCCTCAGACTACAGCAGACTGAGGTCCCCACACCCAAGCCAGCATAGAAGGTTGCTTCATTTTACCAATTGAGAATCACTGCTCAAAGGTTTTAATGGGCAACAGGCTGGAAAAGTCAAACTTGGACCATTCCACTCAGAACTGAATTTCTGAGGTGGCAGGAAGGCCGTGGGCATGTACCCAATGCTAACCTGTTTGATTATCTTTACCTCCCTCATCCTTCTTCACACTTCTCAAGAGGGAAGACCCCACCCATAGCTAATGATACAACCTGTGTGTGAATCTTCCTCAGAACTACTTAGCATTGAATTTAATGGCTGAACATAGCTAACTTATAAGAGATCAGACTCACCAAGAGCAATGGCAACTGAAGTGAATAGTTGCTTCTCGTCAGTCTTCACTATAGAGGGTACAAGTAACATCCCAGAAGCAGAGATAAACCAGGGAATGGAGGGGAGGGAGGAACTCAGTAAAATCAAAATCAACAGAGAAGTGGTATTGAGCAAATTATTGCAACTATAGGCTGTCAAGTGACAGTTCAACCAAGGATCTTAAAAGAAGTGTCTAATGAGATCGCTGATACATTCGTTTTATTTCTTCAAAACTCCTTTAATCTGGAGACAGTCCCATGATATTGGAAGATAACAAATGTAATTCCTTTGTTCAAAAAGGAAACTATCACTAAAGAATTTATACTGGGATATTTGGATAAATCCAAGGTAATTAGACAGAGTAACATGGTTTTGTAAAAGAGAAATCATGTTAACCAATCTATCAAACTTCTTTGAGGAGGTAACACGTGTTAGAGATAAAGGGGAACTGCTTGATGTACTATACTTACATTTCCAGAAAGCAATTGATAAGGTGCCGTAATAAAGCTAAATAAAAGTTCTGGTGTTAGGATGTTGGTATGGAGAGAAAATTGATTGTCAGCAGGAAGCAGAGACTAAGTATAAATGAGTCTTTTCTCAGGTTGACAAGATACAATGAATGGTGTAGCATATGGATTGGTGCTTGGATCTCAACTGTTTACAAATTACATAGACAACTTAAGTGAAGGGATGGAAGGTAAAGTTGCCAAATTTGCAGAGGATACAAAGATAGGTAGGAAAGTAAGTTGTGAAGTGAACATAGGCTACAAAAAATATATGAATAGGTTAAGTGAGTATGAAAGATCTAGCAAGTTGAGTATAATGTGGGAAAATATGAAATTGTCTATTATGGCAGGAAAAATAAAAAGAAGCATATTATTGAAATAGTCAGGGCTTAGAGAACTCTGAAATGCAGAGGAATAATGTCTTTGCACATGAATCGCAAAAGACTAGTATCCAAACGCAACAAGTAATTAGGAAATATTGTCATGTATGGTGAAGGGAATTGTAAATAAAAGTAGGGGGATTACACCATAGTTATAGAAGGCACTGGTGATGCTGCATCTGAAGTACTGTGTCTTTATCTATGTGTCAACTCAAACAGGGGCAGTTAACCTCAGTGAGTATCCATGCTTCAACTCTGTGCTCCCGTGCAAAGGCAAAAGACCACTTCCATGAGGCCGAATCCCAAAGTCAGAAGATCTTTATCTCCTGAGGATTTCAATGTTAGACTGGACGCACACCATGAATCATGTCCCTCCTGCCTCAGTCATTAGGGGCTGGAGAATGCACATGGACAGAGACTACTTGACCTTTCCTGCTACCACAAATTTTGTATGACACCTTTTTGCAGAATGAACTGTGCCTAAATTATCCTGGAGCCATCCAAGATCTGAACAATGCCAGCAGCTGGATCTGGTTACCACTAGATATGACTCTGGTCAGCACTCTCAACATATACCCACTCCTCACCAGGGTTAGGATACAACCTTGAAGATTTGTTTTAATTCAAAACAGAAATGCCATTCTCATATCAATGACAGCCATACTTTTTATCTAGATTAAATAGGCATTCTCAACATTCCCAAACAGATTGTAAAAGTAAAATGGAACGTACTTTGAGATACCATTGACAATGCAGATTCTAGCAACTGCAGAATTCTGCTTTGTGGTATTTGTTCATTGATTATCTCATCATCGGCCTGCTCCATATTGAAAACTAATTACATTGTTTGCCTACAAACAACATTGACTATACTGAAGGCACGGTGGCTTAGTGGTTAGCACTGCTGCGTCACAGCGCCAGAGACTTGGGTTTGATTCTAGCTGTGGGTGACTGTCTGTATGGACTTTGCACATTCTCCCAGTGTCTGTGTGGGATTCTGCTGGGTGTTTCGGTTTCCCCTCACGTGTGCACATCATGGGGATTAACCATGCTGAATTGACCCATGTCTAGGGATGTGCAGGCTGGGTGGATAAGCCATGGGTCATACAGATGTAGGAGATTGGGTCTGGGTGGGATGCTGTTTGGAGGTCAGTGTGAACTTGATGGCCTGAATGGCCTGCTTTCATATATTGGGACTCTATTCTAAGATTTTTAAATCATTGGTAATGAGGTTCTGTAGGATGCCCATAGCATGTCACTGCTATGTATGAATACAGTTGTTCTCTTTAAAGGAATGTGAATTATGAACACTTCTACTCTGTGATCACATATGAAAAGGGAGCCAAACTGAAAGTACCAAAAGACAATCTATTTTGACACTGTACAGCATGAATTGCATATAAAGCTAGTTCTCAGAAAAAAGTGATGTGATCTACAGTGCCACCCAACGCAGATCTTTTGTAATAAGCATTCAGTAGCTTTTATGTACAAAATACATTATGGTCCAGGAATCAATAGGAACACATTAGAGATTGTGTGACTACTACGAAAGCAATTCAGTACACACAGGGTTAATAGATTACTGTACTGGCAGCTACACCATAGTAACTGAGATATTCATCAAGTCTGAAAAGTTCTTTGCTACATCACTTAAGTTATACACAAACTTAATCCCTCTACCTCTTTCAGTTTCACTCCAAGATATCTAATTAATTGAGGATTAACGAAGTACTCCAAATATTGTATTTCCAGCATTAAATTAATCAATTCAGCATCAGTGATTCCATGATCTCTGAGCTGATGTGGAAATGGAATAACCAACGCCGGGAAATATTACTTCCTAATGAAATTAGAAATAAACTAAATAGTGCAACAAACCGGTGACAACTAAACGGTTGCTGATGTAGTTTGGAGAAAAGTCCAACAGAAAAAGCAATTGAAACCAAAATTGGATTGTGTGAGTCCTGTGTGAATGAGCTTGCATTGATGGAAAACAATAAGGTTTAAAAACACAAATAGCTACCTCCCCGTCATGTCCAGTTAATCACAAACTTTTCACAAGAATTGAAAATAAGATTCACCAGCAGTGCTCATGTTGAGGGTGGGCAATCTCAGGCCTCTACATATGAAAGTTAGCAACATGGCGATGGAACTGTTCGGCTATCTGATCTCCCAATACTTAAGGACTGCATTGAAGTGAGCAATGAAAGGCAGATAGGTTCACATTGTGCTATTTGCCACTTGTATGGCAAGTAAGGTGAAGATAAAGAACACAAATACCTTGCACATGGAAGCATCAGGAAAGGGAGACCTAGTCTTGGACAATGGTGTATGCACCTCTTCATGTACCACCAAGCATTCAGGAGTACAGGAGTTGAGAGCTCATGTTGCGGCTGTACAAGACATTGGCTAGGCCACTTTTGGAATACTATGTTCAATTCTGGTCTCTGTGCTATAGGAAAGATGTTGTGAAACTTGAAAGGTTCAGAAAAGATTTACAAAGATGTTGCTAGGGTTGGAGGGTTTCAGCTATAGGGAAAGGCTGAATAGGCTGGGATTATTTTCCCTGGAACTTCGGAGCCTGAGGGATGACCTTCTGGCGGTTTATACAATCATGAGGGGCATGGATAGGGTGAATAGCCAAGGTATTCTTCCCAGGGTAGGGGAGTCCAAAACTAGAGGGCATAGATTTAAGGTGAGAGGGGAAAGATTTAAAAGAGGCCTAAAGGACAACTTTTTCACGCAAAGGTGATGCATGTACAGATGTGGTAGAGGCTGGTACAATTACAACATTAAAAACGCATCTGCCTGGGTACATGAACAGGAAGAGCTTAGAGGGATATGGGCCAAATGCTAACAAATGGGACTAGATTAATTTAGGATATCTGGTCGGCATAGAAGAGTTGGACTGAAGTGTCATCCATGCTAAACATCTCTATGAATATACATCACTATATCAACTGTAGTGGCATCTCCCAACCAGCACTACTCAAGAGAACTTGGAAAGTTATCTAAACCCTTTACAGGAAATTAATAAAGTTCGTCCATTTCACCATGGACCCACCAAGCTGCCCAGCAATGAAATTTTCAGTTATTGCTGGATTCCCTCAGGTTCAATGGGCCATTGGCTGCATAAGCATGGCACTCAGATTTGCCTGGTATCATCCAGGTATCATCCTATAATCAGGTGGGAGGGAAAGAGTCAATGGCCTAGTGGTATTATCATTAGCCTATTAATCCAGAGACCAAGAAATGTTCTGGGAACCTGGATTCAAATCCTGTCACAGCAAATGTCAGAATTTGAATTCAATAAAAATTTGGAATCAGGATTCTAATGATGACCATGAATTGATTATTGGAAAAACCTGTCTGGTTCACTAACATACTTTAGGGAAGGAAATTACCATCCTTACTTGGTCAACCCACGTGTGACTCCAGATCCACAGCAATGTGGTTGACTCCTTCTGGGTAACTCAGGATAGACAAAAGTGGTTGTCTAGCCAACAATTCCATCATCTTGTGAATTTTAATAAAAGCTAGATTCCTGAACAGGAAAGGATTTCATTCCTTCAGTCTCAGAACACAATTAATGAAATCACAGAAGTGAAAAGAGCAGAAGGGGTTGATTGGCCTGTGGTGTTTCCACTGATTCTCCAAATGAAGGTCATGACTTAACCATTCTCCTGCTTTCCCCACCCCAATCTTTCACAATGTTCCTATTTATATAATCACCTAATGCCCCTATGAAGTTGTGTCTCACAACATGTTCCTGCAGGTTTGTACCTGTTATTAAGAGAACTATCACTTATATCCTGCACAACTCTCAGGTTCGTCAAATGTTCACTCCCCGATCCCAAAATCATCTCCAGTGCTGGTTCATGGGTTACAATGGGTACCCCAAGAAGGCCTAGCTGATGATCTCAGTGCAAAACTCATAGACTGATGGAGGACATACACTCACTTGGTCCATCATCGATCAGACAGTTGGTCTACTAAAGATGTGCTTTCATTGCCTGAACTGCCCAGGTGGAGCACTCCAGTCCTTGCAAAATTGGGTCTCCAGAATAGTCATCTTTCTTTGTCATACATAACCACCTTGGGAGCCAAAGCTGAGCATGTGAAAGCCTGGTGGATTCTCTTCCACCTTGTTTCAAATTAGCGGGAGTCCTCTCATGGCCTGGGCACATCTGCAGACAAGTCCTCTGCAGCCAGAGATGATGTAGGCATTGGGTCCTTGACAGTGGGGAAGGGGTGCAGGGCACTTCTGGGTGTCCTGAGATGTCAATTGTTGGGTACCTAGCTATAATTCCTCCTCAACCTTTGAGGATATGGAGCACCTGGAGGGAACTGAAAGACTCCTAGGCCCTTTCTTACTGAGCCAGTAAATGACTACATCTCAAGCAATGGAGTGAACCATGTGCTTATTTAGCAGATACTAACAGTTCTGTTGAAGCTGGCTCACAACAGCAACCAGCACCCAATCTATGGAAACAGGCAGCTTTTTGCATGTCAGAGCCATGTCAGACAGAACATGGGCAGTCTCCACTGCTCTTTGTTCAAGAATGTACATAATTTCTGACAACTCTGCCAAACATTGCAGTGGTTGTGTCCACATTGCCATCAGCTGCTTAACGGCCAACACAGTGGGTAATCATCTAGACCACACTCAGTCGAGGCCGGTTATCAAACTGCTTCTTCCTCTTCAAGCTGCTGTCCCATACCAGTGCTTTGTTCACCAGTAGGTGAGCAACAGCCTGCTTAAGACGCATTACTGGTGGATGTCCCTGTGCTGGTGGAGGGCATGGTAGAATACTTTGATATTGAACCCTCTGATTCTCAGATCTTCTGCTGCACCATGGATGAGCTTGGGGACTGACCAATTTCCACTTCTGGTCCTTGCTTGGTTCTGTGCATGGCTGCAGAGGTAATAATTTGTTTGTGTCATGACACACCTTCTTTTCCCAAAGTTTCATTAAGATCTTGGTGGGCAGCTGATATTAGCTCATGGAAAATTTTTCCATTTGATGGCTAGAAATATTCAATCTGGCCTTCAGCACAAGCATGTCTGCCTTGCACAGAGGCCCGGCCTTTGAAGGGTTGACAAGCTTTCTATCAAACAGCCACCCTTGACATTACATTTCACTATGCTAGGTGGAGATAGGGATGTGATTCCCTAGAACTGTGATTGTCTATTGCTTGGAAGAAGAACACAATATTGGGGTACAAAAACAGAAGTTGCTGGAAAAGCTCAGCAGCATCTGTGAAGAAAAATCAGAGTTAATGTTTCGGGTCCAATGACCCTTCCTCAGAACTGATGGTAGCTAGGAAAATATCAGTCTATATGCACGAGATAGGGTGGGGAGAGGAGGTAAGGAGTAAATGATAGGTGGGGATAGAGCCCAAAGAGAGAGGAGAGCAGTTGGATAGGCAAAGGAGTGGATAATGATCTAGTTATGAGGTTATTAGTTGTTAATGGGAACTGTTAGTGACTAACAATAGGTAGTGTGTAATGGCAGACTATGTGATAACAAGACTTGGTGTGTGGCATAGGGGGCATGGGAGAGTTTAGGCCCTAAAATTATTGAATTTGATATTGAATCTGGAGGCCTGCAGAGTCCCCAAGTGGAAAATGAGGTGTTGTTCTTCCAGCTTGCACTGAGCTTCACTGGTACACTAAAGCAAGCCAGAGACAGAGATAAAAACCAAAAGAACTGCAGATGCTGTAAATCAGGAATGAAAACAAAGTTGCTGGAAACGCCCAGCAGGTCTGGCAGCACTTGTGAAAGGAAAAACAGAGTTAATGTTTTGGGTCCAGTGACCCTTACTCAGAACCGGGGAAGATCTGAGGAAGGGTCACCGGACCCGAAATGTTAACTCTGTTTTTTCTTTCACAGATGCTGCCAGACCTGCTGGGCTTTTCCAGCAACTTTGTTTTTGTTCCAGAGACAGAGATGTTGGCCAGGGAACAGGACGATGTGTTAATGTGGCGGGCAACAAGGGTCACTGGACATGAAACATTAACTCTGATTTTTCTTCACAGATGCTGCTGAGCTTTTCCAGCAACTTCTGTTTTTGTTCCTGATTGACAGCATCTGCAGTTCTTTTGTTTTTTACAGTACAGGAGGAGTTCAGAGTTAGAGCATCTGAATTAGTGATTGCTCAGTGTGGTTAAAGAGTTACAGTTGATTGGGATCAAAAAAGTTTTTCCTGATGTGTGTGCCCAATATTCATGAGAGGTGATCATCCCAATGTTATATTTCATGGAGATGACTTTGCCCCATGTAAGCCTTTAGTAAGGAGTGGTGAGACATATAGGTGCTGCAAGTGTGATGAAAGGTCAATGAGTTGGTGGTACATGAGCTACTGAGTTTCAAGCTCCTTTTCTGGTTTTAGAGTGAATGCTGACAGATGAGAGAGAAGCAGTAGCACTGAGCTGTAAGTAATAAGACATAGGTAAGTGCAATGAAATGACAAACGTTGATTGCACATGAGCATGTGATGGAGATGCTTATCTCTACACTCCCACCTCCAAAATCAATTTTTCACCCCTTAGCACAACAGAAATATGTCCACACAGAAAGAGTTACTGGGTAGTTTAATTCAATTATACTGTAGCAGGTGGCCAATGAGAAAGCCATACTAGTACACTCATTTTCTGAAGTTGGTCCTCAGCTATAAAGACTGTAAGCTTTGTGACGCTTTGCTTCCAGTGCTGAACCTTACTTGACAGGAGATAAGATTAAAAAGCTGATACAAGAGTCAATTTTATCAAGTTTAGAGCCCTCTCAATATTCAGGTCATTAAATTGAATCATCAGAAAATCAGGAGCACCACAAATTGGGCAAGTCTGCCTCCGCACCCAAGTCTTTGATTGTGATCCCGTCAAAATGAAAATTCATGCTGCAAGTGGAGCTTCTCGCAGATTATCCTTTTGTTTTGGAGTTATTATTAATCACCTTGTTTGGAGGAGTGGAAAGTGTTACAGGTGCATGCAGCAGTGCTCATTCCTTAATGCAAAACTCACATAAAATACGTATAAATCTTATCATTGCAGTAAATATTTCATTCACCAAAAATAATCCAGAACCAGTCAGAGAGAAGCTGCTCCTCATGCCAATCTCCTTTGTTACAGGTTTCCACTGGTGCGCCAAAGTGACAGGTTTCTTATTTTTTTAATATCATATTCATTCATGGGGGTGCATCATTGGCTGGGCAAACATTTATTTCCCATCCCTATTTGCCGTTGAGAAGGTAGTGGTGAGCTGCCTTCTTGAACTGCTGCTTTCCATGTGCTTTGGGTAGACCTACAATGCTCTTAAGGGTGGAATTCCAGGATTTTGACCCAACAACACAGAAGAACCAGTGATATATCTTCAAGTCAACATGATTAGTGGCATAGAGGTGAACCTGCAGATGATGGTGCCCATACATATCTGCTGCCCTCATCCTTCTAGAAAGAAATGGTTGAGAGTTTGGAAGGTTTACGGCACATTGTGAATTTTTGCAAGGCATCTTGTAGATAGTACAGACTTACTGCTACTGACAATCAGTGGTGGACAGATGGACTTTTGTGGATATGGTGCCAGTCAAGCAGGCTGTTTTGTCTTGGATTGTGTTAAGCTTCTTGAGTATCATTGGAGCTGCATTTGTCCAGGCAGGTGGGGACCATTCCATGACTTGTGCCTTGTAGATGGTGGGCAGACTTTGGGAAATCAGGAGGTGAGTTACCCACTGCAGGATTCCAAGTTCTTTCAGCTACTGTGTTTATATGGCTGGTTCAGTTCAGTTTTTGGCCAATGGTAACTTCCAGGATGTTGATAGTCAGGGATTCAGTGATGGTAATGTTATTGAATGTCACAAAAAATGGTTAGATTTTCTCTTGTTGGAGATGGCCGTTACCTGGCATTTGTGAGATGCGAATGTGACTTGCTACTTTTCAGACCAAGCCTAAATATTTTCCACATCTTGCTGAATTTGAACATGGGCTGCTTCAGTGTCTTACGGATTGTGAATGGTGCAAAGATCCCCACTTCTGACTTTATGATGAATGAAAGTTCATTGATGAGCACTTGAAGATGGTTGGGCCTAGTACTGTACACTGAAGAATTCTTGCAGAGACATCCTGGAGCTGAAATGATTGAACTCTAGTAACCACAACTATCTACTATTGTCCCAGGCATGACTTCAACCAGTGGAGAGTTTTACTCCAATTCCCAAAGACTCCAATTTTGCTGGAGCTCCTTGATGTCACAGTCTGTCGAATACAGCCTTGATGTCAAGCGCTATCGTTCTCACCTTGCCTCTTTTATCCATGCTTGAACCAAGGTTGTAATGAGGTCAGGAGCTGAATGGCCCTGATGGAACCCAAACTGAGCATTAGTGAGCTGGTTCTTCATAGAAATGTGCTGCTTGACAGCACTGGTAATGACACCTTCCATCACTTTACTGATGATCAGGGGAAGACTGATGGGGTGAGAATTGGCTGGATTGAATTTATCCTGCTTTTAATTTGCAGGACAAACCTGAACAATTTTCCACGTTGTTCGGTAAAGCATTGTTAGGCAGTTGTAGCTAAATTGGAACAGCTTGGCTAGGGGAGCAACAAGTTCTGGAGCATGCATTCAGAATTGGCAGAATATAGTCAGGAACAATAGCCTTTCCATTATCCAGTGCCTCCAGCCATTTGTGGACATCACATGGAGTGAGTCAAATTGGCTGAAGACTGGCATCTGTGATGCTGAGGACTTTCAGTGGAGATTGTTGTGGATGCTTTGATCTTATCTTTTGCACTGATGAACTGGGATTCCTCCATCATTGACAATGGGAGTATTTATGGAGCCTCCTACTACAGTGAGTTGATTAATGGCCTACCACCACACATGACTAACACTGCAGAGTTTAAATCCGATCCATTGGTTGTGGAATCACTTAGCTCTCTCTACCACTTGTTGCTGTTTAGCACATATGTAGCCCTGTTTGGTAGCTTTACCTGGTTGGCACTGATTTTTAGGTATGCCTGAAGCTGCTCCTAGCATGCCATCCTGCACTCTCCATTGAACCAGGGTCAATATCCTGGCTTGATGGCAACAGTTGAGCAGTGGATGTGGTGGGCCATGAGGTTACAGATTGGGTTGGAGTATAGTTTTGCTGCTGCTGATGGTCCACATTGTGGTGATCACTCTTACCGATACATTTGCATTTGCATCAAGCAGATTGATAAGGATGAGGTCAAATATGCTTTTTCCTCCTGTTGGTTCCCTCATCACCTGCTGCAGACCTGGTCTAGCAGTTTATGTCCTTTAGGACTTGACTAGCTCAATCAGTACTGCTGCTGCTGAGCCATTCTTGGTGATAGACATTGAAATTCTCCACCCAAGGTACATGCTGCACCCATGCCACCCTCAGTGCTTCCACCAATTTCCTCGATCTTGTCATCAGAAGAGACAACATTTGTTGTCCAAGCACATCCTCAGAGAAAGAAAACATCAGAAGCATGTTGTCATCAGGTAATTCCTTGCAACTAATCCAAATCTAAAAAGTCAGAAGGTTAAATTTTACAGTTCTGGCAGAGGAATACTGCCTGTAGCCTGGGAAGAAGGTAAGAGAGGAATAGATAAGGAGAAGACTGAAAAAAGCTGCTTTCATGATGGATTATGTTGTTCATGCAGCCCATGTGATTAAAGAGGACATGAAAAATAACTCATTGAAAACGCATTTGACTATCCTTGGTCACGGGATGTGGCTGTGAGCAAATAAATGAGGTAATGTCAATTCCTGCCATTGTACGTTATGTAGCAACCATATTGTTTATATCAGTATGAAAAGCATTGTGAGGAAGCAAAAACCCCAAGTATATTAGAATATGAACATAGAATTTAGGTAAAAACATTCACAAACCAACTAATAGAAATAACATCTGGAAATTATACACCCTGCCTCAGTTGGTAGCACATCTGCCTTTGAATTCTCAGGCTCTCAGGTCAAGTCCCATTCCAGTACTTGAACACACAAATCAATGTTGACACTCCAACGCAAGGCTGCACTTTCAGAGGTGCTACCTTCCTGCTTGTCTGGATGTGTCTTTCGGCACCATTTCAAAGAAGAACACGGGTTTTCCCATGTTTCCTGTCTAATATCCATCCCTCAAACAACATCACAAATAACAGTGCCCAGATAATCTATCTCATCACTATTTGTGGGAGTTTGGTCTGTGCAGATTAGCTACTGTGTTTGCTACGTTATACACTCCAAGAAATATTTCATTTTCTGTAAAGTGCTTTGTGTTGCCTGGCAGTTGATGACATTGCTATGGAAATGCACACCTTTTTTATTTCTACACCACCACGATCAATCTCCCTCCAAACCATAGGCCACCCTGACTTCTTCCTTTCCAAATCATCATCTCATTGTCTCTTCTCAAAAATATCAACCTTGTTTCCCTTGTCTATCTAAAATATTGTTCATTTACAATCTGCTTTTCCTCTCCAAAGTTATTGAAAGTGTTGTCACCCACCAAATCCATGTCAATATTTTTCATGCCACACTAGTTAAATGTGACATATTTTTGGCTCCTCTTGCAGCACCACAATGTCTCAAATGATAGTCTCAAACCCTCCCTGGTTGTGACCATGATGCGTTGTTGTCTTTAACCTTTGCACTAACTCCATATGATTTTGTTCCTGATCTGTCCACTTTCTCTAGTGAACTAGATTGATTACAAACCATTCTATTTGACACTGAGCTAAAGCCGTCTATCACAAAGAATACTTACTTCCATCTCTGAATCATCACAAAGGCAAATAACATCCATCTCCACTCTATCTCAATCCATTAGTGGCTGAAACACTTCTCAATATTTCTGCCACCTCCACATTTGAATAATCTAATGCTTTCCTGTTCATCATTCCACCTTTCATCCTCTTAAATGTCCCAAATGGTTTCCAACGCAAAAACTCACTTAATCATTGCTCTTATCATTGCCAAGGCGTCATTCTCTGGAATTATTTCCTAAAATCCCTCTGCCTTCACATCCCTTCATCCTTTAAATTCTATATTAAATGGTACTTTTTTTGACAAACCTTTTGATTCTTCTCTTTAGCATAGCATTCATATTTTGATTATCCCTCTGAAATGCCTCGCATGTTTGTCTACTTTGAAAACATTTTCTAGATATGAGTTGTTGGCTATAAATCTTGAATCAACAAGCTATATGGTCTGATTCAAACATAACATGTGGTCTTATGGTTCTTTGGTTGAGACTAATGGGCCTCATTAAGTTAGAAGGCTTGAATGTCCATGTTGTGCTCCATCTAACAGTGGAGCAAAGAAACACCAAGCTTGTTCCCAACAAAAGCAGGCAGGGTCAAGTGACAGGTAACCTGGGACTTAAGCTTACAACCATCCTGTTGAGAGGCAGCTGCTCAGATCTATCACCTACATTATTAGGTTGTCACTGATTAACATTATTTTCAGAGACATTAAGAAACTAAGCTTCTGTCCTGCATGTTGTTTAGTAGAATCTAGTTCTCAAAAAGTTAAAAAAAAACTCATGTGGCATTTTTGAATTCAAACACCATTTAATTGTGTGTATTACAAAGTAAATACAGCTCCATTTCTTGCCTGAAATCAGAGAAAACTAAAAGCAATTCAAGTTTCGAAGTGAATGTATAATGCCACACATGAAAAAAACAGCTCTATTTCCAGTGGCAAAACTCAACAAGGGACAGATTTATCAATTCAAATGTTTTATGAGTTTTTGTAATTGAGAAAACTTTTAATAATCTGACATTTGTTAAAACCAGTTATTAGAAATTACGCTGCACAGTAGCTCCCGAAATATGAGCCAGCTTCACAATTACAAAAGTCAGTCTGTGCAACCCTTTCCTATTGTATGAGGTGGCATAAACCCCATAGCGGCCTATCAGCTAACTGGCAGGCAGGGGGCTGCTCTATTCAAAGCTAGAGATACAAGCTGCAGGGCAAAAACCTGGCAGCTCCCATCTGACCCCACAATCCCCTGCTGGTGACAGCTCCAAGCTCCATAGCAAATTAGCCCTTCTCATATTACAATTGGAGAAGACAGATTCCATTAGCAGTATCTGAAATTGAGTGGAGAGCTGCACTGTTATCTGACTTGACTCATAAGCACTGCTATTAATCAGCACTATGATAGCATTTATATTTTTCAAGCTATCTGCTGCTGCTGTGATATTCTGCTACAAAGGGTTGATGAGACTTAGGAAGGCAAACAATAGAGCTTTCTGGGAAAAGCAGGGTAAATCAAGAAAGTCTATGACTTCCGCACATACTGAAGGGATTGCAGTTTACATAAATTTTCTCCCAATTGGAGACTGAGCTTTTCCACATCTTACACATGGGATTTAGTTGTCACTCAATGGTAACAGCTGTGAAAAGGTGACACAGCCCAACGCTCAGAATATTGCCTCCGCTTTTAAAGCAATTAACCCATGAACAGGAGGTACCTGACGATATCAAAAGGATTAGACTTGGAATTGCACGATTAACATTTTCTTGAACTAATGAAAAATGCAGTTGTCATACAAGGTCCTCCGTTTTATTAAGGAATTTCTCTTTACTGGTAGCTAATAAACCAAGTATGGTAGATCCAAGTACATTAAATATGCCAGTTATGTATATTTCAAACCCATGAATGAAAGGGTGCTATTTTAAAGTGCATAATTTCAGAATACCATTTATGTACAGGGTCATTCACGGAGCAAGTCTGATAAGACAAAGTTCTGCTTAAGATTATGTATTTGTATGGATTTTTCCAAACATTCACTTAATCAGACAAATGGTTATGATTTTCTTTGTAAATGTCAAAGAACAATTATTTTACCATAATTGTAAATAAATGACATCTTAGCAAAGTAATGCATTTTTTAACTTTCCATACAGAGCAAAACATCTTCCCAAAATTATTAGTGGCTAGCTCAAGAAAGTTGCCATAATATATTTTAAATCAGCAGCCCAATACAGCGACCTAAGGTAAGATTATATCACATTTTATTTTATGTGTCGAGTGTGCAACTGTAAACTCTTTAAAAAGCACTTCGTTGTTCTTATTTTTAATTCACAGTGAACTTCAGTTTCTTCTGAATAATTGATTAACATTCTTTGAAAAAGTAATTGCTGGTAACAGAAACCCTTCTTTATTATTAAGAACCTCAACTTTCAGTAAAGGAGCTATCAGAGTGAATTACCTAAATTTAGAAATGATTAAGCAAATCTTTTGATTGCACAGATGCATTTATCAAATGTAAATATGTACTAAGTATTTAGCACTCAAGCTTAATTTGTGCATTCAGAATGATAGACTTCATGTAAAACTCATAACCAAATTATTTTTTTCTACAGAATAAGCACATACTAAATTAACAGCTAGACGATATATAACTTTAATAAAACATATTATAAAATAGATTTTAAAAATAAGGGCTAATCCTTGAATCAGACCTTTATGCACAAGGTCTAACGCGTAAGTACTTTTGAGTAACACAAAATACCTCACCTCATTTTTAGTCAAATGTATATTAATGTACAAAAAGAACTCTGTATAGGTATCTCATCAAAAAGTCAATGCAAATAGCTAACATATGGTTGTGTGCTATTAATTTGTCTTACATTATACAATGACAAAGTAAATTCAACAGAATTACAGATTTCTTCCCACTTTCTCTGCATTATTCCCTAATGAATTCTATTCATAACTTTTAATTCAATGCATCATAATCCTTAAAAGACCACCAATATGTTATGGCAAAATTATCTTTATTTTTAGTGGTGTACTGTTTAATATTGCATATTTTTGCATCGTTTCAGCTTGCATACTAAACAATGTGATTCTGGCAACCTCAATCAGCCTGAAAAAATGCTCAAATCGTGAGCTGGAGTTTTTTTTTGCAAAATTTATACATTTCCCTTCTGTTGACTTGATGCCTAGATTCCATTCAAGGCAGCAATTAATGGCTTAAATAAGGACTGAAAATGCCATCTGTAGCACAGTAATGACAACGAAGGAGGCTGGCAATTGAACCTATGTCTCCCAATTCATAGAGCAGCACAACTAGTATGTTGTGCTAATGAACTGCCTTTGATTTTTTTTGTTTATTTTGATGGTTCTTTAGCATTGTAGCCCAAGAGTGTGATGATATGTGTTGCCTGTTTACAACATCTTTAAAACCAAACAATTTTTCTCATTTTTTTCTGCAAGAGTAGTTTACAATGCATATAATAATTACAATGCAGTGTTTTTCAACTCATGGCCTTTCTTTATAATGGCAAATACTAATCTGTTAATAATCTAAGAGTAATTTATCTATGAGTATTGAGAATTTGAATATAATTTTGTAAGCACTTGAAGCTGCACTCACTGTTATTGTTAACGAAAAAACATCTCAAGAGAGTTAGTTTTTACTTTGTATGTATTTCTATTAAAAACTAAAAAATTATGAAAAGTCAGTTGTGCAACTTTTAGCACACCACACTAATAAAGCTGACATAGCTGTGTTTTATTAACTGACAGCTTTTGCTGCTCTGAAAACAATTTTTACTTTGACTTGCAAATTGACATGGCTGAACATTGTCTAGAACTTAACCATCAGAAATTGGAATGTACATGCAAGGTTCCTGAGGTTAATTCATGTCACGCACCAAATGAAATTTGAAAGACCCAGCTGATATTGTATGATGTCTTGTACCACTCAATCAATAGGTCAATGATCAGTCCATTACCATAGACAGGGTTCACTTTGTATACTGCTCGTGAGTATGTATTGTCAGCAGGATGAATCTGACACTTGAACTGTCATGTTCCCGAGAGACATGTACTTCATAAATTATGTACATTATTTGTATTCAGGCATGTTCATATTTAAATCTTTCCTACATAGGGAATAAGTATATTTGAAATTGGATCAAAAGGCACTAAAATGTCACAACATTACATCAATTTAAACTAAAAGAAATTTATGATTATACATATTCAACAGCTTTAAAATAATTGTCATTTTGAATACGTAATTTTATACTGATTATGTTAAGAGATAACAACATTAGCAAGCAACATTTTTGAACAACATGTTTAGTGTTGCACAGACTATAGCATCTTTTTACCAAAAATTGATTACAAGGCATTTTCTGGAATAGGCCAGGGCTGAGATGTGGCACTCTGCAAACAAATAGTGCATTCACTTCGATGAATCTTGGAACTGCTATTTTAAATTAAACTCCAACAATAAAAGAGTCTAACATGATAAGAAATATTTACGATTGCATATAGCAACTCAAAGAAAGTATAATATTACTATAATGAATTAATAAAAATATAACCACTTCAATGCCTACATTTTCAAAAATATCTTTAAAAATCTAATAATGGAAATTATGAAAGTAAAATTCTGGAAATGCAGGATTTTTCTTTCTAAACTTTTCACTTAACCCCAAAAGGACAAATTGAAATAGAGTTTAATAATAAATAGTAGTAGCAGCAGATTAAGCAAAAAAAAGTGACAAAGTGATGTATACCTAGAAGTATTGCACCATGTACTATCAGTATTAAAAGGCTTACAATTCAGAACAGTGGCACTAAAAGGTTGTTTTGAAATAAAAGCCCAAAACTTACTAAAACCCAAAGCTAAGCATGAGCAGTAATGTTATACTAAAATTTGCATTATATCATGCAATTGGTACAATTTGTCAACACTGTCTTTTACTGCTCTTAAGTAACAGCGTCATATTTTTTGGCATCCAACGCCCTTAATGGAAGCACAAGGGAAGGATATTAAAGCAACTCTGGGGACCAACATATATATAAAAGCATTAACACTTCAGAAGCTGGATGGAGTTAATGATGTAATGGCATTCACAGAGAGTAAGATCTATTGCATTGATAGAGCAAGAGTTCCCAATGCAATGACCTTTGAACAATTATTTGTGTTAATGCATTATCTACCTGGCAAAGAAATATCCCTTAAATTTATTCTGTTTTGCAAAGGCTTACTGCAAAATTTGAATGTTGGTAGATTAAAAAAGTTAAGTCATGCTATTCAAAATTCCTCCTAACATGCATGGTATCAAATGTTTTTTTAAAATGTTTCTGACAGCTGGATATTCCAAGAATAAATTTTTCTCGGTCTGTCAGTGATGCATATTAAAAATCAATTCAGATTCTGTACTAGAGGTTAGCAAAAAGAGAGAAAATATAACTAAAATTGGGAAATCTTTAAATTTAATGCTAGGTTTTAATATAAATTGACCATTTTTATTTATAAATGCAAAGTGGATTTTTTCTTTTATTTATGAGCTACATGTTTCCTTTAATATTGTGCTCCTGTGAAATAAAATTGAATCAAGTAAGTATCTAGACAATATTATTTTAGTTATAATATATATTTTAGGTTACATGACATAGAAAAATACTACAACATCTGGTAACTTTTTGAATCTGTATTACTGATAGGAATGAGAAAAATAAAATAATCTGCTTTGGATAACATGGGTTTGGTAGCTTGTACTGCAGGCTGTATATTGGTCTGAGTACATCACAGCTAATCCACAATAATTGCTCTGTAAAGATTCAAAGAAGCTATTCAATACATGTACATGAAAAGTAACTGATCTCAATGGAATTGTGTCATTACTAGCCTATCATCAAAGGGCAGCAAGTGAATTCTGACCAAAAGTATCATAGCCTACATAATTAAACAAATTTTTAATGAGTTTTTTTTTAAAATGTGAATTCGAGTAGCATTCAAATAAGATGGACTGGGGTTTAGTGAATTTCTTTCATATTTTCAAATTTGTAGGATGTGTTCGGCACCATCAAGACCAGCATTTATTGCTTAATCCTAATTTCCCATCAGAAGGAGATGGTAAGATGATTTCTTGTACTATTGCAGTCTGTCAGAGCAGTTTTGATACAAATGAGTGGCTAGGACATCTCAGAGGGCATTTTGTCTTTTTCCCACAAGCAAAGCCATAACTCATTGCCCGTGCCTTGACCTGAATGACTTGCTAGATTATTGCAGTAGGCAGTTAAGAATAACCACACTGTTGATCTGGAGAGTAAGTAAGGATGGCAGATTTCCTTCTCTACAGGAGATCAGTGAACCAGATGGTTTTAGTTAGCAACATCATCATCAATAAGACTAGCTTTCAATTCCAGAATTCTTATTCATTGCATTCAATTTCAACCAGTTGCAATGGTGGAGTTTGAATCCATTGCCCTAGAGCTTTAGCCTGCGCCTTTGGATTAATAATCCAGTGACATTATCGCTAAACCACTATCTGCTCATAAAGAATTGCAGATATGCAGTGTTGAGAGTTATGTGTTAAACATATCAGTCCAGATTTTCATCATGAAAATGGCAAAATCCCCTGAAAATCAGAAGTCCCACCCCAAACATGTCATTTAGAATTTTTGCGGCGGGAGATTTGGGTTGAGCCCTGGCTTCATGCTTGCGCCATCATGGAGTTAGCTGGTCAGCTTTCTTCATTAAATTCTGTTCTCCTAAACTCACTGTCTAGAATTTGGACTGTGAGGAACAGATGGGACCACAACAGTTCTGTTTCGGCAAAATTAATTTGGAAAGCCAGAGCTGTCAAAGCTGTTAAAGATCTGTTAAAACTTTCAAATACTTCAGAATACAAATATTTGTGGCCTAAGCTCTTCAGTATCCATCACATCCCCTCTTTGCCTGCTCCAGTTGTGCAGAGTGCAGCATCCATGGATTGTGTGTCCAGACTGCACTGCAAGGTCCATCCAGACTGATCCGAGCATCGTCTGATCCAGCATGGCCCTGGTTGAAGAATGGGAGTTCTTTATCCACATTCAGCCTCAGGTATTTCTGTAAGAGAGTCATCAGCCATGCTAGCAGAAGGGAACTGTTGTAAGGCATCTGGACCTTGAAACAAACAAGAAACCTGAGACTTATCAAGAATACAGGCATCATGGCACCTTCCAGGGTATTAGGCACAGACTTCCAAGATGTGCAGCCAATGATTACAAATTACTTGTACATTGATCGAGTGGAATCCTTTCTTATTGATGAACACTGCTGTCTGATGATATGAGACTCTCAGTTGTGATGTCTGTAGCACTATGCACCTGGGAGAAGTCAACTATGTTGCAAAGCTACTGCCACTCTGAAACACTGTCCTCACCATTAGGAAATAAAATAAATCAGTATGATCTTTCATACATTGCATCAGAAACAGCCTCAAAGCTTTGGTAGGTTGAGAATTGAGAGCTCCAACATAGGTGCCCAGTGGATCCTTGGAAACAGCCAGTTGCATAAAATTACTTAAATAAAAGAATTGAGTGTGAAAATATGGAATGTTGAATGTGATAAGATCAACTGGGATGCAAGGTAGATAGGAACATGAAGATTTGGTGGTGGGGTTGGAGGTTGGGTGGATCACCTGGATGCAGGCTGACCCTGCAGCTGAAGCACTACCTGAGTTGTCTTCCATCCTCTTCCAAATTGGAAAGGTGCAGCGGAAATTAAACTTGGTTCCGCCTCATCCAGATTGCATTGCGTAAGTGCTTCATTCTGTCTGAGGGAATGGGCTTTACTTGTGAGTGATATGAGGCCCTTCAAGGGACAATTCCATTGATCAAGTACTTACACAGGACGGGTTTAAAATGTCTGTAATCACAGAATTATGATTGTGACTATGTCAAATACAAATTCTGGTCACAAACAAACTTGACTAAGTCATTGGTCATTACAAATTAATTATAGTCTTCTCTGTGAGGCAGAAGGAATCACAGAAGACTTTTAAAGTTTCACCCACTGGTCACAAGTCACAAAGACAATCCAACATCTCATAGGGCACGGAGGTGATTTTCTCTCACCTTGAATTGTAAGTATTTGCCAATAGGCACATATATACAAAGCTATCTTTCTTGGGTGATGTGGAAGTGGGGGAGTTGGAGAGGATCAACATTTCAGTAATCCTACCAACTCTATAATTTCCAACTATATTTTCCCAACATGGCTTGTGTTGCATCAGATTAAGGTCTACTATCTCAAAGGTCAATGTACAGGTATCCCATAATCTCCTTGTCAGTGTCCTCTATGTCCCACTGTATATGTCCCAATGACTGTGTAAACTGTCATTTGTGTGTGCTGTGACTGCACACATTACTAAGGAGCAGCTTTGTTTCCGATATGCCCCACTTGGGCTCATTGGAACTGGGACAACGGATCCCAGCATAGCAGTGAACAGACTCCAGAACTGACCGTGGCCTCACTCCCTGGGCAGTGACTAGACACTAGACTGATATCAATGCACCTTCCCTAATAACTTAACACTAATCCCCAGATTGGTTGCACTGGAACTGCAGAACTGACTATGGCTGACTCCGTGGACTGTAATGAAAGAGAATTCTGGACCTTGAATGTACTAAGTGCCTGATAAGGTGATGTTCTTGGCTGACTGGCAACACTCTCTGACTGACAACAGTCTCCCTGGATTTGTCTGAGGATTACTTGCCTTAAACTTTGAGACATGACTATTACATTGAAATGCATTCAGTGGGTCTGCCTCATAAGGTGCTGGTGCATACTATAGGTGTGACATTGATGTAGCATGGTGATGAACAGAAGCATGTCCACCCCCTTGACCGATCACTGCTGGCAAATATGACAAGCTGCCTGGCTTTGTGCCCAAGCCAAAAGGTGGTGCAAGGCGGAAGTATGGTAAGGCTTCAAGTTCTGAATGAGCCAGTAATGCACTGCCCATGGAGTATGTCCTCAGGTGTTGGGGAGTGCTGGCCAACAAGGAGGCCTGGAGAAGGTACTTGCAGGCAACAGTGGCCAGGTACCTGCTCAAACTTTCGAATCAGGAATTGGTGTCATCCTGTGTCTCTGCATTACCTGATAAAAGAGCAAACGGCATATCAATGGGGTGACATAAGGCAATAGTGAGATTTTAATGCATACGAATAGGTCTTCACCGCTCACTAGCTAAATTCTCATCTAACTATTAAAACATCAGGTGGAATGTGAAACTTTCTTTTTTGAAAGTTGAAAATCTCATTTATTATAATCTCGCCATATTTTCCCAACTGATTTGTCATTGCCCACAACAGTCAGTGTCTGGGAAAATTCTGCCTACAGTTCCCATTACTCGGTTTTTATTCCAAGTTTATAATAACTTACTGAATGCAAATTCCTGATCTGCCATGTTAGGTCGTGAATTTATATCTCTGGAATACTAGTTTAATAACATCACCACTGTGCTACCATACCCTTATAGTGAAGTTCCACAAACAGCAAGATAAATGACCAGATAATCTGCTTTAGTGATGTTGAAAAAATTTGGCTAGGACAACTACCTTGTAACTGTTTAAATATTATCATGGGATTTCATAAGTCCACTGTAGGAAGCAGGTTCAGTGCTTCGTTTATAACACACCTTTTGACAGTGCAGAATTCACTCAGCACTGTGTTAAACTATCAACTTCAGTTATATGCTCAAGTTTCTGCAATAGTTTAAATCCATGACCTTCTGACTCAAAGCCAAAAGCTCCACCATTAAGCCAAAGCTGGCAGAAACCATTTATCTACATTCAAACTCATGAGGAAATGGGTCATATCGCAATGCATTGTCATTATAAATTTGGGGATTTGAATTTAGAAAATTCCATAATCAAACGTTGGATATAAAAATGAACAAGAGCCTCCAACCTCCCTAAAGCCTGTCCACTATCTACAAGGCACAAGTCAAGAGTGTGATGGAATACTTTCCAGTTGTCAGGATGAGTACAGCTCCAACAACATTCAAGAAGCTTAACACCATCCAGGACAAAACAGCCTGAAACTTGATTTGCACCTCATCCGCCATTTTTGACACTTATTCCTTTCACGTCCAATTCACAATGGCAGCACTGCACACCATCTATAAGATACACTTAGTAGCAGTGCTTCTAATATCCTGAGACAACACCTCCTGAACCTGCAAATTCTAACACCTAAAAATACAAAGACAGAAGATTCTTTGAAACACCACCATGAGTAAACTCCCCTCGAAGTCACACACCATTTTGACATGAACCCTGTTCCTTCATTACTGCTAATCAATATCCTTAAATCCCCTACCTAATAACACTGTGGATGTACCTATACTACATGGACTGCAGCAATTCAAGAAGGCAACTCAAAGACAATCTTCTCAAGGACAATTTGAGATGGATAATAAGTGAACACCCACATCTCAAGAATGAATTGTAAAAAATTGGCCTTTTCACACATGGAGCCTGTGCCATCATAAATGATCTGATTGTGGCTTAACTGCACTTGTCTCTCTATCCTCTTTGAATATTATTGGAACACCTTGAATATCAACAGATGTATCAACTTCGCAAATGAAACTGGTTGTTTTTACAAGCGTGGTTAATGTATGAGTAACATTGCATGCATTTCATTTGATTGTGAATTTGACCGTTCTTTCACTTGTTCTTTTAATATTTGGTCGTGTATTCATGCACTCTGTTCTGAATATATCCAATTCATTATGCATATTATGCCAATAATTTCCACCTAAAGATTCCCAACTGCTAATCAATGAACAGAACTGCAGATAAATATCATTGTTTCAGAAATTAAGAGGAAGTTTTAGTTCACATAATTTAATTTGGGGCAATAAAGTGTGACAGGAGGTTTGAATACATGGAAGATCAAAAGATCATGAAGCAGGGATACTTTATTCCACTGGGATCAAGATTTTACTAACAGTAGGGAATATTAAGGAAAGACAAGGAAATATTTATATCACCTGAATGGAACAAGACCATGGGTTACATTAGGTTGAGGAATTTTTCTGTCTGTTGTGCCTTTCCATCTGCTTACCCCTCACCAAATCTCATCAGTTGCTCTAGCTGCTACTTGTCATCATCACTGGTAGACATCTGGAGAACAGCTCAGCTCCCATACTAAGTGCCTTACATCACAGTCACCACCTACTGCTGGAGGTCCCATTACACACTGCTTGAAACTTGCTGTCTCAGAAACCCAGAGTGCCCGTGTGTATGATTAGCAGGTTCAATTGTACTATAATGGTTCAAATGTTCAGGTCCACATTCATGGCAGAGCTCTCATTTGGGCAAATGGCTGGCCAGCATTTGCTTGAGAAGACTATTTCAGCCTCTTTTCTGTACTGGTACTTCCTGGAGATACAAGCACTGTGGCACATCACCAACATTAGCGTCAAGGTTAGTCAGTGCTCCAGCAATCGTATGATCAGTGGCACTTGGTATTTCAGTTTCTTCCTCCCAGCAGGTAGACTTTGTGAACTTGTGAACTTGTGAACTCTCAGAATCATGCCCCTGATCACTGTGAATCCGACATGGAACACTAGTACAGACAACCTAATTACTTGCTAACACTTTGGCTATAGTTGAGGCTGTTTGGCTATTAGTGCAAATGCCACAGGAACTTGTTAAAGACATTCGTGAGTACTGTCCTGTTACTACTGGGCTCAAGGACCAAAATAATGTATTTCAAGGATCTCTAGTGGTCCCTTGGTGACCAGGGATCCCATGTTAGGCTGAGGTCACTTATCTCCTTTGGCAGAAGTACATACCTCACAATTTTAACATTTGTTACCAATATGAACAGCCATCCCAGGTTGTAACAGAGTCTCTGGTCAGACCAGTTGTTGTTTGCATTGCGTGGTATTCTGTTTGATCGTGAACTGCTATAACACGTGACACACGAGGCTGCCAGGGAGGATGAGTTGTTTCACCTCTCTCTCCTTGTCATGAACCAGTCAGTTGAGGACTCTATTCCCCACCCTGCCCCTACTCCAGCAAATCAACAGTTTCCCTCATCAGCTAGTGCTGGACTGGTGGATGTTGGGCCTTCCAGCAATTGTGCAGTTTACTGCAGCCTGCTTCAATCAGTAGAAGCTGTCCGAGGTCCTCTTCAAGACTGATGGAAAAGTGAAATCATACCTGGCTCTACCCATCTGAACCTTCTTTGGATCTCAGTCATTGACCTTGACCCCATTAGGAAACAGGGCTGAGCACACTCTCATACTCATGGATGTCTTCACCAAGCTCACGTGATGTGCATTGATGACACTCCTCTGAATGTTAATCTGAAGGTCATTGGGAGTTGGGATCAGAATGCTGCCATAGACTTTGTGTATAGACATGGTATCAGTCACAGTCCCCTTCAGCTGGGCAGTGGTGGGTTCCCTCCCACTAAGGGTATCAGCATTTCAATTACTTTGGCCAGACCTATACTGGATCCGGAATCAAAACTGCGTGAGTTCAGTGGCCCATCAGGTCTCTGTTGTTTGAGGCAAAAGAACTGCAGATGCTGGAATTCAAGGTAGACAAACAGGAGGCTGGAGGAAGACAGCAGGCCAGGCAGCATCTGGAGGAAAGGAGCAGTCGAACTTTCGGGTATTACCCTTCTGTTGTTCCCAGCTTGGTTCATATTTGAAAGTAGCTGAGTAGATTGTTGTCAGTAAACACTTCAAATTCTGCACCAATCAGAATGTCTCTGAATTTCTGGGAAATGGCCCACCTCAAAGCTAGCAGTTTGACTTTCACCCTGAAGTAATTCTTCATAGTCCTCTCATTCAACTCGAGACTCTGACTAGCATAAGAACGGACACCTCTTTTCTGTCCTTTAACCTTTGAGTTAAACTGCAACAAGCAGACTAAGATAACGTCTAGCCTTGCAAGGGTCTCCTCAAACGTTCAGATGAAGCTGAATATATAGTTCAGATACAAAAGAGACAGGAAATTAACATCACCAAAAGCTTTATCCATCACATGCAGAAGACAGCAGGGGCATTACAGAGCCTTAACAGCTTTCCTGTTCTTCCATAACATGCCCTGGTCTCTGGTTGGTATGCCAGTTTTTCAAAATCCTGTTCAGCGATGAATAGCTGTTTACAGTCCTGAGTCAAATTGAGAATGCAAAAATACTTTGCATTTTTGAAAACTTGTAAAGCTCCCTCAATCCTACATGTCTGGTAAGTATCTTTAGGAGTCTTCGAGTTGAGTGTTCTATTCAAAAGAGATCCTCGTTTTTCCATCTTCCTTCCTTTCAAAGACTATGGGCAAGGCACAAAGACTTGATGACTCTCAGATAATACCTCACTCCAGAGACTTCTGCAGGAAATCCCAGACTTACTGTCAGTGATGGGCTGGGATCAGGACTGGTAAGAAATATTACTAGACAATCATTTTTAGCCACAATCCTGAGGCCTACCAGATCACAATTTTCAACGACATCATTATCTTCATTGAAAGTTGTCTCGTATTTGGTGAGAATAAAAATAAGTTGTCTCCTGTAGGTCTCCTCCAACTCACCAACGTCCACATTTGAAATGTGATTAGAGATGTCTCCTCCAGCCTGTTCACTGTCCATGACAGTGACAGCTTTTAAGAACACTTATGGACACTCTTGGTTGAGGGCAAGCATCTTTGTCGCTAATACTGATGACCTGCATGAGTAGGATACCCTTTTATCCCTCAGTGATGAGAGTAGCTCCCAGACATCAATTGGCAGCTCTGCTACATGTGATGTGTGACTGTCTAGCAAGGCCTGATATTGACCAGTTAGTGACATTTTGCATGAGCCATCACGAACAGTGTTGGTTTCGGGAGGTAAAATAACAGTCCGATTACCTCATATGGAACAATGTTAGTCCCTATACAGGCTGATACACCTGGAGCATGCAGACCCAGTAGATGAGCCCCATCTACTGGCCTTGTAATGTGTTACCAACAGCAACCCACCAAACATACTTTCCAAGGGCAGCCGGATATTTCTTTATGCATTCAATCCAACCCTTGGGGTTATCCTTTATTTCCTTACTTCTACTTGAATATTAATCAGGTCACAAACGATCAGAAACCCCAGGCAATGAAAGGTGTGATGGAGGGCAGATTGGGAGAGCTTGATGTAACCATGATAGGGGATGCCCAACGCCTGCAAAGCAGAAGGCCAGATGAGGGAAGAGACATCAATCAGCTCACATTCCTCAGTAAGATGTTTATGGAAAAACTGTTGAATAACAGTTTGATACCTCTACTCCCGTGTCAATTAGGCATGACACTTCTAACTTACCAAATTTCACACTCACTGTCGGGCAGATCCCAACTGCTACAGCTAAGACTGGCCCCTTCCTGACGGACACCTGACCCTCCCACCTGTCATTTACTGGGAAGTAAATACCAAGTGAGAATGTAATGTGTTGCACTAAATGGGGTTTCTGTGTCAGAAAGCACTAGTGGCTGTGGTTGTTTAGGGTAGTCATATATGAGGTGCTTGGCCTTGTCAATTCCAATACTTCTTTAGAGCAGTCCATGGGGTAGGATTGGCTGTGAGGCTTACTGTGAAGAAAGGACAGCACGGCCTGAATTCTCACCTGCCGTGTAGCAATCTGATCTGCCTGCCTCTTTAGCCTGAGGTCTACACCCCTCTCTGTGCTAACAGTCACATCTCTGATGGTAGCCTCTTCTTTGGTCTTTGGAGTCCAATCTTTCCCCATGGTCTGGATGATGTGCTCACACAGAAAGCCCAAAGATCATGAAGCAGAGATCCTTTATGCCCCTGGCATCAGGTCATTACAAACTGAAAGAAAAATCAAGCATGAACAAGGAATTGTTTATAATACCTACATGGAATAAAGCCATTGGGCTACAATGGGTTGAAGAACTCCTTTGTCTATCTGTTCTCCCTTTCCATCAGCCCTCTGCCCAATAAAGATACTCTTTCATTCCAGTGAGAGTCCATTTGGCTGCTCCAGCTGTCCTCCATCACCATCGCCATCTGCTGTTGGAGATCCCATTCTACAAAGTGGAAATCTATTTTGTTTTATTTGTCTCTCAGAGAATGATTATTTGGCAGATTAATTTACGTGGTTGTCTAGGTTCAGTGGTGGTGGCTATAGATGATGATGATGATTAGAGAGAGATGTTTCACCCCCTAATGATACAACATGATTATTTACATTTTCTGTATCAATATAGTGGGGTGGGATGTATGGGTTTGCATTTTTCAATGAAAAATGCAGAGCTGAATCTGTGTCTTTTATTCTTGGCAATGCCAGGAGGAGTGTCATTATTCCTGATGATCTCAATGGGCTGGTAGGTGATCAGACATGTCTGGTTTGGATTTTCTGGCCTCACCCCTTCACAGATACAAATTTCTCTAGGGCTGGCATACCATGCATAACTCCACCATTCCTGCCTCCTGGTGGCTGAAGCACTTAAAGCTGTACATGACCTCTTTTCTAAACTTCTTCATGATACCAGTCCTCTTCCTGACTTTAAATCCTCCTCAATTGTGTCTTTTCAGCCACATTTTCTAATTTGATAATTATCTTGCTTCGACATTCAATTTTCTTGTTGTTTGTTACACAAAACTTGAGTATCGCTGAGATAAAAAGATTGTTTTGTTGAAGCTTTTTTCTTGTTTTCATCAGGATAATTCATGAATACCGGTGTAAGAGCAGACCAACAATTATACAGTGTGAAAAGAAACTGGTAATTGATTGGTAGGTGGACTCTGTTTGGTACAGGTGTTGCCCTGGAAAATTCATTAGTTAATAATGACTGACAGTTAAGTTCCATGTCTTGTTTACTTTTTAAACCAGGCAGATTGAGTCTGATTGGTCAAGACATTGCCCAAGAAATGAACCAGAGAATGGCTATCACTATTTTAGATGCAATATGTGTGCACATGTCTGAAAGGAGAAGACGCTGTATATTAATACAAGTAGCTTCCAATATTTGCAAGTGTGCTACACTGCAAACCCAATTGACAATATTGATGAAGGGTCTAGGCCTGAAACGTCAAGCCTTCCTGCTCCTATGATGCTGTTTGGCCTGCTGTGTTCATCCAGCTCCACACCTTATTATCTCGGATTCTCCAGCATCTGCAGTTCCTATTATCTCTGACAATACTATATTGGTTGTCAACATAATTCTTTTGCACACTCAGGATCGTTCAGCAAATGTTGGCTAGTTGCAGAATTATATCTAGTGTTGAACAATGTGTTGTGTGTTTAGAAGCATGGGATGGTTGGGTATGGCTCAAGTCACTTGTTCACCATGCAAGCTTGATGTTGTCACAGGGCACATTAAAGCCATTGTGCAGTATAATGGCTACCTTGGTCAGATCATTTCTCACTGTACATTGAGCCTGAAGCTGACACCTTTAGTCATGAAAAGTGCCCAGACTCACTCAGATTATCCAAGAAGTGTAAAGGTACTTCAAATGCAGAGGGTTCTCCCCAATACTTTGGCCAATATTAATTTCTCAATCAAGGTCACAAAAGCAGGTTATCTGGTTATTAGCACTATGTTCTTTGTTGAAATTTACTGGAAATAGATCAGCTGTCACATTTCCTACATTCCCACAACTGTGAATACACTTGAAAAACAATACTTTTATTTAGACATAAAGCAGCTGAGGATATCCTGAGGTCATAAAGAGTGCTACCTAAATCTAACTTGATTTCTCTCTCTCAAAAATCAGTTTCAAATACTGTTTGTAATTTGTATTGTGTCATTGGGTGAGCAAAAGAGTTAAATCAGAGATCTGGTTAGCAACTTAAGTACTTGCCATATTTGGGATGAGCTTCATAAATTTTAACAGTGTTTGTAGTTAAGAAGCTTCATAATGATGGAGCATTCCATTCCCTGGCGCAGGGGAATTGACATTGACTATCTTGTTCCAATAAAAGCGTAGCTGTTATCAAACTCTTGCGCTGCTGATAGAGACACCGAGACATTAATGTTCCTAGCTCCCATCTGAAACAGTTTGCATGAAATTGAATAAAAATAGAGAAAATCAGATTTCACAAAAGATTATGCAGTGGAAAATGATTTTTACACCATATACTTCTGATGTGAGCTCATAATGTTTGATGTCATTTTTTTTCCACAGGAAAATAGATGTCTCCTGCATTTTTTCACACTGAAGGCACTTTGCAAGTGCCAATATAAATATAAGTATTTTAACTTTATTTTGAATATTACAAACTAAACTCTACTCTTAGAATCTTCCTTTAAATGTAAGCACTGCAGTAGACTTGAGCTTTTTGCGCTGACTTTGATTTCAGTGGCTGTCGACATTTGACACTGTGTAATACATCAAACAGACTCCATCACTATTGTCATGTTCGCAATTAATCCAGGCTCCCAATTCAAGTTTCCAATGCTGAAGTGAGTGGAATTACTGTCTCATCTCCATTTTAAGCTCTCAGCTGCACAAATCTGCAACCATTCAGTAATTTTCTTCTTTCTCTTGATCCCTGAAAAATGCTAGGAGGCACCTATAGTAAACAAGGTTGACCCTAAAACTATACATATTTATTTAAATATTTATATATTTATTTAAAGAATTATTGATAATGTAGCGAAGATAGTCTCTCTCTTTCCTCTCTCCTATTTTCATGCTTCATTTTCTTCCCATTTACATCACACTTCTGTTATTTATGTTTAAAGCCGACAGCATGTCATTTGCACACGAATGTAAGAGAGTCACTGAATTTCTGGATTTTGTTGCTATATTTTCTTTCTACAACTTTATTATTATTTACTGACACTGGTCCATTTGATCATATCTTGTGATTGAGGAGAGGGAAAGTTAGTTTGATGAAGCCAGAAAGAAGTCACTTTGTACAAATGCGATCCAACAATTATCTACACCAACTTCAGAACTGCTTTGGCGTTCATGAAGCACCTCACTTCTCAGTAGTTTGAGGCCTGTGCCTGATGTAGCATATTGACACGCTAGATGAGTTTGAAGAATGCAGCTTGGGAGAGTTTTCATAGTCCAGATTGACTTGTGGGTAATGCTACTTTCATTCTGGAATGAAGGTACCAACATGAACAGGAAACAGGTTAACCACTTTTAATCTGTCACTGGCACTGCGCCACCTCTCCATCCCATAGGATGGTGCGATCCATTCAATTATTTAACTCTTACAGTACTGAAAGACTTTTCCAACTTTCAGAATATAAAGATTTGAATGGATAAATATTCTAAAACTATTTTTCTTTTGTAATTGGCAGTGATCTGTATTGTCTTGTTTAGTTTGGAATATTTTCATTAATAACAAAATGCATTGAGGAGTTTGATCTTTTTAAATTTGCCATAGAAGTGTATGAAGTTATTAAAGAGTTATTGCATTATTTTGAAACAATGGTTGAAATTAAAGAGCAGATGTGGAATAAAAGCAAAACGCACATCCATCAACAAGGAGGAAAATCTTCTCATCTATGTTGAGTCCATGCTCTGAGGCTGTCCATTACCACCATGGTGACAATGTCTGGGAGTTATAAAGAAGGTTCCCCATAGCGCCAAAATCTAAAGTTCATTAAATCATAAAACTCATATTAAAACTGTTAACCTGATTTATTTCATTCATTCCAGCTTTGTGAAAATATGTCCACATAATAAGCTGTATATACATTAGAAAGCCACTTCCTTATAATTCTACTTAATTGGATTAATAAAATGAAATAAATCTTAGCATATTTTACTGAATAAAAGTAAGTGAAATTTGTGATTGGAAACTATATTAATCCATATTAGTCCATGCCTAATTAATCTTTGCTAATGCCTTAAATGAGCGCATTTCTTAAACAATACAGTAATTCTTACCCCAAGCTCAAATGCAGCTGTGATCAGTTCCCCTGTTAAAATCATGAATGTTAATACCAATGATTACTCTCCTGAAAAGACAGTCCTCCAAAGGTTTAATATCCAAATACTTGCAATGCATTTTTGCTTTGGTGGATAAGACTACAAGTAATCTGCCAGGATTTAGCAGCAGGAAATGTTCTAAGTATATTTTAAATGTTTCATTTCTTTTCACCAAAAAATTTAAAGGGCTAACACAACCTAAGCTTGTGTTTTCCATATCAAAATCTATAGAAAACAGTTGTGGGGAACACAACTGTTGGTAATATTTCAAAGGCCTGATTTATTTTTCAACTTTACTTCCGACTATAAGAACTGCTGTTATTGCAGTAATTTTTGTTACTGAAACACAAAGATTTAGAATAAGTCTGGCACAATGCAGTAGGGTTTTTGCAACAATTGTCTGGGAGTGATGACACATTAATATTATTATCTTTTTGGCAGGATGACACTAAAAACTCACACCCTCGCATACAAAAGTAGAATCAAATGGGCTTCTGAATGGTGCTGTTGTAGAATAGCTAGAGTTTTACAGGATGCAGGCCATCTTCATACTTTATACAGCATAGTCTACAAACTCAGGCCCTTTTACTCAATGGACTTTATTTTAATTCATTCAACCTCACCCATTTGAACAGATTTAAAATTATACCAAAATACTGGAGGATGCCAGGCAGAGATTCAGTTTTCACACCTGTTATTACGGAGCACAGTATAGAAAGAATTAGACTATCTGAATCAGAACAATACTTCAATCTTAATAGTTTAAAGTCCTCTGATTTTGTAGGATGTTTCTTGATCTTATCACTAATTTGATTCAATTTATGATCTTTTATACTTATTGCAGAAGGAATTAAAAATTCTCCGCAGTGCAATGTTTTCTTATGCAGTTATGTGCAAAATCAAACAAAACAATTGAACAAAGTAAACAAAATCTATATTTATTGCTTCAAGTAGAATAGCTATTTGTCTATATAAAGACTTAACCACACAGGAGGATCAATAAGAAAAGCAACCATTTACAACCTATGCAGAATCGAAGAAAAATGCTACATCAGAGATGGTAGTCAGCTCAAGGTCTAAACAAACATTAATTCTGGTGGCAAAGTTGGAAATTCATAACATAAACGCCTCCAACTTTTAATTTAGCTGTAGTATATTTTTTTCTGTTTCAGACATCAGGATATGAATTTTACAGAGATAGATTACCCAGAGAAAAGTCTAGTTGCCTTACAAGGATAATGTGTTGAGGGCAGTGTCAATTTATTATGAGTGGGATTCTGCCCCTCAAAAACAGGAAGTCCTGCCCTGGAGAGCTGTCAGCCTATCAGATTGGCTGACAGCTTCGTAAACACAGCAGCTCCAGGAGTGAATACTCGCCACTATTGGGAGTGCAAGCAGATCCTGGAGACGAAGGGCTCAATCTTACCAGAAATCAGCTCTGTGTAATGTTCGTCAATAGGTCAGCTTCTCTCCATGGGGCATAGTAAGTTTTCTCAAGCTGTTAAGCCAAATTCACTTCATTAAATAGGTACCCCAACCTTATGACACCCGACTTATGTGATTCCAGTCCAATACTCCCATTTGTCATAAGTGGAAACATCCATCACTGCTGTGAGATCCCAGCATTCTTAGTGTCAGTGCCATCTTTGAACCCTAGCTGTGCATTCATCTAATGCTGGCAGCCCACAGTTGCCCCCCACCCTGTATGCTAGTGGATCAGCATCTACAAAACAATGCTTCTCAGTGCGCCTGTGGCACAGCTGACACTTCATTGCATATGCAACTGCACATGACTGTAACATTCAATGATTAGGCACCAGTCATACATCTTACCTGTCCTTAGCCACATGCCACTTTATATCCCTGTCTAAGTCACTGTCACTGATTTCCCAATGATCACTGCAACCTTTTTATCTTTGATCAATGTGAGTCAATCAGATACAGGAAAGATTTCAAACATATCAAACCAGTCATTCTTACTCAATAGATGTATCAGCAAGCCCAGGACCAGGAGCAAGTAAATGCTTCAAATAGTTCAAAGCAGTCACCTTTATTTAAAAGCAGTAAAAGCTTACAGAAAACAAACAAACAGAAGCTGCATTTGTCTCTCAGAACAGAAATGACAGCTTTCCAGTCAAGCAATTATTTTTCAGTCAATGAACAATCACTGCACCCAGCTCTCTCATCTATTGAAACAGAATATTAATTAAGCCCTGTCTAGTGCCTGATACTGCGGACCTCCAACACGCAGAAAGCAATGTTCCTCCAACTCAATATCCTAATTTTCTTTCTTGGAAGACTACTCCAGCTCACGCTCTCTTTGCCAGTTCTAGTTGTGCAGAGCATAGATTACTAGGATTACAAGGCACACTCTGTATGGAGTGTACTCCAATGATCCACCAGGCCAATCCAAACATCAGAACCTCATCATCAGGAGGCCAATCCATTGTGGCTCCATTATGGCTCTTGTTGAATATTGGGTTGCATTGTATCATCATTTGGCCTCAGTCAGGGGATTGTGTGCCATCAGTCATGGTCACAGAGGGTAGCCCTAATCTCCCAGTAATCATCCTTGTAAAGCATCTAGCCCCTCAAACAGCAAGACATTGAGAGTTCTAAGGGTTAGAGGCATCCCAGGGTACCCAGTGGAGACTTCTAAGATATGATACCAATGATCACAGATGACTTGTATACTGATGGAACAGGGTCATTTCCTATTGATGAACATGGCTGTCTTATGACATGGCCCTCTCTGCACAATATGTGTACAGTCTACAGAGCCCTCTGCCTTGGGGGAAGCCAACTATGTTACCAAAGCCTCCTGCCCAGTCTGCAACACCGACCTCAGAAATGAGATGAAGGAATGTGATCTGGCCCAAATTACATCGATAATATCCTTAATATATTTGTGGTTGGGTGGTTAAGAGATACCACACAGGTCTCCAGAGAATCCTTGGAATGAGCCAGTTGTAAAAAAATTCAATTCAGCTGTAACCGCGATGGCCACTGGGATAGGATGACGACCCATTCCTTCAGCTCCTGGAGCTGGCACATGAGTGACAGTGTCCTGGAATACCCCAGTTTGCAGCAACACTGTGCCTTGCTCATCTGGAGAAAATGGCATTGAGGATATTAGACTGTTGGCCTGTACATTCTGGGGGATCATTTAGCTGTTCATGTGGATACTGTTTGGCAGATGGTTAAGGTTAGTGACGCTCCTGGGTTTGCTACAGCATCTGTTCCTCCTCAATTTTTCTGCTCTTTCATTGTCCAGCAGCCACAGAGACAGTAACCCCTGCTGGATCCATCAGTCACACTTCCAATGACCTTGTGTGGACAATATCAGAAACACAGCAGGTCATTTCTCATGTGAATAATCAGCATTTGCATCACACACAAATGACAGTTTAACATATTCCTCCATACGTATGGACATGGAGTAGTCCAATGAGGAAGGCCATGGAATACCTCTACATGACACTTTAACATTACACCTTATTCTGATGAATGCATCCGCAATGATGTTGCAAAGAGACAGTAGAAAATTGTAATTGCTGCATGAGTACCGAGACCTTGTCCTCCCAGTCCCTCATCACCCAAGAAAGACATTATTGTAAAGAAGAGCACGTTGTTGCATTGCAATTGCAGTTCAAGATGAGAGGATATTAGTTTTGAATCCCTTTACAGCCTATGAAGCCTTGCATTAATTTTGTGTTTTATGTCCTATGGGTGCTACTTTTCCGATTTCCTGTGATTACTTTCTGGTTCATAAAGATAACTATCGTCAATCTGTGAAGGCCAATGACATGGTCAAGATTGCTTGTGAGCAGGATTTGTATCCCACACAGTTGGACACTGCATACATTTCACATGCGGGGTACAATGATTACAGATGTCTTCAGTCTGTACTCTGACAGTGTCTGATTGATGCTACTTTCACTTGAAGGGCCACTCTTGCTTCAAAAGCTAAGTTTGTGCTTTGAGACAGAGAACAGACTCTAATTCTGCCCACTCTGGGTTTTTTCCATTTGTTGCTCACATTTGGAAGTTGAGAGAACATGGAAGGGAACACTGTCACCCTTGGTGCCAGGAGTCAAAGGCTCACTCTAGCCATCAGAGGGCCCCAGTGAATATCCATGAATGTTTCCATCTTGTACTCCCTGGAAAGCACACCACCATTGATTCCCCACATGTTCCCACACAGATCTCAACCTGCTATCCAATACGTGGTTGGAGTTTGGCACTCTTTGATTCCAACATCAACAATGTCCTCATTGGACATTTCACTGATTTTCCAAAATTGCTCACCTTAGCTCATGTTGCTCAGAGGCTGGGAAAATTCCATTAGACGTGTCATGGATCCTGGAGCTTAAGTAAGTCTGGGGATTTTGGATGGGACCAGGAAAAGGTGGCCTCGAAGTTTGCATTGTTGTTCCAGTGTGGCCAAGTTCTCTGGCATCAGGCTGTGTCAGAAATAGTGAAGAAGATTCTGGGGCAGGGGTGAACTGGGAAGAAAATTTACTTGGCAGATCTGGCACTGTGTCCAAAATTCAAGAGGAAAGAATAAAACAGAGAATATTCCCCTGACCTACCCATGCCCTAATAAGCCAGTCCCTCTCTATCCTCCCACCCCCAGCTCCCCCATCCACGCATATGGTCCTTGTGTTTCTCTGCCCACCCCATAGTCCTTTATAGCCCTTATACCAACTTAGTATCAACACATGCCAACTCATATAGTCCATTCACCATGCTTTGTCCCTATGCCAACGATGCCACCACACCAATATCCATACATACAGATCTCCAGACCAACGCTGAGATACTATAAAACAAAATTCTATGGCCAGAACTTTTGCAAGAGTAAAAGTGGCAGATGAGACTGGCAATCCAATGCCATACTCCAGGAAAAAGCACCTACCATTTTCATGGATACAAAAAGATGAATTAAGAGCACCTAAATGCCATACAGCTCCCAAGCTTGCTACTCTATTCAATAAGAACATGGCTGATCTGATTGTAACCTCAAATCCATGTCCTCACCTATCCCGGTAAGCTTTCACCCCATTGTTTAACAAGAATCTACCTACTTCTGCCTGAAAAATATTTAAGGGGCTCTGCTTCCTCCAACCTTTCAGGATTTCCAAACACTCATGGCCTGATGAGAGAATAAAATGCCGTCCAATTTCTGTTTTAAGTAATGAGCCCTGATTTTTAAACAGTGACCCCAGATTCTCCTGTAAGAGGAAATATTTTCACATCTATCCTATCAAGACTCCTCGGGATTATACATGTTTCAATCAAATCACCTCCTACTGTTCTAAACTCTAATGGACTCAAACATGGCCTGTCCAACTTTCCCTCATAACAGTACTCAACCTGGGGAGACTGGGAACTGAACCATCAAAGGTGCTTGATATTCTGGAAGAATTACGAAAAGAACAAGGAGGTGGGTTAACTTTATTAGTAAAGGAAGGCATCAGTGCCAGAACAGGATGTTCTATATATTTTAGATATAGTAATGTATAAAATTATCGGGAGATCTCATAGCCAGCTAAGGATTCACTGGGGGGTGTCTCAAACCAGTGTTCTCAACTTAAATAAAGGCAGTTGACAGAGGGATGAAAAAAGGGTTGTGTAAGGCAGGTTGGGAACGTAGACTAAGCAGAAGGTCAGTGATTTGGCAGTGGCATATATTTCAGCAGATATTTTATAATGCAACTTTGTGTTAGCTTTTTTAATTGCTTGCTCTATCTGCATACTAATCTTTTGTGATTCATGAATGAAGATATCCAGATCAGTTTATCTCTCAGAACTGTGCGATCCCTCATCATTTAGATTATATTCTTTGTTTAGTGCTATCTGCAAAATGGATAATTTCACGTTTCCCAGATCATGCTTCATTTTCCAGATCTTTGTCTTCTCACATAACCTATCAATATATTTTTGTAACCTTCTTTGATTGCATCACAATCTATTCTCCTATGTATCTTTGAGTGATCAGGCAAATTTGGCAACTATATATTCCATCCCTTCATCTAGATCATTTAAATAAATTGTAAACAGTTGAGGTCTGAGTACTGATCCCTGTGGCATACCACTTGTTACATCCTGTTACACCAAACCAAAAAAGACCCATTTATACATATTGTAACAGAGATAAAAGGTACTGCAGATGCTGGAGAATCCGAGATAACAAGCATGGGGCTGGATGAACACAGCAGGTCAAGCAGCATCATAGGAGCAGGAAAACTTGACGTTTTGGGCCTAGACCCTTCATCAGAAATGGGGGAGGGGAAGAGGGTTCTGAAATAAACAGGGAGAGAGGGGGAGACGGATAGAGGATGGACAGAGGAGAGGATAGGTGGAGAGGAGGCAGACAAGTCGAAGAGGCGGGGATGGAGCCAGTAAAGGTGAGTGTAGGTGGGGGGGTAGGGAGGAGATAGGTCAGTCCAGGGAGGACGGACAGGTCAAGGGGGCGGGATGATGTTAGTAGATAGGAGATGGGGGTGGGGCTTGAGGTGGGAGGAGGGGATAGGTGGGAGGAAAAACAGGTTAGGGAGGTGGAGATGAGCTGGGCTGGTTTTGGGATGCGGTTGGGGGAGGGGAGATTTTGAAGCTTGTGAAATCCACATTGATACCATTAGTACATCTCAGATGTCCTCATTCTTCAAGGACCGCAACTGCCCCCCCACAGTGGTCGAGAATGCCCTCGACTGTGTCTCCCGCATTTCCCGTAACACATCCCTCACGCCCCGTCCCCGCAATAATAACCAAAAAAGAATCCCCCTCATCCTCACGTACCACCCCACCAACCTCCGGATCCAACGCATCATCCTCCGACACTTCCGCCATCTGCAATCAGACCCCACCACCAAAGACATTTTTCCCTCCCCACCCTTATCTCCCTTCTGGAGGGACCACTCCCTCCGCGACTCCCTTGTCCGCTCCACACTCCCCTCCAGCCCCACCACACCTGGCACTTTTCCCTGCAACTGCAGGAAGTGCTACACCTGCCCCCACACCTCCTCCCTCACCCCAATCCCAGGCCCCAAGAAGACTTTCCACATCAGGCAGATGTTCACCTGCACATCTGCCAATGTGGTATACTGCATCCGCTGTACCCGTTGTGGCCTCCTCTACATCGGGGAAACCAAGCGGAGGCTTGGGGACTGCTTTGCAGAACACCTGCGCTCAGTTCACAACAAACAACTGCACCTCCCAGTCGCGAACCATTTCAACTCCCCCTCCCATTCCTCAGACGACATGTCCATCCTGGGCCTCCTGCAATGCCACAGTGATGCCACCCGAAGGCTGCAGGAACAGCAAATCATATTCAGCCTGGGAATCCTGCAGCCCAATGGTATCAATGTGGATTTCACAAGCTTCAAAATCTCCCCTCCCCCAACCGCATCCCAAAACCAGCCCAGCTCATCTCCACCTCCCTAACCTGTTTTTCCTCTCACCTATCCCCTCCTCCCACCTCAAGCCCCACCCCCATCTCCTATCTACTAACATCATCCCGCCCCCTTGACCTGTCCGTCCTCCCTGGACTGACCTATCTCTTCCTTACCCCCCCACCTACACTCACCTTTACTGGCTCCATCCCCGCCTCTTCGACTTATCTGCCTCCTCTCCACCTATCCTCTCCTCTGTCCATCCTCTATCCGTCTCCCCCTCTCTCCCTATTTATTTCAGAACCCTCTTCCCCTCCCCCATTTCTGATGAAGGGTCTAGGCCCAAAACGTCAAGTTTTCCTGCTCCTATGATGCTGCTTGGCCTACTGTGTTCATCCAGCCCCACGCCTTGTTATCTCCCATTTATACATACTGTATGTTTCCTGTTAGCCAGCCAATCTTCTGTCAATGCCAAAATGTCACCTCTTACATCATGAGTTTCTCCACAATAACCTTTGATGTGGCATCTTATCAAATACCTTCTAGAAATTTAAGTATATCCATCAATTCCCCTTTATCCACAGCACATGTTACCTCCTTAAAGAACTTCAATGGATTGGTAAATTGAGTACTCTCATCTCCTACATACATATTTTGGAGAAGGAACTGCCCATTTTTTTGAACTCATTCACAGGATCAGAGCATTGTTGGCTAGGCCAGCAATTATTGCCCGTCTCTAATTGCCCAGAGAGCAGTTAAGAATCAACCACTTTGCTGTGGATCTGGAGTCATATTTAGATCTGTCCAGTTGAGAACGACAGATTCCCTTCTCTAAAGGACATTAGTAGCCAGATGAGTTTTCCAATAATCGACAATGGATTCATGGTCATCATTAGACTCTTGGTTCCAGATTTTTATTGAATTCAATTTCCACCATCTGCTGAGGTGGGATTCAAACCTGAATCCCCAGAACATTATTTGGGTCTCTGGATTAGCAGTCCAGCATTAATACCACGAGACTGTTGCCTGCCCAGATAAATCAGCAGATGCCTCCACTCTCGGCAGTTTATGGTGATTCAAGTGGTAGAAGCAGGTCTGAACTTTATGGATTTATTTGGATAACCAAGGTGCACTTTTGAAGAGGCATGATATCCCCTTGGATCTGGTTGTAGGACTTGGCAGGGAAGGTCAGTCGCCCTTTGGAAGAGATACACTTTGAGTAAGGTCAGCTAACTTTTGACCGAGGTAAGTTGACCTTTTGGATTGTTTCAAGTAGACATAATTTGTGAAAAAAGTGTCAAGAGGAATTATCAGCAGCGCTGCTCAAGGGAGCTCTCAAGGTATCAAGGCATCTATAACTTGTGCGCTTCAAATATCTGAAAAAAAATTGTCTGACATGTTGAAGAAGTTCATTGCTTTCTATTTTACCCTGTCTGTGGAAACATCTCCGCGGGTTACTTATTCCTGTTTGTTATAGCCAAAACCCAAGCAATGTTCTTGAATTTTTATAGTTCCGGATGGGATACCCCAAATCTTTAACCTCCTGGGTCAGGAGGAGTAAACTAGCTTTTTATGGTTATTCATCAGCAGTCCCCTTTGTTGGTTACAGCATGGTTAAGTTAGAAAGGATTCATACGCTTGTGGATATCTTTCTCTCAGATCTAAATCAACTTAGTTTTAAAGGGAACCAACTTAAATAGGCTTTCTTGAATTATCAAAATTAGTGAGTTTACTAATTAGTGCATATAAGAAGAAATACTAGTGCAGCGTATACACCCAGAATTGAAATAAGTGGAGTCCAGAGAGATAAAAGGGGAAAGAAAGGATCGGTCTGCATTGTTTAGGAAGAGGAGATAAGATGATATTGCAGCTATTAGCGGTGATATTAGTCGTACTGACGTTGGCAGTTGAGCTGTTATTTTAAGATTCTTCCTATTGAAGGTTAGCAGATATTCCATGGTTCTGATTCCCACAAACGGTGACTGAATTCCAGCATTCAGTGAGAGAGAATTTCTACATTCATTTCAGCTGCAATGCTAGGGTGTTTAAGATGGCAGTTCTCGAGGCTATTTTGAGGCACTCTGGTCCACACACAGGGATGTCTGATCTATAACACACATTACCCAGATCTACAAATCCAACACCGGAGAAAGCGGCCTGGAAGTTGGGATTTTGATTTCCAAGTGGTGGGATTTCCAGGGACCCTGGCTGAGCAACCCCGAAATGAATGCAGAGAATTCTGGGTGTGAAGACCAGCTTCAGAACTCCATTCAGTGCTCAAATTTTTGAAGTGCAAAATACAAAATGCCCTCCCCCCACTCAGCCTACAACTCTCATTTTCCCTCACCATTACACTTGCCATTCTCCAATCATACTAATGCATGCCACCCTACACCCCTCCACCAATACACTATGGCTCTTTACAGCCCCTATGTCACTTACTCAAATGGCCTTATGTTTTGCACTATGTAAAACCATGGAGCTTTAGATCTCACTGATTGGACTTTGTGCTCAATTCAATGCAATGCTGATAAAACTAAACTGAGTAGCAAAAGTATAACTCTGTCAAGTGCACCTCAATGGCCCATGCATATCCCAACATGATGGAAGATCTGGAAAAAGTCTTAGAATTAGGATTAGATATTGAAAGCAACCCTCCACCTCCAAAGCAGGGGAAGTACTGTCTGATGATCCTCAACTTAACATCTAGATGAGTTGGAAGAGAATCCACAACTTTCTACCTCCAGAAAAACAATCTTGTGTATGAGTGAAGAAACATTAAAATGTATTCTTTTTGCATATTTTCATGTCTATTTTGGTGTTTTATGTTAAATTGTGTTTGTATTTGGTACTTGTTTGACATTCCGGGAATGTAACCCAAACATTTGCATGGATTACTGTAGGAATATGTGTTTCAGACAGCACAGTTTCTCTTAATGTGGTGATTTACTGAAAGGTAACTACCACTTTAATTAGTTAATAAAGGCATGTTTTATTTAAAACAACACATGGTGGATATCCATAAAAATTATAGTGTCGCTCTTGAATGGATGAAATTGGCTGTACTAATAATGGCCATCATTGAGTTCCTATGAGTCTGGGCAAATGCCCACATCACTACCAATTATCTTCTTCAACTATTTCTATGCACGACTACAATCAGTGTTATCTCTAGAAGTGGGTAAAAGGAAGGAATGAATTTCATCCATATGCTTCAGGACACCAGGAACAGGAATGTTATTGGACTTTCTCAATTGACGATAGACACTCAGTTGTTTCCATTTACATGTGTTCACAGCAAAGTTATGCCGATGAAGCAGGAATAGTTCCAAAGAAATTCTCAGTCTGCTCAGTCTTTTTTGCTGTGCTATTCATAATCGACTGCCAATATCAGTGCAGCCAACTTCATCCACTCGAGAGCAACACCTTTTTTTCGTGGACATCCACCATGTTTTATTTTAATTAATACATGTTTTCAAATTTAATTTCATCCAAATGATTTTTAAAATTACATGAATGTCGTTTCCTTCTGTAAATTCATCCCCTGTGCTCTTCCATTTAAGATCTGAGAGCTCAGTGATATCTAAATCCCAACAACATAATCATTTTATATTATATTCTGCAATGAGAGGAGAAAGCACTGCTTGGACACAGGGTAGTTATCATCTGCAAAAATCAAGCTCCTCGCTGCCATCAAAACGTTCTGGACTCAGCCTTGTACATTCTCACAATGTACAAGAGAAGAGGAATCAGAGATAATTAAACTTGATAGTTCAAGAAATGTATTTTCCAAAGTGAAATTAGTTCAATTACATACAATTGTACTACCCCACATGGCTAACTCTTCTCTCTCTCTGTTGAATTGTTATGAATAAGCAATTGTTTAAAATGAATGATCCAGTTCTTCCAATCTCTGATTGTCAGAGTCCAGACACACAACCCAAGATGGATGCTGAAACCTTGCAGAGGTACCAATTTTGCTGATCCAGAAATTGCCTGGAAAGTTTGAACTTCTGATTGACAATTGTTTTGCTCCCTGGGACCCTATGCAAAAGCTTCCAACTCTGAGGTTGAATTGGAGACCTACACTTACCTGGGACTGGACAGTTAGTCAGGAAATGTTACACAAGGACCTAACAAATCTCCTAAGTAACTGCAGAATTGACCCCGCAATGACTCACAGCCACTAACACCACCCCTACTGACTAAATCTTCCCAACCTCCCTTGAGTGCCATTGGTTTACAGGATAAAAAAAGGCCCAAGCAGATGAGGGGTGGGTAGAGGCATGAGTTGACATTGAGCTGGCATGGAGGGTATGAGCAGTCTTGGAGCATGGTTTTGAGAAACAGTGAAGTGGTGTGAGGGGTGAGAACTTAAGGCCCTAAAATATTCTATAACAACTGGAACAAAGTCCCAGAGAAACAAGGTGGGGCTTTTAACTACCCTGCCATGGTACTCATGCACCACTAAGCTCTGTTTCTGCAGTCAGCAGTCATGGTCTGATCCTACACTTGGCCTCCTGAGTGAAAAGTCTTATGATTTAGAATACTTTTAACCACAGCAGTATGAAAAGTCAGGAAATTTCTTGAGTTGAGTTACCCACCTCCATGAATCAATATCTGGTCCTCTGAGGCCTTTTCTCAGGTTTCCCTTTAAATCCCTCCCTCCATTTTGCTATTTCTCTTTCTAACTTTCCGGTCAACTCTTCAAACTCTTTCATAATCATTATGCAGTTTGTTTTTTTCTCTTTGTGAAATGCTCTGACAGGTTCTACCTTTAAATAATTCACATTTATATCATTTCTTTGTTATAGAAACTAATTGCAGAACCTGAAATATGTTATTTTCTCAAATGCAATAAATAAAGTATACAAAAGTCCTCATTATGAGATCATGAACCACATGACATTATCATGATACAATTGCATTAAGCATGTATTGTGTCATAATGGCTCCCTCAGGATGTAAAACACAAGCACTGGGATTACAGAATGTAGTGCACCAAACAATCAGCAGAAAAGGCTTGTTGTGACAGGTTTATAATACAGCCATCAAACAATGTCTCAATTCAGTTCAGCAATGAAAAACAAAATCAATCTACCGTACATCCTTGTGCAAAAGCCAATCTTGTGTAAAAGTTGACCCTGCGAGTTGAAGCCCAGACCACTTGAGTACTTCCATATTTTCTGTTTATATTGCAGGTTTCCAGCATCTGCAGTAGCTTGTATGTTTATCTGAACGTGACTGTCTACTTGTGCAATTTAGCACCAAGCTGATACCATTAGAGTTGTCAGTCCGTATCCACAATGACCTGTGGATTAAGACTAACTATACCCTGTTATAGGTGATCTTCACAGAATGGAGGTTTCTCTGCATTTTGTCCTACCATCATGTCCCAAGAATACGTGTGCAACATTCGAAGACAGCTGCTAATAACACCCTACAGCTAGCTGTGAAATAATGCAAGAACATCCTGAATAGACTTGTTCTACAATTTTCTCTTGCTTTTTCAGGAAAACATTTGAATGTGGGTTGACTAAGTTACCTGCGATTGGGAACATACCCACCCCACCTGACGAGTCAACCATGATTAGTAGTGAAACTCATGTCTCTACTGTAAAATTACAAAATATGCATTTTAATCAGTGTGGCTGGAAGTGATCTCCACATTTTTAAGCGTGCACAGCTGTTTTTGATTTGAAGCATGATAGCAGCCATTGGCAGGCGTGGGAACCAGAGTTAGTACAGTAAAAGATCCAAAGTATTAAAAGCAACAGGTAAAACTGTATATGGGGTCTCGTATGCAAACTCATGCAGAACAGAACTGGAAATGACACAGTCCAGCTTAACAGCTCGGATCATATAAATATTAAGCGAGGTAGAACAACATCGCTTCGTCGGAGCCTACACTGATAATGTTACCTAGAATGGTGATGAAACATCTGTACGATAACCAGCCAGCTCGGCAAGCAAGCTAGCATCCTCATCAACAACCCGAGCTACAAACCTTCGCAAGAACCTTAAAAAGTCTAGTCACAAGGCTTAATGTTTATTACAACTCTTCAAGAAAGAAGCAGTAATTGATCAGTTGGACAGCAATTTAAACACTTTGAAAATTTACCAAAAAGGAAGTTGAAGATCATCTTCCACACGTTTCAGAACTCCAGTAATTAATGATCATTCCTGTTAAAATTGATAGTTGCTTGATAGCTCAGTATTTTTTTACATACACACCCTACCTGATTTTACAGAGGGAGTTGTTAATAGTAACATCACTGAATTAGTAATCGAGAGGCCTGGTTAATCTGGGAATGTGAGTTCAAATTCTATCACTGCAGCTGGAATATAATATGGAAGATAAAGCTACTCTCAGTAATGGTGACCGTGAAATTATCACCAATTGTTGTAAAAATTCACATAATTCACTATTTTAGGTACTTTAGGGAAGGAAATGTGCCATCCTTACCAATTCTGGGCCTACATGTGACTCCAGACTCAGCCACATGGATGAGTCTCAATTGCTATTAAGGGCAATTAGGGATGGTAACAAATGCTGACCTTGTTGACAACATTCATATGCAAAGAAAATATCAAAATAAGGCAACTGTTGAGTAAGTTCTAAAATGTACTGAATTTTGATATTTCTCATCTAAATATAAATATAAAGACAGATTTACTGCTTGTGTAATGATACATTGCTAATCTAAAAACAAGTGTACAAAACAATACTTCGAGAAGAGTCTAAAGGAGTCTATAGGTTCAACTCCAAATCTTAACAGGGAAATAAAATGTAAGCCCCTGTTCAGCAATAATGCTCTGCATGTGATATGTAAATAGAAATCCATCCCAAAGTGAACCGAGTACAGATATATTTTAATTTGAAGCGTACTGCTGTTGCTCAACAGACCCAATTTTATAAAAACACTTTTTTTGTCTATAACTTAATAACACCATTTATTTCTTTATAGTCAGATGCCTGTTCACACTGAATCAATCTTGCAAGTATTATAAGGAATTGTGTTACGTTTATGGTACTATAGTGTCATCTACTGGTAATTGACGAGAATCTTTCCCTGCTTTTTACTTGAACCATGTGCTGACGTTTTCAGTATCAGTTGCCTTGCCATGGAAATAAAAATCTTGGGTTTACAGCGTCCTCACTTGAAAGGGATTTCATATCAATGGAGCAGAAATTGTATTGACACAAGAAGTAGCATTGCATCGCAAACTTAGTGAGATCTAAACGTGGACCAATTGGAAATTAGTTCCAATTACAAAGCAGATAAGGAAAATGATCAGTCAGCTGCCAATAACTATCAGAAAAATAATCATATCACTCAGCTTTTCCAAACATGTTTAGCATATATACTGATAAAATTCAAATTAAAATAAATTTAGCCTTAAATTTCTTTATAGTTTGTGATAAATAATGTATATTATTTCTCCCCAAAGGCTGTCCTCCCTCCTAAGCCTGGTGTTTGAACTGTTTCACTTTCCAAGCACTTTTTTTTAGGGAATTTCCTTTCTGCATTTCTGTCAGCTATTGGCACACGTTATGGCACTATTCCTGTTTGATACCTGATATGAGTTCTAGCTGATATTTACAAAAATACCTTTTTTCTCTGTACCTACTATCTTGAAAAAGGATCCTGAGGAGCCAGTGTATGCCTGCCCCTCTCCACAGAGCAGTTAGGAAGGCATCTTGTAACATCCTCTTTGGACTTTATCTGGAACACTCTCCTTCTGTCACTTGCTAGCCAGATATTGGAGATTAGAGGAGCCTTCTCTGTGTTTTATTAACTGGATCAGACTCATATTGTGTTAACTATTGTGACAGATTGAGGTTGTGAACTTCTTTGGCTTTCCGTCCCACTCATATTGATCATTGACTGTTTCAAATAAGAACACCCTACTTCCTCTTGGGAGCCAGGGACCACACTTTCTGCTCCTGTTACTCAACTTCGGGATTCTCAACTGTAGCCTGGTCCTCTGCCATTCTAAAGTGATCTCAGCACTCTGACATCTCTTGCTTTCTTTCCTCTGAACACCTCCTGCAATTGCTTTGTCCTAGTGGCCAAAATCTCATCATCAACATGAACCAGAACAGAAAATTTGTTTTGCTGAAAACCACAGCAAACAGCATCAGACTTTATTCAACATAAATGCAATAAATTTCAGGTAGCTCAATTAGCACAGCAGGTGCAATCCTGCACTCCTTTGCAGGTCAGGGGAAATGGGGAGAAAGTTGGAAGAACATAGCGAAAATTAAAAACATCAGATTCTTGATGTCAAGGAAATGGTTTCCGATTTTCCCACCCAAGGTTTAACGATGAAGTCAGAATCTTGCCAATGAACAGAAGTTGTTTCGTTTCCATGCTTTTCCATCTCATAAATAGCACAATTCATCCCATTTCTATGCAGTTTCCTATTCTCTTCTCCTTCTTGCCAATGAGCCTTGGTAAGTGTGCAGTGGCTGAGTTAGAGTGAGTGGTAGCCCTGTGAGTGTGAGGGATCAGAGAGAAGATGTTGGCCCTACCTACCTACAGCACATGCACATGGATTTTAGTGATTCAAGAACGCAGCTCAACACCACCTTCCCAAGGACAACTAGGGACAGCCAATAAATGCCAGCTTAGTCAACAAAGTCCACATCCCATGAACGAATATTAAAAAACATAATCCTGTGATGCACAGAGGTTATTAACCTTCCTCCTGCATTGCTGTGCATTATGATTCATCCAGGCTACTGCACTGACCTGGGTTGTTATCTCAGTCCAGGTTCACTGGATCCGGTGGTGTGGCTTCCTTTATGGTCAACACAAAAAAAAAAATCACTGCTCCCCACCTTTCTACCACCACATTCACCTATACCTCCAGGTCCCTATTGGCTAATCAAGGAGATAAGTTGCCATTCTGGGCCATTATAAATGCTGTTTATCCGCAATATTCTGCAGGTTTCAAGGAGGATTATGTTTCTGAAATGTGTTCCCTCTTTCTCTCTCTCTTCAGATGCTGAGTGTTTCTAGTCCTTTCTGCTCTTGTTCAATCAGCTCATTAGCTCTTTTCAAAGATTTTGACTTAAACTCGACTAACTGGCTCATAAGCAAATCTGTAATGTGAAGTACAAACTCAAAAAGGAGAGCAAAATGAGAGGATTTGTAAATTCTAATTCCTTACAATTTCAATCTAAACAAACACCATTAACTGATAGTATATTAAGAGCAAATGGTTTGTAGAGACATGAAAATCTGTTTCATTTGTACATTAATCATTGTATAATCTCTGAGGCACACATTAGGGAGAAAAAAAGCCTTTTACCTAAGTGAGATCTCAAGTCTTCACTGACCTACACATAATTATAATTCATATCCAGGCTTGCTGGGGACTTAGCTGGATTTCTAGAATCAAATTACTCACACTGGGTGGGATAAAAGATCAAACATTTTTTTTTTAAAATACAATTTTGCTTTCAGTAATTGATAGATTATATTATTTTAACAAATACTGAATTTGAAATGCATGTTGATATCTGGGATTTCTCTTCAGAATTCTGTAAAAAAATTGGTAACTAGGTACATTCAGGCTTCACTCCACACATCACACATCAGGCAGCAGCCATTGCTTTTCAAGCATCGATGTTGCATTCCTGGGGTGGTAGAAAATACATTTAGGAATTGCTCTTCATATTTTCCCCCTCCTGTTCAGAAGGAATTGATCCCTGTCTGCCTATTGGTTCCAGCATCTTACATAAGTGCCAATTTCACCTCTAAGCTTAGATAGTAACAGTGGCTGTTCAAATACGGCAAAAATTACAATAGAACTACAGCCGGTCCTCACTGAGAATCCCTACAGACGCATACATACTAATATACACAACTTGCAGCCAGTATCGCTGAATAGGAGTAGAAAAGAGTGCTAACATTTTCCTTCTTTGGGCCATTTTAGCAATCAGATAATGCAAAACAATCAGGGATCAAACCCAGAATTTTCCTGATCCATGTCCCTTAGTTTTCATAGCCTTGATGTTTTCATGGAATGTTGCAATGCAGGAGAAGACCATTCTGTACTAAGGATTCCTAGATATATCTTCAAGAAATATTAAATAAATTTAAAGTAAGATACGTGGAGCTAATTATGTGCCTTTCTTCATATACTTGTCTAACATTAAATAATGATGTGATCTATTCTTGGATGAATTTCAGTGTCACTTTTGATCGACTTCCTGGACTGATGTCTCTCACATGTGAGTTCTTGAGACACTAACAGTACGTTCAACAAAAATGAAATAAAGGTAAACTTTGAAAAGAAAGAAGACAAAAGTGAAGATGAAAAGGTAGAGCTTTTTCTTTAACCTAGTCTGCCATTTGCTCATGAACTCATGCAGAAGATTTTTACATTTAAAAAGCAACAATGGAATATGGACAATTTACCTTGACAAGACGGACTCTGAGTGTGATTGGGGAAGGTGGTTGTATTTCAAGTTATCTTTTTTGTGGTTTCTGTACAAACAGAGACCAACTAATGTCTGGCTATGACTCTGGGAAGTCATTAAAATGCCCCCTTTTCGGGACTTTCCATTAAAAAGACATCAGAATACAACAGATTATTTGTGGAGTTAACAGTTATTAGTGTCAACCTATCCACAGAAAGTGAAATACACTAGTCACCAGACTTGCCATCTCACCCAGAAAAAGGGAGAATGCTGCCTAGAAACTCCCCACTAACAGAGAAATGGACAAAATTTATTTTACCTATAGAATCATATCTTCATGGTAGGGGTTCAACCACAACTTCAACTGGAAAAGCCAGAATTTTCTAATTACTATTCTCTTAGGTGAACCAACAGATCATTTATCAGGCTTGCGGTGTTATGACTATGATCTTGATAAGTGATGATAGATTACTTAGAAAATCAAAAATGTAACTTCTAAGTGCATGCTACATCTTTTGCAACCATCTTTTCTTGTGTGTGTGGATCTTGTACGCATAAAAGAGAGTAAGTGGCTATTGTGTTTTAGAATGTGAACAAGAAATGAATTTTTATTCCCTCTTTTAACTTAAAACTCAGAGAAAGCCTGTCCAGCATCTGTTCTTAAAAATCACAGAGCTCAAGGGGTTGAAACATTTCTTTGCTAAAAAGCATTTTGTGTTGTGATCAGTTGAGAGAACTGAGCTAGCCACTTGTTGAGCTATTATTTATTGTATTCTTCAGAAGTAACAGGCTGGGTTTTCCTATTTGCAGTTAGTGGATGTCCTGTCCACTTTGGCCTGAGGCGAATTTTCTCACACAATCTTCTGCTTTTTCCGAAGAAGCGGAGGTCCTCGCTACTGGAGAGACTTCTGAGTTACACACCCCTGGCATCTTACTTAAAGCTCAGCTATACACCACTTCAAATGCAGCATGTCAAGAGCTATCTCTCAAGCTGTAGTGCTTGACCCTGAATTTTAAAGATGTCACAAAGTAACGAGCAAGCTTGCTCATCATTTCCAGGACAAGGATCTGGAAGTACTGGTGGGGCGGTGGTGGGGGGAGTGCGGTGGTGTAAGGATGGCAGTCCTTTCATTTGCTGGAAGCCTAAGGACAGTATGCCAGCACACCATAAGTCAATAAGATGATAACATGTAATAGCAGAAGTAGGCCCCTTAACCCATCATGTCTGCTCTGACACTCAATTAAATCATAGCAAATCTAATAGTCCGGAACGTCACCTTCCCAATAACTCCATGATTTTCTTACTGATTAAAAATCTGTCTATTTGAGCCTTGAACTTACTTAACAATCCAGCCTATACAATCCTCTGCAGTAAAAATTCCATTACTTCACTACCCTCTGAGAGAAGAAATTCCTCTTCTTTTGTTATCTCACTGGGTGACCTCTTACTGTGAGATTATGTCCTCATACATCTGCATCTGCATCTATCCTGTCAAGGCCCCCTAAAAATCTTATATGTTTCAATAAGGTCTCCTCGCATTCTTCTAAATTTCAATTGAGTACAAGTCCAACTTATGCAATCTCTCCTCATAAAGCGGCTTAGTGAACCTTCTCCGGACTGCCTCCACTGGCAGTATATCTTTGCTTAGATAAGGAGACCAAAACTGTTCTCTGTATTCTAGGTGTGGTCTAACTAATGTCTTGAATAGTTTTAGAAAGAATTCCTTATTTTTATATTCCATTCCATTTGAAATAAAGGCCAACATTCTACTTGCCTTCCCTATTCCTGCTGAACTTGGTTGCAAGCGTGTTGTGGTTTACGTCATGGGACTCCTAAATCCCTCTGTGTTGTAGTTTTCTTCAGTTTTTCTCCATTTAAATAATATTCAGCTCCTTTATTCTTCCCGCCAAAGTGCATAACTTTGCATTTTTCCATATTATATTCCATTTGACAAATCTTTGCATATTCCATCAATCTCTGCATACCTCTGCAGACACCACTTGCCTTCCCTCCTATTTTTATGTCTTCCATTGTAGAACCAACTAGCCAAATAGCATCAGAAGTTAATGCTGTGACACTTCCTGCACTCTCAAGGGTAAATACCACCTCACACTCATCCTAATTCAGTCACTGAACACACATCTCTTCAAGGTTCATAGACCACAATTCTCGTACTACATGCATCACGCTCATTAAGCGAATCTCAGCCACCTTATCCTTCCAATCTACTAACCATTCCTGCCCTCTGCTCTTCCTACTAGCGCACTGGGGACACCTTACCATTTCTTCTGCTCCTGCATCATCACTAAAACTTTATACCTCAGCTTGCAATTCAATCAATGACCCCACTGTCCCCACTCGCAATCCTTTGCTGTATTGCAGGAAAACTTGGTTGAAAGGACCAAGACTAGTGGGGGAATAAGTGGTGAACATCAGAATATGATCTTTTTTCATTCTCACCATATTTTCTCACTTTTCTCCCACCATATCAACAGTGGGAAAAGTTCTGCCCAGTGCTTAAATCAATTTGCATGGGTGTCAAATATGGTGATAAGTGTTTCTTCATTCATTTGGGAGATATGAAATATTTCTGGCAAGCATTTGTTACTCATTTCTAATTACACTTGAAAAGATAGTGGCGCACTGTTTTCTGTGAACACTGCAATTCTGTGGCGTAGGAACATTTACTTGTCATGAGGTAGGGGTCTCAAGAAATTTGACCCAGTCATAATGAAGGAACGGCAATATATTTCTAAGTCTTTTGCTGCATCCAATGCACTCTGTTCATTTTTGATATCATGTGCAATACATCAAGTTAATTGAAGAATGGCATCTTGGACTTCAGGTGGAGACTGGAATAAATCAACAATGTGGCACTTTTGACTAAAGATGGTTTCAAATACGTCATCTTTGTTTATTGCGCAAACCTACTGCACCGTGCCATCATTAAAGTTGGGAATGTCATGAAGCTTGCTGCTCTTGTTAAATTTATGACTGGATGTTTCAGAACTGCAAAGCTTTAATCTGATCTGTTTATTCTGAGACGACTTTGCCCTATCTATGGCATTGTTTTAGCATGCTTGTAGTCCTATGTTGACACCTCAGTTGTGGGTATGTTTGGTGCTGCTCCTTGCATGCAGTCCCACGTTCATCATTAAACCAGTGTTAATCTCCTGGCTTGATGGCAATGGTAGAATAAGGCCACGAGATTACAAATTGTGGTTGAATAAAATTCTGTTGCTACGATGATCCATAGAACTTCATGAATGTTCAGTTTTGAGCTGTTGGATCTGCCTCAATGTGTCCCATTTAAGACAGTTGTAGTGCCACAAAACACAATTCAGGGTGCCCTCAGTGCAAAGATGGAATTTTGTCTAGAAAAGGACTTGAGAAGGATCAACCCTAGTAATATAACCTTCAAGAGATGCACCTGCGACAGATGGATAGATATGTGAAGTCAATGTTGAGTAGATTTTGCTCCGTGTTTGTTCCTTCACTATCTGCTGCAAGTCCAGTCTGGTGGATGCACACTTCAGCGCTTGGCTAGCCTGACAAGTAGTCAAACAAACTATTTCTTGTGATGGACATTGAAGTTCCATATCCGGAGTACGTTCTCTTCTCTTGCTACCTTCAGTGCTTCTTCTTGGTTGTGTTCAACATGGACGAGAACTGATACATCAGAAAGAGCATGATAAGTATTACTCAGTAGAAGACTTCCTTGTCCATATTTGAATTGATTCCAAGAGATCTCATGGTTGCATAGTCAGCACTGAGGATTCCCAGGACAATTCTCTCCCAACTATATGCAATTGCATTACCATCACTAGTGGCTCCAGATGCATCAGGAAGCTGGCAATTGGGTAGATGCAGAAGAACGTTCTGTATTGCAATTGACACATGATGTGTTTAACTGCATTGAATCAACTGTATAAATTTGTATTGAGTTTTAAGAATGTGGCAATTGATTTATCAAAGAGATGGGCTGGTCAGCAGTGGAATGAGGCCACTTAGGGCACCCATTCACATAAGTATAACAGAAGGAGAAGGCTCACAATATCATTTTGAGTGATATCAATCAAAGGCTTCCAGGAATAAGCTCATACATGTGGCTTAATTATATTAACAAAATGTCATGTTGTGTGAACAGTCCATATTCACGAAGGGTTCAGCATTCAGATCACCATGTTTCAAAAGCTAATCAAAAATATATTCACACTATTCTCAAAATGACAAACCCCAGCATAGCAGCAAGCACACACAGCTGGACTTAGTGGATGAGAAACTCTGCACAAATGATCTAGTCAGGGCTGTCTAGGAGACACTGACATAGACATAATTATTTTGACAACTATTCTTGTGGCGGAGAAGGGCTTATATTTCATGATTCATTTTCTCTGAAATCTCAACACCCTCACTAATAGCAGACTAACTCCTCCCCCACTCCCCTTTGTTGGCAATGCAAGAACATAATGTTGCCGCTAGTGACAGATGGATACAGAAACCAAGTGGCTGGTAAAAAAATTTCCTTCATAATAAGTGATTTTGTGATCAAATAGCAATAATGGACTCCACCTGTGCTGTGGCTTCATCCTGCAATTGGCCCATCTTTAAGTGTCTGGTAGAGTAAAGGCAACTAGCCATTTTTCCTTAATTAGAATTACCAGGAGCAATACACTGAGGTTAGGTTAGCCTTTTGAAGACAAACTAAAATGATCAGCCATCAAGCTTCAATATCACAAAATCATTTTGCAGAGATTTGTAGCTGCTCTTCTAATTATAATGGCACATTATTCAGGAACCACAGGAGAAGTTTGTTGCAGCTGGAAGTTGTTGATAAATGTTAGTCAGAGATAAACCTGACCCTGAGTGAAGGTGTAAATGTGGGATTTCCCCAAAGGTCAATGATATATAGTGAATACTGCATCTGCTATTCAGCAGATGTAACCTTTCATGCAATTTTAGCAGAATATGAACCTGGCAACATTCTTCGATTGCCTTTAAGCAATTGTGCAGTAAGACTGCAATGTACCTTCATGCACATTGTGGACAACATAATGCCAGCTGTTTCAGGGCAGTCAAAAATGGCTTTTGAGAGACATCAAGTTGCTTCATTAGCCTCAGACCAAAATCCCTGATTCTGCTAAACCATAAGTGTATGCTATACAACAGAAATACATGTATAGCAACATTCAATATTCATGGTTTCAAAGTTTCTGGCCAGTTTTGTCTATAAAAGAAAAGTGCTTCAGTCAATTATCATGTGTGCTAAGAGCGCAGAGCTAAAACACAAGTTTATTTATTCACACACTCACATTGATACTATAATCAATGAAAATAAACAATGAAAAGATTTCTGTTGTAGTCAAATATTACAGGACACCTTTCAACACATCTGTACAAAGACTACTGAATTTGGTTTTAGGTAGCATTTGCAGTTTTAATTTTGGGAACAAATTAACGTTAAGCAATCTTTTGCCGAAGGGGTTCCTGAGCCTGGTTAGCTCCAGATTTCATGCAATGTTGATAACTAACTGGAAAGGAGAGCTCAGGCACCCATTTTCAGCGAAGTTTCAGCAGCAAAGCATTTTCTGCACAAGGATCCTTTAGTTCTGTAAGGTTTAATCACTTGGGATCAATAATTTGCTTGATGACATACTCAGAGTCCATCTGCATTGACAGAGGATAAGGCTTAGTTCATCTGTCACTGTGCTGTACGACAGGTGGTCAACACTACACTGCATCAGCAAATGGGTTTCAAAAGAGAGATTTAAAGAGCTAAACTGCCAATGTTATACTATGAAAATACCACTAAAAATCAGCATGTGACATTCAATTCAGGATTTTCACAAATAAGCACAATAATGGCAGATATTGGTTAAAATTCTAATAAGATTTCAAATGTTTCAACACCTACACTATCTTGTCGAACTGTAACAAGTATTTCCAAAAACAATGAATACCAGGTCAGTGGGATGGTTTGTTAATCAAATTCACAAGAGTGCAGTGGGGAAAACATGTTCAGACAGTGTAACCTTTTCTGATCCACACTAAGTAACCGGTTGTTGGGTACAATATCTTCAATCCGTAATTTCAGCTGAGCTGGATAACACTTAACTGTTTTTGAGTGAATAATATCAATTACCCAGTATCTTATTTTCCGTACAATTGGATGGATTAACAGTTAGAGTGGCACTGCAGAAAGATCTTAAAATTATCTCATATAATGGCACTTCAAATATGTTATGCTATTTTGTTACAATAGGTCAACGTAAGTCAAGACAAACTGAATGAAATCATGATTAAAAGTTTACCAAATCAAACAGACAAACCATGCAGAGATAGTA
>JAHRHZ010000283.1:38261156-38291962 GCA_024137785.1 Ginglymostoma cirratum
GGATTCTCCAGCATCTGCAGTTCCTATTATCTCCGATACAATGACTCTCCTGCTCCTCTGATGGTGCCTGACCTGCTGTGTTCCTCCAGCTCCACACTGTATTGACGCTGTACCCAAGGGTGGCCTGGAGTTCAGTTTGCAGACCAGACCATGAAGACTTATTTCAAACACAAGCAGCAAATCTCCATTACTGAGTGTTTACTGCTTTTCAATAACAAAATCCTATTTGTTGTGGAATGACAATCTTCAGAGAATTCACCAAAGAATGATGTTCTTCAGAGAACTCACCAAAGACAGTTTGGCATATCCAAGTGCACAGCCAGTGCTCATTGGACCATTGATGGCCTGGGACCTCAAAACAGTTAGAGGACTTTGTGCTCAATTGTAAAACATGTGCCATCCACACAAATTAATGATGGGAGCCTCTCATTCCTATAGAATTTCCTGACAAATCCTGAACCTGATTGTGCTTGGACCTGATCATGTATGAAGGTTGTTCTTACCACATTGTTGTCAATTACCACTCAAAATGGTTTAAAGTTAAAAAAACACTGGCAAGTACGGCCACTGAAATGATTGTAAGAGTGTATGGGAGATGTTTGTTATACAATATTCCAGATGTTGTTTCTGACAATAGCCCACACTTTGTTAATAAGATATTTGAAGTAATGTCACTGGGTTTTCAATGTACCACAGGTTCACCTGGATACCCTCCGTCCAATGGACAACTAGACCAAATGCTTCAGACTGTGAAAAATCTTCTGATGAAAAATCCAGAGTTTCTCACAGTCCTATTCAGTTACCACTGCACCCTGCTGTCCTTAGGCCTGTCCCTGATGGAACTGTGGATGAAGTACAACTTAAAAAATCAACAGATCCGTTGGTTAGTACGGCCCATTCAAGGCAAACGGTCAGGTTGCTAGATCAATTGAATCTCTGATCTAACAAAAGCCAACAGACAGGTGTTTTTGTAGGGGCTTCAGGACCCTGGAGCATGCCAGTGATGATGACACAGAGCTATAAATCATTAAGCATAAATAACACCATGCGGGTCAAGTTAACACAGACTAAACTATAAACTACCCCAATCTACACTAGACCAGACAATAATCTAAAGTGACAGAGTCTTGAAAGCAGGAAAACGTGCACATATGAAAACAGATTAGTTCTTAAATAACACAAGATCGGAGCCTGTTATGTTTATGAATACCATCTGTAACAGTATTTAGTATTAATGTACAATAAGTAGTGTTACATTTAGGTCTGAGCCTGAAGACCATTTTTGACTTAGCCTTCTCTTCAACCAGTGTGTCCTGAGCCCAAACTCAGAGTGCAGCATCAAACCATATAATGAAAGTGGGAAGACAGTGAATAGGCAGAAATTGTTTATATTGGATTTTTGTGGATAGAATATACCAGGCAAGAATTTTCAGGTAGGTGATAGTGTTTTACCTGTGTTGCAATAACTTGACCAGGGGCATGGCTAATTCTGGAGAACAACTCTTCAGTATTATTTCTGGAATGTTGTTCTGGATTCATACCCTTTGAAGTATCCAGTGCCCTCAGCCATTTTATTTTTGGTTTCACATGAAGTGAACCGAACTGATTAAGAACTGACATCTGTGCTGGAGATCTCAAGAGGAAGCTGAGATGAATCATTCACTTGGCACTTCTGATTAAAGATGGTTGCAAGCATGTAAGTCTTGTCATTTGCTCTGTTGTGCCAGACTCCCCCATGATTAAGGATGAAGACATTTGTAAAGTTTCCTCCTGTGGTCAGTTGTTAAATTGTCCACAACCATTCACAACTTACTCTAGCAGGATTCCAGAGCTTTGATCTGATCTGTTGGCTATGGGATTATGTAGCTATTTCTGTCTCATGCTGTTTCTGCTGCTTGTAATGAAAGTAGTCCTGTGTTGTCGCTTTATCTGCTTTACACTTCATTTTTAGTAATGCATGGTGCTGCTTCTGGAATGCTCTCCTGCACTCCTCACTGAAACAGGGTTGATCACCTGGCTTAAAATCAGAAAGTGTTGGAGAAACTCAGCTGGTCTGGCAGCATCTGTGGAAAGTAACAGAGTGAATATTTGAAGTCCAGTGTGACATCTTTTCAGAACACATTGTTTGGTCATTCATTTGTGGAAGCTCCTCTGTGCATATATTTGCTGCTATGTTTCCTCTCAATAATAACTCAATTTCAGTTTTATTTCATTCATGTTCATTTTTTCACTAAACTTAGAGTTCCTACGTCATTTCCTTCAAGAATTCAGACAGGCAGTCTGATGGCACAATGTCGTTTCTGGTTTTTACATTATAATTATTTAATTAGGTAATGTATTTCATCCAATCAGGTAACAGACCTTTGATTGCTGTTTCAACAAAGTCACTAACTGATTTGGTTAAATAAGTTAATGACAAGTAGAATCATTGTAAACAATGAGCACAGTACTCAAATCATTAAGGTTAATGTTAATAGTAATTTATACCCCTCTGAGTCAAGAGAGATATCAGTTGTGAAGGAAAGTATATCAGAAACAGAGAGGACTGGATTATGAAGAAGGTTCCAAAAAGAACAAGTATTGAGTGAAAAATGGACGAGAAAACATTGTCATATGTATTTCAAAGACTAAGTTTTTGGCTCATGATGGAAGTTGGTACTGATTTGCTTTCTGGCAAGTGGTGGTAAGAGGCATAAGTAGTCTATCAGAATGTAGAGGAAAGGGAAATTTCTTTCTCACTGGCTAAGGGTTTGAGATGCTGTTTATGGATGGCAGATTTGTTTTAAGTAGGGGATGGGAATGGAGGACAAACATAAGTCTAATGAGGATGGTGATTTGTTGCAGGATAGGAAGCGAGAACTAAGTTTGTACTTCTTGCTTAATTCAAAAGTAATTTTTTCTCAAGGTAATTTCACAATACTGAACCTTCTAACCTGTTTCATTGTAATATTTACTATTTGCCCCTACATCAGGGTGTCTTTATCTACAATTGCAGCATTAGAATTATTTCTCTTTACCACCAACCTAAATCATAGAAAGGCCACTATTTCCTAGACCTACACTCAACCTCTTTTTAACTGCATTCACATCTATTTCCATGCTGTCAATAAGTTCATCATATCCACAAAATGTATGGTCTATTTCTTCATCAGTCTGCCTTTCCTCTACGAAGTCCTTGAATGTTTTGTCACCTTCCAAACCAGTAACTATCGCTCTCACAACTTCATGTTTAAACCTCTCTACTCAAACTTTTATCCTTGCCACAACCCTGAAACAACTTTAACTAAATTCGGTGATCCCCATTTCTAAGTCTATTTTTAACATTGACAATGACACATCCTCCTCCATTGTTGCATTGCCTCACTCAGTATGAATGCTTTTTTGTTGGTTCTGTTCTTATCTAATCAGTCATAGCTACAGCATCTTCACCTACTTCTGTACCATTACCTCTGAAGCACACAAGTAACCTAACCTTGGCATCCTCCTCCTCCGTGCATGCAATCATGATACCTAGGTTTACCCTTCCACCAATGCTCTCAATCTCTCCACTGCCTCTATGCCATTAGACTAGTTATTAACATCTAATATTAGATCAGCTATTATTTCTTTAATAAAAATGTCTTTTAATAATTAAAGCATCTCTTTCTTAGCCCAGATAATTTAACCTTTAGCAAAACATATTAGCAGTGTAACAGCATTAGTAGTGCAGCTTTAATAAATAATAACCTTGTTGAATCCATTGCTTTTTGATGGTCTGAAAGGGGATTTACACATGAAGGCGGAGACATGGTTAGGTGTTAAATGAATATTTTGCATACGTCTTTACCAAGGAAGGAGATGCTGCCCAGGCCATGGTAATACAAGAGGAAACTCAGTCACTAGAAGAGTTTAAAATTGATAAGAAGGAGGTATTGGGCAGACGCTCAGTACTTAAATGTGACAAGACACTAAGAGAGGCCCCCAAGTATATGTATGGAAGTGAGAGAGGAAATTGTAGTCACTGGCAATAATCTTTCAAGCTTCCCTAGATTAAAGCGTAGCACCAAATGACTGGAGAATTGCAAATGTAACACTCTTGTTCAAAAAACATGGCAGGATAAGCCCAGCAATTGCAGACCAGTTTAACCTGAATGATGGGGAACCATCTTGAAACAATTATTTGTTTGTTAAAGTCACATGGAAAAATGTGGATTTATCAGGAGGGTGACACATTGATTTCTTAAGGAGAAATCATGGTTGACTAACTTGCTAGAGTTATCAGTGCAGTGCTACACTGACTTGTGAGAAAAGTTATAGGTCATGGAATAAATAGGACTTTGACAATGTGGACACAGATTTAGCTGCGCGATAAGAAGCAAAGACTGATACATCATAGATAGATTGTGGGCAGGAGGATCGTCTCTAATGGATTTGGTTCCGTTTTGGTACCCTTTCCTGCTGAACATAATTGATCCAAACCTTGGTACACAGTGGACAGTTTCCAAGTTTGTGGACGATGCAAAACATTGAAGCATTGTAAACTGTAAGGACAGTGTAAAACTGTTAAAAAGACATTGACAAGTGGGCAGATAAGTGGTAAATTATGGAAACAAGTGAGGTGACACATTTTGGTAGAAAGAAGATGGAGAGACAGGATAAAATAAAGTGTGAAATGCTAAAAAGAGTTCAGGAGCACAGAGACCTAAGTGTACATGTGCATAAGCCACTAAATATTGCGGGAAATGTAAAATGATAGCTAATAAGGCATACATATAATAAAGGTTTTATTAATTGGGGCTTAAAGTACAAGAATAAGGAAGTTTGCTAAACTTGTATAAGGTACTAGGTTAAGCTTCATCTGGAGTACTGCGTACAGTTCTGGGTGCTACACTTTAGGAATAATTTGAACACATTGGAGAGAGTGCAAAAATGGTTTATGAGAATTATTTTGGGAATGAGAAACTTCAAGTTATGAAGGTAAAGTGGAGAAGTGGGGACTGTTTTTCTTGAAGAGCTGTGGTCAGTGTAGATTTGATAGAAGTTTTCAAAGTCATGACTGGGCAGGACAGAATGGGTAGGGAGAAACTGTTCCCTTTATTCATAAAAGGGATTGAGAACAAGAGGACACAGATATAAGCTAATTTGAAAATTAAACAAATGTAATGTGAGAAAAAACTCTTTCACAGCATTGGAATATGCAACCTAAAGTGTCGTGATGGCAGGTTTAATTGGGGTATTCAAGTGGGCATTTAGATCATTACTTAAATAGAAACAATTTTGAGCGTTGTGGGGAGAAAGGCAGGAGATTGGCAGTAAGTCATAACGCTCATTCAAAGAGCTAGTGCAGACACGAGGGGCCAAGCTGCATCCTTCAGCATCTTAATAATTCTGTGACTCTGAAGTTTAATAAACGTTAATGAGGTCTTTTCTCCAAGCTTATTTTTGTTACCTTTCTGTCATTGCCTGAATAGACAAATCTGTGAGAATAATCAATTGGCAACCATATCTTCAATAATTATCATACAGGGTCCTCCATCTCCCTTTTGCTGGACTCGCATATCATTTAGTTTCACCTTAATTTGAGACCTTGGTTGTGTAATGGTAAGGATACTCAAAGTTTTTTTTATTAAACATTTTCTTAGCTTCTAATGATTGTAAGCAGTTTATCAACAAAATAACTTTTATAGATTTTAGTTATATTTGTGACCAAAATATTTGAATCACTATGTCTTAGATTTTGTAAATGCGTTTAAATGATTCATAGGTCAATATTTTGAAACTAGATGGGAAATGTAGGAATACAGGGAAAGGGTAGGAAGGTGGGTCTGGGTGGGATACTCTTCAGTGTGTCGATGTGGACTTATTGGGCCGAATGACCTGTTTCCACACTATAGGATTCTGTGACCATCACCAATAAGAGAGAACCTAATCATCGTCCCTTGGCATTCAATGGTGTTACCATCACTGAGTTCCCCACTACCAACATCCTGGAGGTCACCATTGATCAGAAGCTCAACTGGACTCACCACATTAACAGACTGGCTACTAGAGCAGGCCAGAAGCAGGGAATACTGTGGCGAGTAACTCACCTCCTGGATTCTCAAAGCCTGACCACCATCTACAAGGCACAAGTCAGGAGTGTGATGGAATACTCCCCACTTGCTTGGAAGAGTGCAGCCCCAACAACACTCAAGAAGTTTGACACCATCCAGGAAAAAGCAGGCCACTTGATTGGCTCTACATCTACAAGGATTCACTCCCTCCACCACAGACGCTCAGTAGCGGCAGTGTATACTGTCTACAAGATGCACTGCAGAAATTCACCAAAGATCCTCAGACAGCACCTTCCAAACCCACGACCACTTCCATCTAGAGGGACAAGGGCATCAGACATAAGGAACACCACCACCTCCGAGTTCCCCTCCGAATCACTCACCATCCTGACTTGGAAATATATCGCCGTTCCTTCACTGTCGCTGGGTCAAAATCCTGGAATTCCCTCCCTAATAGCATTGTGGGTCAACCCACAGCAGGAGGACTGTAGTGGTTCAAGATGGCAGCTCACCACCACCTTCTCAAGGGCAAGAAATGCTGGCTAGTCAGCGATGCCCACATCCCACAAAATGAATTTTAAAAAAATCTGTGAAATTAAAAATCATTTGCTCACCTGATGAATTGAACAATAGAAACCATAAGTTTGCAGCTTGGTTTGTGACAAGTTAGCTGATCTTGAATGAACCAGAAATTTGGTTATTTGCAACTGACCACATTGCATCAGAACTAGAGAGGAGAGAAAAAAAATCAGTGAGAGCTTTTATTCCCTTAAATCTGTAGAAATCATGCTGCTTCTCACCATCTATTTTGAGTCATGAATGGAGTGAACTAGAGTGATAAAATAATTGCTCACCTTCTTTCTTTATTAAACAATAAATCATGTTTTAAATAATTTTACATTGCACCAGCCTTATATTACCATTAACAGTTCTCAGAAGTGAGATTCATGTTGCACCCAAATGGGAACAATAAAACATTTGGGATTTGCAAAGACCAACCACTTAGACCAAACTAAATCACGCCTTCTTACCATCAACAAGTTGTCTGTAGTTTGCTCGTGGGCACACAGGACCTAAAACACCGGGGTAAATAACATATGATATAAAATGAGAGTGTTACTGCTCAGATTTGGAACGGCAAAACATTGTGTAAGAGCATTCTGTGCCAAGTTTACAGTGGGCATTGTACCACTGGAGAGGTTGTGGTACAACATCATTCAAGGGATAGTTAAACTGAAGGAGAACTAAACCCTCAATTGTGCAGTGTCTCCAGCAATCATAGTCAGATTGATGACAGATAGTGAGACCAAGAAGAAGGAATTCTTCTTCATTGCTGATCTAGAAAGATTTCCCAATAGTTTTACTTTCATCTATTCATTGCCATGGGAGATTTTGTCTATAGGAGAAATGTTGATCTGTCAGACTTGTCAGTTTGTGTGAAACAATTACAAGGAGACACATTCAAAGGATAAGTGATGAAGAGCACCTTTTTTGGTGGATTTTAATAAGATTGTAAATAAGACAATATATGAAAAGAAAACCATTTGGCCCATGAACCAACACTGTCATTCAACAAGATCAAGGCTGATCTAATTGCAGCTTTAACATCCTTTCCTGCCTAACACCCATAACTTTTGATTCCTTTATAGATCAAAAGTCTGTTTAATTCTACGTTAATTATATTTATTATGAACATAGAAATATACTAAATAGGAGCAGAACTAGACCATCAGCCTCTTGAGCCAGCTCCACCATTCGATAGGATGATTCTGATCTGTTTGTGTTTTGAATTCCACATTCCCATCTAATCCTGGTATGCTTTGATTCCCTTGACTAAAAGGAATCTATCCACCTCTGACTTACAAACATTTAAGGACCCTACCTCCATCATCACCCAAATCAAACAACTCCAAAGACACACAATCTTGGAGAGAAAATATTCCTCTTCATCAATGTCCTGAAAGGCAACCTTAAATTTAAAAATAGTGTCCCCTTGCTCTGGACTTATCCACAAGAGAAAATATGCTTTCCCACATCCAAACCCAGCCTCCACTGAGCTCCAAGGAGAGTTCCAAAGACTAACAATTCTCTGAGAGAAGAAATTTGTCCTCATTTCTGACTTTATTGGAAGACCCCTTATTTTTAAGCAATGCCTGTTGTTTTTAAATTCACACTGCAAAAAATTGTTCCCAAATTAAACTCTGTCAAGCACCCTCAAAATCTTATATAATTCAACAAGATACCTCTCATTCTTCAAAAGTGTTCTAGGTCCAACCTCCTCAACATTTCCTCATAAGATAATCCTTTTATCCCAGAAATCAGCCAAGTGAACCTTTTGTGAACTGCTTCCAATGCGAGTACACCCTGTTATATGAGTAAATGGCTCAGAAAGGATTAATATAGGAGATTGCATTAGGCTCCACTTAATCTGATGATGCCATACAGTCCTATGTGATGAATTGAGGAGTACAGCTCCAGGTCCCAATATGGCCCAAAGTTTTATCTCCCACTCCTGATACTCTTAGTAAATATATCTTAACAGTCAATGTAACTTCAACATATTGCAATCAATTAATAAGCTACATCTTGCTGTTAAAACAAATGTCTCTTCTTGTTAATACTCAGTAATGATTCATCCTCAACATGGTTAATCAAACAGGCTGTTTGACCCAGCATGGACAGAATAATTGGTTGTGGCGTTCCTCCCCAGTAATCAGCTGGTAGTAGTTAGTTTCAAAAAAAATAAGACATATCACTGCTTAAGTAAGGTGATCAAAATTATACACAGTACACTAGGTGCAGTCTTATCAATGTCCTGTGCAGTTGTAACAAGATACTCAGACTTTATACTTCACCTCCCTTGCAATAACGTACAGCATTCTATTCATCTTCCTTATTAGTTGCTACACATATCAAATGAAAAAACACAAGCAAAACTATTGCTGTTATGATACTGACTTGAAACACCCATGGAGAGATGATTGGGCTTTATTTGTTGGAAATGCTCACTGCATTTCATTTGAATCATGTTTATTCACTCTTGGAATAAAGGCACTGCTGGCTGGCCAGCATTTATTACCATTCCTTACTTGTCCTTGAGAAGATGGTAGTGAGCTGATTTCTTGAACCGCTGCAGTCCCTGTGCTATAGGTAGACCTACAATATCATTTAGGAGGGAATTCCAAGATTTTAACCCACTGGTAATGAGAAAAAACAGCAATATATTTCCAAGTTAGCCTGGTGAAGGGCTTGGAGAGTAACATGTATCTGATGCCCTTGTGCACCTAGATGGAATTAGTCATGGGTTTAGAAAATGCTGTCTAAGGATCTTTGACAAATTTCTGCAGTGTATCTTGTAGATGATACACACAGCTTCCACTAAGTGTCAGTGTTGGAGGGAATGGATGTTTGTGGATAAGGTGCCAATCAAGAGGGCTGCTTTCTCCTGAATGATATCAAGCTCCTTTAGTATTGCTGACATCGTCCAAAGTAAAGCAGTTCCACTTGATTGGATAGAATAAAAAAGGTTCTGTCTTTGTTTTTTGCTTTGCAGATGGACATGCTTGTGCAGTCTTCTCCTCCAGTCAATTGTTTAATTATGCACGACAATTCACAACAAGGTGTGGTAGGACTGCAGAACTTTGATCTTATCAATTATTTTTGAAATGCTGAATTCTGACGTCAATGTGCTGCTTCTGCAAAAATGAGGTGTGGGTTGGCAGTTTTTTTTAAGGTATGCCCACCCCTGCACTCCTCATTGAACCTGGATTGTTCTCCCACTTTAATGGTAATGGATAGAGTGAGGGTTTCACCAAGCCTTGAGGTTAGAGATTGTGTTTGAATACAATTCGACTGCTGCTGATGGCTTGCAGCACCCCTTAGATGTTCACTTTCAGCTGCTAGTTCTGCCTGAATCTATCTCATTTAGTATGGTGATAACTCTTTCTGCACAACATAATTGAGAATGTCACAGTGTGAAGATGAAATGTTACCTCCATAATGACAGTGTGGTGGCCCCGCCTGCAAATAATATAATGGCTAGGTGCTTATGTGACAGGTAGATAGTGTGGACAAAGTCAAAGTTTTCATAGTTTTTCACTCTTGTTGGTTCTCTCATTGCCTGCACTAGTTTCAGTTTAACTGATACAACCCTCAGGACTTGGTCAATTCTGTGGGGAGTGGTACATCCAAACCATGATGGGCATTGAGTCTTCTATCTAGCTCTGAGCTCTTGTTGACCTTAATATTTATAGAGTCACAGTGTCATTCAGCATGGAAACAGACCCTTCGGTCCTACCAGTCCATGCTGACCAAAATTCAAAACTAAACTAGTCCCACGTGCCTGCTCCTGGCCCATACCCCTCCAAACCTTTCCTTTTCATGTATTTACCTAAGTGTCTTTTAAATGTTGTAACTGTGCCCACATCCACCACTTTCTCAGGAAGTTCATTCCACATGCGAACCACCCTCCGTGTAAACATTTGCCCCTCATGTACTATTAAAGTCTCTCTCCTCTCACCTTAAAAGTATGCCCCCATCCTAGGGAAAAGACACCTACCATTGACCACATATGTGCCCCTCGTGATTTTATAAAACTCTATAAGGTCACCTTTCAACATCCTACGTTCCAGTGAAAAAAGTCCCAGTCTATCCAGCCTTTCTTTATAATTCAAACCTTCCATACTCAGCAACATCCTGGTAAATCTCTTCCAGAGGGTGCTAGTGAGATAGATTTTGCCAGTTTTGCTGCACAAGATCTGCCTTTGTTATTTCCATTGCTTGAGTTAATGCTGAATAAGTGAATAAATTAATTCTTGTATGAGTTTTGTTGCAGTTTGATACAGCTGAGTGGCTTACTTGATTACATCAGACAGCAATTGAGAATGAATGCTTTGCTGTGCATCTGGAGTTACATGTCAGTCAGACTTGATAAAGATAGCAATTATCTTCCCCTGATGGACATTAGCGAAACAGGTAGGATTTTACACCAATCCAGTCGTTTCATGATAGTCATTACAGAGACGAGCTTTAATGCCAAAATTATTAATTAGTTGAAGTTAAATTCCCCAGCTGCCATGGTGAGATTTGGACTCATCCTTCTGGAGAATTCTTCTTGGCCTTTGGATTACTAGTCCAGGAACATTACCACTGAGCCAGTGCCCTCGACTTAAGATCCTTTCATGTTTTGTTTCATTTTCTCACTGAACAAATATACATGAAATGAATAACCCTAATGGACACTGGCTTCTCCTACAGCAACAGATTATTGAACAGTGGAGTGATGCATATCATGCAAATGTAGTGTGGCATCTTCAAAGGAAGACAGGACATTAACGCCACTGCATTGAACCTCATTCAAAAACTCATCCAATTACTTAAAATTATACAGCAATCCGACTAACTAACTTACAAGTCCTGGCACATAGCAAGGATTTTTTTTTTGAGTGGGATTGTGAGACTAGCAGTTTAGTTGAGTAAAAATGCTGAATGGGTGCAATGTGAATTGAACCAGATTTTCAGAGGAACGGCATTCTCTTACAGGTTGCCACTGCACTCCTTTCTTAGGCAATGGGAAAGCTCTGTGTTTCTGACAGCAAGTTCTGATCAGGATCCCTTCAGAAACGCAAAGCCTTACTTGCATCCTGACAGCTATCCCGCATGGCAGAACTTTAGGCGAAGACAAACCAGACCTCCATCTCACTACAGTCAACTGCCATGGTCTGGAATATAGGTATAAATCATAATCAGTCACTTTGACAGTCAAACAGCAAGTGTGAGGATAGTGCCAGGAGGATACAAAGCCAGGTGGGTGGGGGCTAGGTGCCAGGTAAGTCTAGTGCCAGGTAGTTACAGCACCATGTGGGTAGGGGGTAGGTTGCTGGGGGTAAGGTGCCAGATAGGTAAGGTGCCAGTTGAGTGCCAACATGCAGGTTAGTCAGGATGGTGATGGAATGTTCAGGGTAGGTTTGGGTGTGTGGGAGATAATGAATCCAGCAGGCAGTGGGGTAGTATTGAGTCCTAGCAGTGGGCTGAGGAAATGTTGTTTGTCAAGTCAGTGCAATGTCAGGTCTTGGCAAGGGGGAAGGGGATGTCAGGTCCAGCAGCAGGGCAGGTGTGACAGGCCCAGAGAGGAGGAAGAGTAGCATCAGGCCAAGAGCTAGGGGGCATCAGATCTGGCAGTAGGCAGTGATGTTGTGAGAGGCAGAGCAGGAGAAGGGCAGTCAGGATCAGAGGTGGTTACTTTGCAAAACAAGATAGGCATTCTATTGAAAGAGCAGCAAACACCTCTAGCACTGCAGCTTCACAGCGCCAAGGACCTGGGCTCAATTCCAGCCTTGGGTGACTGTTTGTGTGGAGTTTACATGTTCTCCCGATGTCTGTGTGGGTTTCCTCCGGGTGGTCCAATTTCCTCCCACAGTCCAAAGGTGTACAGATTAGGTGGACTAGCCATGCTAAATTGCCCATAGTGTCCAGAGATGTGCAGGCTAGGTGGATTAGCCACGAGAAAGGTTACAGAGGTAGCGTAGGGGGCTAGGTCTGGGTGGGATGCTCTTCGGAGGGGCAGTGTTGACTCAGTGGGCCGTATGGCCCATGGGGATTCTATGATTCTATGAATTATATTTCTGAGAGGACAATTATTTGCCATTGCTTTGCAAAGTAACACATTTTAGTACAATTTATATTACCCTATCAATTTATTTTTCAATTTTTAAAAAAACCCTTATAGTGAAATACAGTCTTTAACAATTGCCTCTGTTATGGATCATTACTTGTTTGTATGGCTTTGCTTTTCCATCTACCTATGTGAGGTACAATCAGTAATAGCCACAAATGCAGATGCAAATTTTGTTTAATTTAGATAGCACAATTCATAGAACCCCGACAGTGTGGAAAGAGGCCATTCAGCCCATTGAGACTGTACTGATCCTCTGAAGAGCATCCCCACTTTTACCTTGGCTAACTTATCTAGGCTGCACATCCCTGGACACTATGGGTAAGTTAATATGGCCAATCCTCCAGCTAATTTGCACAGCTTTGGCTCATTGGAGGAAACCAGGGCACCCATTGGGAAGTCTTGCAGACACTGGGAGAATATGCAAACTTCAAATGGGCAGTCACCCAAGGCTGAAATCGAACCCAGGTCCCTGACCCTGTGAGGCAGCAGTACTAACCACTGAGCCACTGTACCACATCAAACAGGAATAGGAGGATACAGTCAAACTTCAAGAATTAGATTTTTTAAAAAATCATTCATTTCAACGTTTCCTGTTATTACAACATTAACTCTGATTTCTCTTGCAGATGATGCCAAGTTTGCTGTGTTTCTCCAGCAATTTCTGCTTTTGTTTGTTTCAGATCTCCAACGTCCCCAGTTCATAGAGACCCTGCAGTGTGGAAACAGGCCATTCAGCCCAACAAGTCCACACCGCCCCTCTGAAGAGCATCCCACCCAGACTCATTCTCCTATATTTCCCATGTCTAACCCACCTAACCTAAACATCCCTGAACACTATGGGCAATTTAGCATGGCCAATGCACCTACCCTACGCATCTTTGCACTGTGGGAGGAAACCGGAGAAAACCCACGCAGACACGTGGAGAACGTGCAAACTCCACACAGGCAGTCACCCGAGGGGGGAATTGAAGCAGGGTCCCTGGTGCTGCGAGGCAGCATTGCTAACCACTGAGCCACTGTGCTGCCCGTGCCTCAGGAAATGTTCTGAAGAGGGGTCACTGGACCCAAAACGTTAACTCTGATTTCTCTTCACAGGTTCTGCCAGACCTGCTGAGCTTTTCCAGCAACTTCTGTTTTTGTCCCTGATTTACGGCATCTGCAGTTCTTTGTTTTATAAAACTGACCTGCACTTTCTGCAGCCTTTAAAGAGGACCAGGTACTGGAGAATGTGAATAATGCTTTATTTGAAAAATTTCCTTTGCTTTTTGTAGTGAACTTTTATTAGTTTTGCCCATCTAAAAATTTGCATTTTTATTAGATTTTGGGGGTGATGACTTGGGTCAAGCCAGTGTCACCCTCTGTGTTAAGAAAAATGACCTGCATTCACAAAGGAAAATGTGAACACAATGTGCTACATGATCACTGTCTGGAAACTGCAAATGATACAGCCATGAAAATAAACAACAATTCTGTAACTCTTATATTCTGTGACTGAGCAAACATTGCTGATATCATATAGATTTGAGAGAAAAATATCACTGAGGCCTAACTGAGTTTAATGTCTGTTTAGTATGTTGGGGATGTGATAAGGTAATGTTAATTAAACTATGAAATGGCTTGTCTCTCTGTGGTTTGCATTCTATGTCAGAGAAATCAATTCACTTACTCAAACTGATCAAGATTTAATTAACATCGCTGTGTGCAATTACTCAATAATTAAAGTAATTTAGCTCCTTCCTTTGACTCTTGGTGTCACTGAACAGGCATTTTTAACACCAAGTGGGGAGATAATTAACTAATGGAACAGCTGAAGGCAGGATCAGCTAGACCAGTTGATTTTAATTACTCACAAATTTACCTACTGGTCAGATAAGGCAGCACATCAAATGAGTTTGCTGGAATCTGCATTTTTGTTAAGCAACTGTACAAAGTTCTCCATAAATACAGCACAAGATACACTGACTTATTTTATTTTCTTGGTCTTTGCAATGCAAAGGGCATGGTCACTGCCACCTCCAAAACCTCACGTAGCAGGAATAATGATTGGAACGAGGTCAACCAAGTGGAGCTTATAGAATATGAGTTCCCTGATTGGGGCTGTTAACATGGTCCAATCAGGGAGTCCTGGCTGACAGATATAAACAGGAGTGTCGGGGTTCTGTTCATTCTAGGAGCTAGTTCTGTGCTAGCTGTGTCGGTGTTATGTACTATGCATGTGTAAATAAAGGATGACTTGGTGATGGGATACCTGCCTTCATGGAGTTATTTCAATGGCGATGAGAGAAAATCCCTGAAGAGATTCACTTGCTACAGTTGTCTTTGAATAAGGCTAAGCATTTCTGGCATCAAGGAGTTATTTGGAAGTTTGACTCATTCGATCCTACTGTTGAAGACCAGGCCCAGAATGTGGAAAGAATGCTTTATCTTTTCTGGGCAAATGATATTGGGGCAGACAAAATGCAATGAGTAATTCTCCTGACACCTTGTGGACCTGCAGCTTTTTTGGTTATTGGAAGCCTAACATTCCCTGAAGCACCAAATACTAAAACCTTTCAAGAGTTAGCTAAGGAATATTACGACCCCAAGCCTCCTCTAATTCTGAAATGCTATCGGTTTAACTCAGCAATTCAAGAAGCAGGGGAAACCATATCGGGACAGTTGATGAGGTTAAGGTGACTGGCATAGGCATGTCATTTTGGTTTAACCCTAAGTGAGATGTTGAGAGACTGTTTGGTATGTGGGATTGATGATGTAACCATGCAAAAGTGCCTACTAGCTGAAGCCCAACTGGACTTCAAAAGGCACTACACTGCCATTAGAAAATGCAACAAATGGAGCATATGAGTTGCAGGGTATTCCTACGGAAATGGACACACTCACGTAGCCAACTGAGCATGGGGACCACCATGTGAGTGAAAACAATTACATAGCCTCACTCAAGACATATCCTGAACAAGGCACTCTAGTTCAGCCCACAGCAAAATCCCAAGACAAAACCAAGCCTCGGCCAAACAGCTTAAATTTTCTCAAGGATCTCAAGCAGGCCATTGTAGTTGCTGCTGGTGTATGGACTCAAGGCTGAAAAAGAGTCCCACTAGGCTTGAACAAATATGAGAACTCATAGGCCCATATCCAGGAGAGTGCACACCCCAGAAAGCCCACCTACGTCTGGTTTGGAACAGTTAAATTGCTTAGCAGCATCTAAATCAGAACCAATCAAAATAAATGTCTGGTTAAATGGTTGCTCAGTTCTAATGGAGGTCGATACTGGCAGGGCTGTATCAGTGATTGTGGAACCAGTCTTTACCAGGATTCGCTCTGGACTCCAACCCTTAAATTTGTGCAAGACCTCAGCCAGGCTGCAAACCTATACCTGGAAACCTTTACAGATTAAAGGTACAACTTCGGTTCCAGTCTCTTATGAGAAGCAGCTGGTTCAGTTTCAATCGATCATAGTCAAAGGCTCGGGCCCAAGCTTTATGGGTTGAAACTGGTTGAGAAAGATTCGCTTGGATTGGGTTGATATTTTATGATTAGAAAATGGCTGCCTGAGTGAAGTCCTATCCAGAAGTTTTTCAGGAAAGTCTGCGGACTATCAAAGGGCCAAGGCCATCTTACATGTCAACCAAGAAATGATTCCATGATTTCTGCAAGGCCCGCCCAGTGCCAGTTGCCTTATGAGCAAAAGTCGAGGTGGAAATCTGGAAGATGGAAGCTGGAAAGTGAAGGAATCATCAAATCAATACAGTTTGTAGAATGGGCAGCATCAGTCATACCAACAGTGAAGCCTGACGAGTCAGTTCGCCTTTGTGGTGATTGCAAACGAGCATTAAACCGTGTTTCACAGGGGGATAAATACCCAATTCCTCACATAGAGGACTTGTACACAAAACTGGTGGAGCGGGGTGTTGTCCTTGACAAAGCTGGACATGAGCCATGTGTACCTGCAATTGCAATTAGATGAGGATTCCAAGAAGCATGCCACACTTATAACCATAAGGGTTTGTAGCAATATACGAGACTGTCATTTGGGATATCAACAGCCTGTGCCATTTTTCAGAGGACAATAGAGAACAGCCCAGGTCACTATTTATTTGGATGATGTGCTAATAACAGGGAAGACCAATAATGAGCATTTAGAAAACTTAGACGTAGTACTTAAAAGTTTCCCCAAGGTGCGTGTACACTTTAGGAGGGAAAAATATGTGTTCCAGGCACCCCAACTGATCTACTTAGGCTGCAGGGTCAACAAGTCCAGGTTACACCTGTTGGAAGATAAACTGAGGGCAGTCACTTGTACCAGTCTGTACTGGAGCTTAGGTCTTTCCTTGAGCTGGTGAAGGTTCATACCTAATCTAGTGTCTATCATGGCACCCATACATCTGCTATTGAAAAACGGTCAGCCTTGGAAATGGTTTTGTGGGCAAGATGTAGCCTTTAGGGAAGTGAAGAAGCAGCCTTCATTGTCTAAAGTGTTGGCACACTCGGATCCAAGCAATTTGTAGTGCTGACATACGATGCCTCTCTGTATGGTACCAGGGTAGTGTTGGCTCACCGGTGGCCCAGCTGACAGGAGTGCCCCACAACATATGCTTCCCAGACTTTAGCTGATGCCGAATGAAGATATGCCCAGATAGAGAATGACGGTTTGGTGGTCATCTTTGGTGTGAGAAACTTCCATCAATACCTTTAGGAATGTGGGTTTATGATAGTAATGGACCACAAACCTCTGCTATGGCTACTTAAAAAGGAGAGGGCCATGCCGCCCAAAGCTTCAGATTGAATTCAGTGATGGTCTCTTATTCTGAGTGCATACAAGTTGGAACACTGTCCAGGAGGCCAGGTTGTAAATGTGGATGCTTTGAGCAGCCTCCCACCGGCAGATATACCACCAATGGTGCCACCATTAGAAGAGTCTATTTTGGTTTTAAACTATCTGGACACCTTTCCGGTCACCGCTGACAATGTTAGACTGTGGACACATAAAGATCCAGTCCTGGAAAAACTGAAACAGCTGGTGGTTATGGCGGGGAGCAAAGGGGCCATCACAACCAGAACCGAAATCTTTCTGCATCCTGCAAGATCTGGTCACTGTAGAGAGCAGCATATTATTACAGGGAGCAACAGTGATTGTCCCTGGCAAAGGTCACTGCCAGATCCTGAATGCCAACAGGGTCATCCAGAGATTTCCAAAAAATTTCCAAAAATTTTCCAAATTTCCAAAAATTTCCAAAATTAGAACGGAAATGAGGAAACATTTCTTCAGCCAGAGAGTGGTGGGCCTGTGGAATTCGTTGCCAAGGAGCGCAGTGGAGGCCGGGACGTTGAATGTCTTCCAGGCAGAGATTGATAAATTCTTGATCTCGCAAGGAATCAAGGGCTGCGGGGAGAGTGCGGGTAAGTGGAGTTGAAATGCCCATCAGCCATGATTAAATGGCGGAGTGGACTCGATGGGCCGAATGGCCTTACTTCCACTCCTATGTCTTATGGTCTTATGGTCTTAAAATGAAGACATTGACGAGAATATATGTCTGGTGGCCAAATTAGATACCAACTTAGGTGGAGCAGTGCCCAGACTGCTAACAAGGATAAGAATTACCACCAGTGGCTCCCCAACATTCATGGGTATAGTTGGGTAAATCCAGGACTTGGTTACATATCAACTCTGCCAGTCCTTCCACGGGCTGTATGTTTTTAGTTATTGTGGTCACCCATTCAAAGTGATTAGACATGCATTGAGCTCATTCATCAAACATAGGAATGACAATTGAAAAGTTCCACGCGTCTTTTGCAATACACAGATCCCCGGAGCTGTTGGTCACAGACAGCGAGCCATCATTTGCCCTCAGGGAATTCAAATATTTGCTGTAGTCAAATAGCATTGGGCATGTAAGGGCATCTATACTATCCATCAACCAATAGTCTAGCAGAAAGAGCAGTCCAAACTTTGAAGGTAGGCTTAAAGAAACAGTCTACAGCTTTACTCGGTATCAAACTGTCCTGGTTCCTGTTTGATTTTCAGACCACCCCTCACACAACTACATGGACCAGCAGACTTGCTAACAAGGAGAAGACTCCACACTCCACTCTGGTGTGGTGACCCAGAGCAGCCCTATGGTCCTTTAGGACAATGACAACTTTACTTTGCTACGCACATTCACCCCATGTTATTACCCATCAATCCTCAATTATAAGGCTGTATTCAATCTAACTGAGCCAGGACATCATGTACTACTAAGTAAATTGATCTTCAAAATCTGTAGAACATATGCCAAGATGATGAGAGAATAAAAACCACATCTGAGCCATAAGTGACAGCTCCCCTTTCCCTGGGAAAGACACACTTGATTCAGTATTGTGTCTATATTATTACAGTCTGTCTGCCACAGTGCAGGATCAACCTGATAATCTGACAGCATATCACCTTAACTCTGACAGGTATTCATATTACATTGCATTATTTCAGCAGACTTGGGAGCATTTGCAGTCATAGGAAAATCTTCAAATGATTGCTTCCTAAGCTCCCTTTTATCATTACTGCTAGGTCAATTGAAAATACTTATCAACACTGCTTTTATGATTGGACCCTGCTGGAATCAAGCCTCACCCATTGGAATCAAACGTCTGAAAACTGGAGACACATTCCTATGACATTGCTTTCCAACCTTCTGTTATGGACCCTTAGAGTGGGACATCTAATAGGAATTTTATATATTTTCTTATAATGGAGACAGAATATAAGCAGCTTATATATTTCAGAATTTCTGTTTACCTTTTTGCAAATTTGAGAAGGCAACCCAGAATTGTAATCTCGAGACTTTTATAGATTGTCAGTAAAAAGCAGCCATATTAAAGTTTCTTGCACCTGTGCAACAAATTAGTAAGAGAAAATTCTGTACTTCAGATAAGCACGAGGTATCGCAAGGCTCTTTACAGCTAATGAATTACTTTGAAAAATAGTCACTGTTGTAATATAGGACCCACTACAGAGAATTTGTATACAGCAAACTCCCATGACAGCAATGTAATAATAAACAGCTCATCGATTTTGGTGACATTAGTTATCCTCAATAGGCAGAACACAAGGGATAACCCTTGCTCTTCTTAAAAGAAAACAGAGGCATGGTGGGTCAAATCGGCAGATAAAACCTTGGTTTATATCTCACCCAAAAGACAACAGGTCCGACGGTGTAGCAATCCTTCGTGCTATATTTGAATGTCAGTCTTGATTTCTGTGCTCAGGTCCTGGAAGGGTCTTGAAGTCAATAACTTGTATATTAGAAATGTTATCTTTCCCTAACCAGGAAATGAGAAGCACACTCCCATAACTGTTGTGACTGTTCTATTTGCAGTACAAATGTTGGCAATAGTTTTTCTTTATTTTTGTCATGATTTATATCCCAGGAAATTATAACATTTTATAGTTTGACAATGCTTGATTGAATTCCTGAAGAAAAACAATGACAAATTACCCAACTCGTGACATTATCCTCTGTACTTTATGGCACACTAAGCCTATATCTTTCTTCATTGAGTCTAATAAGAGAAGGCTGCAATGAACAAAAAGGCTAGAAGTACACACCAAACTTGTAAACACGTGAAATGAGAAAAGTTGGTCTGTTTTTTAATCATATTATTGTTTTATATCTTACCGTTGTTCTAAGATTTATTGGATCAGTTTTAACAAAGGATTTGCTCCTCAAATGTTATCTCTTTTTTTCTGTCAGATCTAAATCTAATGTTTTCTATGTTAATGTTTTTTAATTGTAATTTGTATAGACTCAGTACCGAGAGTACCAGCTGATCATGGGCTTCAGCAAGATTGACTTATGACACTCTGTTTAACAATCAGTTTCATGCCATTGCCTATTTGTCAAGGACAAGACAGTTTTCTCCTGGAGAATGTGGGCCCATACGCTTTAGTACCGAGTGAAATGAAGTGAAATAAACTGGTAAAACCATTACAGTCGTGAAATGTTTCTGAATTCAGCTTTCTTATTGAATAAATTCAAAACACATTGCAATGTGGCATGTTTTTTTGATACAGTAGAATAATGTGGCTTCAAAAACATCAATAAAAAAACAGCAGTTTAACAGCTAATTATGTGACCAGAAGAGGTTAACCAATTAATCTTTACATTGTTCTAGACTTAAGGTCCATTAATGATTTGATTTTTCAGCTCCTTAGACAAAAGGTACATTATATCATTGATTTATTTAATTTGCAGAATCATTAAATCATTCAAGGCACGTACAAAAGTCACAATCACAGGTGCCATCAGCGCACATGCAACAGCAAAACAAGAAAATAGAAAAACTAATGAATAGGAGAAATATTTAAAAATTAAAAAATTAATAGCACATAATAGTTTGCAATTACAAGCATAAATTGTTTCTCATGCATGAAGATGATGAAGTAATTTTCATGCTTTCAAAGAAGCTTATTCAATTGTAAATGAAACATGGGATATTCACATTGAATTGCAGCAGTCTTAACACTACTGTAATTATCATTTACCATAAAAACCATTTTGTTTTTTAATTCACCTCTCCAATTGACTGGCTGAAATGGAATTCCCAGCAGTTTAATCATGTGAAAAATCATTTGGTCACTGTCACCTGGAAGTTGCCAGAAAATTAAAACACAATTTCCAAATGCCTATCTGGGACTGCAGGAGGGAAATTATCCAGAAACAAAGAAACCAATTACTTCTAAATATGGGCAGTGACAACTGTGAAACAACATCTCTAGAGGATGATGAATAGCAGTCATTTGCAGCTCAAAACAGTGGTTCATTGTACAATGCAGACAATATTTTGCATAAAAAACATTATATGTTTTTCATATAAGGAACCCCCATGAGTATAATTCCTTTAAAGATTAAATTACTAGTAATTTCAGACTTAATGATGTGATGCATTGCATGCAGAAATTTAGTCTATTATTTGCTGCTTTATTAATATTTTAAAGCTTATCTGCAAGTCATGGCAATTGTGGTGTCAATCATTAGGAGCTCCTCTATTCAGAAGGCAAGAGTTAAATATGCTTGCATTTAAAATTTCACTAATCACTTGTATTACATAGGCAATAAATTCGTTGAATAAATTGACATAAATTAGTAAGAACTATGTTGAAAACTAAACACAGTTATAATAACAGAGCAAGTCACTAATTTTTGCTCATAACCCAGGTACTTTTATTTAACCAATGAACATTCTTACGGGGGTTCAGCAAAAACAGATTGGATCTGTCATGCAGCTTAAGGGGAACAGTCGGTGTTCCATAGCCCCACTAAAGTTCTGCACTGAATTATTGATTTATAAAGTGCAACAGCTCCACTTGCTGGCAGCAGGCAGTACTACGTGGGCAGAATTTCACTGCTATAAAGCACTGATGCTTTGACATTCCAGTTAAAAGATTTAGCACTTTAAATCAAACGATGAACTAATTAACAACTTGCATTAATATAGCAGTTTTAACATCACTAAAATTCCCCAGGAACAATTTCAGATATAAATAATGAAACCAAGTCAAAGAGAAGGACTTCAATAGAGAATAACAAAAGCTTTGTCAAAAAGGTATACTTGGAGTTTCACACGATGTCTATGGGGAAGAGGAGATTAACAGAAAACAATTACATTCCAAGACGAACATTCTAACAACTTAGAGATGGCAAGAGCTGCAGATGCTGGTGTCAAAATCAATACAGTGTGGAGCTGGAGCTGGATGAACACAGCAGGTCAAGCAGCATCAGAGGAGCAGGAAAGTTAGCATTTCAGATTGGGATCCTTCATCAGGACTCTTGTTAAGCACCAGCAAGTTTAGTGTACTTACAATCCTTAATGTCCGATAGGACAGAAAGAAAGCATTGGTTGAGTGTATGGATCCTACGTAGAATGGAAAACAGTACAGGTCCTTTGCAGGTCTGGGAGAGAGAGGCTGTGAGCTGGGGTAGGGTTGACTGTAGTGCGAGAAGATGCTGGCTCATGGCTGCAAACGTGAAGCTGAGGATCCACAAAGAAAACTGTTTCTGGAGACTCTGGGTGTACTGTAGGTAGCAGTCATCACGATTTGGTCCAAATTGGGATGGTCTGAATGTTGTTTGAGTCCATGGGGTGTAAGCCAGCTGCGTAGGCAGGTAGTGAGAAAGGAGACGTGGCTGCAGTAACGTTGACTCTCCTGCTCCTTTCTTTTTTGACTTCTATTATTGCTCAATATACATTCGTATTTAAGCAAATTGCTGTTGTCAAGCCTTCTCTTAACTACATTTAACCAAATCTGAAAAGAACTGCTTGGATACACCATGCTATTCAAAACAATTTGTTAGACACAGAGGGCATTATAAGATTGAGTCGTCAAAGCACCTGCCTGCACAAGGAACTTGCCTGATCTTCTTCCTATTCCCAAAGGAAGGAAACATAGGGCAGATGCTGCTGTATGTTCATCAATATGGATGTTTGTTCCACTGTTGAACCATAGGTCCCAATGACATTCACAAAGGTAAGACCCTCCAGTCTTCCAGCACCCGTAGCTTCCCTAGTTTCCCATAAAGTTCTGAGACACACTTGATCAGTTCCTGAGGATTTATCCACCTTTACATGTTTTAGACGTCAGCAGCTCGTGCTCTGTAACATGGACACTTATCAAGACATCACAATTAATTTCTCCATGTTCTCTAGTTTTCACATCCTTCACCACAGTAAATACTGATGCAAAATACTTGTTTAGTATGTCACCCGTCTCTTGCGGTTCCACACATAGACAGCTTTGAGGATCTATAAGGGGCCCTATTCTCTCACTAGTTACTCTTTTGTCCTTTATGTATTTGTAGAATCTCTTTGGATTCTCCTTAATCCTATTTGCCAAAGCTATATCATGTCCCGTTTTTGCCCTCCTGATTTCCCTGTTGAGTATACTCCAATTGCCTTTATATTCCTCTAGTGATTCACTCGATCCCAGCTTTCTATATCTGACATATTTTCCCTTCTTTTTCTTGACCAGAACCTTAACTTCTCTGGTCATCCAGCATTCCCTTCACCTACCAGCCTTGTCCTTCACACTAACAGGAACATACTGCCCCTCGACTTTCATTATGTCATTTTTGAAGTCCCCCACTTCTGACCATCCCTTTATCTGCAAATAGCATCTCCCAATCAACTTTTGAAAGTTCTTGCCTAAAACTGTCAAAATTGGCCTTACTCCAATTTAGAACTTTAGCTTTAGATTAGGTCTATTCTTTTCCATAACTATTTTAAAACTAATACATTTATGATCACTTGCCCCCACTGACACCTCAGTCCCTTGCCCTGTCTTGTTTCCCAAGAGAAGGTCAAGTTTTTCTCTGTCTCTAGTAAGTTCATCCACATACTGAATAAGAAAGTTTTCTTGCGCACACTTAACAAATTCCTCTCTATCTAAGCCCTTATGGCGATCCCAGTCTACGTTTGGAAAGTTAAAATCCCCTGTTGCAAACCTATTATTCTTACAGATATCTGAGATCTCCTTACATATTTGCTTCTCAATTTCCCACTGACTATCCCAATAAAGTGATCATCTCCTTCTTACTTCTCAGCTCCACCCGAATAACTTCACTGGGCATACTCCCAGGAATATCCTCCCTAAGCGCAGCCATAACATTATCCCTAACCAAAGACGCCACTCCCTCTCCTCTTTCATGCCCCTCTTTCTATCCTTGCTTTGACATCTATAACCTAGAACATTAAATGCCAGTCCAGCCCTTTCCTGAGCCACGTTTCTGTAATAGCTATGATATCCCAGTCCCATGTTCCCAACCAGGCCCCGAGTTCATCTGCCTTACCTGTCAGACTTCTTGCATTGAAATAAAGGTCTTTTCCCCACATTTTATATTGAAATAAGTTTAATTTATCAGTCTTATCTCGTTCTCTGCCTTGCTCATGCCTGACTTGACTTGACTATTTGACTTGCTCCTCTCCTCAACTGCACCAGCCTCAGGCGTACCTCTTTTCTCATTATTCTGTGACTATGAGTTTGTCAGACTATTACAGGACTAGTATGTGAGACAGCTCTCTCAGTTTTGGCACTAATACCCAGCTATTGGTAAGTAGGACTTTGCAGGGTTGACAGGATTGAGTTTGCCATTGCCTCTTCAAATTCCTTAGTCAGTACCAGGTGCTCTGTCTGGTTTTATTTCTTTCTTGAGTCTTTTTAGCAATTGGTACAATTGAATGGCTTGCTGGACTATTTCAGAGGGCAATTACAAGCCAACCGCATTGCTGTGGGTATGGGGTCACATGTAAGCCAAACCAGGTAAGGACAGCAGTTTTTCTTCCCTAGAGGTCCTCAGTGATCCAGATGGGTTTTTATGACACTGGGTTTCTTGTCATCATTTGTTTTTTTAATTCCAGATTTTTATTGAATTCCAATTCCACCATCTGCCATGTTGGATTCAAACCCAGTGCCCAGAATATTACCTAGCTGTCTGGATCACTAGCCCAGCAACAATGCCACTGCTCCACTGCCTCCCCTTAACATGTACAGTGCCAGAGGCGTGACCACCAGAAGGTGTGAACCCTTCTGCTTCTGCATGATTCCTTAAGAAAGGCACTCAAAAGCCCATCTGCTGTTGTACAATTAATGAGATGAAGAGTGGAAAATTCTGTGATATGAATCGCTCCAAGCCATGGTGGACCAACTGGAAAAATCTCTCTTGATAAAAAACTTTAAGTGAAAATGAGAAAATTTAGCCCGTATTGCTACTAAGATGCATCAATGATTATTGGGAGCCCCATAATCACACCACTTGATCAGCCATTTCTTTTACGTAACCTACTTTCAACTTGTTTTAGTAGATTCCTTTGATAACCTTGACAGATTCACAAAAAAAAGTTAAGCCTTCATTCCTGAGTAAGGGAAAATTCCCATTTTTTCAATCCAACAATATCATCAAAACTTTTTATTCTATCAATTCACTTTTTACTTTACAAATTTCTTAGAAACCAATCTTCACAGTTATGTATTTGATGTTTCTATTTGATTCTTGTTGTGTAAATAAATCCCACTGATCTTTCCTAGAACATTTGCTATTAATTACTATTAATATTTAATAGTATATCCAAAGAAACCTCACAGGGCTTAAGATCATGCTGTGATGGTTGTCCGACAGCCACGTCATTTCTTTGAAATGTAGAAATCTGATGCACCTTTGTGCTACTCATATACATTTAGGTGACAATGTTCTTCTAAATCTGGAGGGCTGCATAAATGGTTCATGGGCAGAGTACATTTAGTGGTTTCACTAATTTTCTTATTAATTTTTACAACAGGGATACGCTCCCATTAGAAAGAGATAACTGATGGTGGTTTAACCTGAGGATCACCACATCTCAGTAGAGGGGAGAGGTTGAGAAGCAGGGTCTTTCATGGCAGGAATTGAACCCATGCTTTTGGCATCACAACAGTTAAATGTTTTGGTTTGGTATTTTTGAAATACTGTTATTTTTAGCAGACATGAGGTGCAATATTGGCAATAATGTGTCAAATGTGGCTCAGTTTATATGCTTCATATTGGCTCTGGGAGAAGATTGTGAGCTCAAATCTCACTTCAGAGACTTGTGTTCCAGTGTAGTACTGAGGGGCAATGTACATTTTAAATTGCTCCAATGTGCATGTACACAGCTGCTCCCTGAATCTCCATGCAAAGTGCTTGGCATTGGTAATTGCAGCATTGACCTCCAGTTCTAGAGGTCTCTGCCACACACAGAACTTGGAAGCTTGCGTAGCTGGTAAGAAAATTGTGTGGAACACTGCTGAGGCCGTGCTGCACTGTTGGAGATGCCATCTTTCAAATGAGTTGTCTTCTACCTTCCCAGGTGCATGTAAAGGATCCCAGGGCACTACTTCGAAAAACAGCTGGTGTCCTGACTTAAATGTATCCCTCAACCAACATCACAAAAGCTGATTATCACAGGGCTGTATATGAAGGAAAGTTGTCTGCCAATTTGGCTGCATAACAATGCCGAATACACTTCAAATATACTTAGTTGGCTGTAAAGTGCTTTTGGAATCGTGAGAGTATGAAGATGTGGCTCAGTGGTTAGCACTGCTGTCTCACAGCACCAGGGACCTGAGTCTGACCTTACCCTCAGGCAGCTACCTGTGTGGAGTTTGTACATTCTCCCCGTGTCTGTGTGGGTTTCTGCTGGGTGCTCTGGTTTCCTCCTATAGTCCAAAGATGTGCCAGTTAGGAGAGCCATGCTAAATTGCCCATAGTATCTAGGGATGTGTAAATTAGGTGCGTTAGCCATGGAAAATGCAGGGTTACAGGGAAAGGGTAGGGGGATGGGTCTGGGTGGGATGCTCTTCGGAGGGTCAGTGTGGATTTGTTGGCCCGAATGGCCTGTTTCCACACTGTAGGGATTCTATGATTAATTTCAAATCTTTCTTTATTGTTGCATCATGCTGGGAATGCAGTTTGTCAGTTAGACTATCCTGAAAGTAACTGAGCTATAGCATTGAGCAGGATGCAGGTTTGAGCCACACCGTTCTGAGTTAGCTGACTCCAGCCAGGGTAACGGAAGGTGTAATCCAATAGTTTTATCAGACAATGTTTTTCCCATTGCTGATCAGTATGCACTAATTCCTTCCAGAAATGTATCAATTTAAGTGTTATGTAACAGTTTTGATACTCTCAATCACACAGATAATCTACTCAACACCTATCGCTATCAAAAATCACTCATGAATAGAAGCTACTACGAAAATCTACTGAATACATTCACACGTATTTCAGCAGTGAATGAACATCTTCAGATACTGGAGAAAGAGCGTGCGGATTATTGGGAGAGGAAAAGAGTAAGTAAAGAATGAAGCAGCCAACATTCTGATAGAAATTCAACATAAAGAATTTGCATTTTTTTCCAACATGCCTTACATAAAACATCTCTGTGTGCTTTAGAGAAGGGATTTGGAGAGCATTGGGAAGGAGATGGCAAGGGTCAAAGCTGCTAAAATTTGAAAGCTGAATCAAAGAAATGCATTTTAAGCAATTTAGTAGGAGCGGAGAAAAGAAGTAATGATAGGATTCAGGTGAAGGTTCTAAATTGAATTGAATTTAAATTAAAGGGGATAGTGTCTACAGAAGTGGCTGGTGGTCAGGTCACAGTGACTGTGTACAGTGTGCCTGACTGTCTGACATAAGGAACACGATCAGATTGCAGCTTATGGAAATAACGCTGCTGAAGGAAGCAGTCAGTGGCAAATGCCAGCATCCTCAAGCAGACAACTGTTAATCTTCTGCTATGCTTTAAAGTCAAGGTAGCAATGTGATCATATTCTGTGGTTTGCCATGTCATCTTCAGTTTCAATTGAACAGAACCAATATTAATTTAAACAAATTGAAATCTTGCCGAGATTGCACTCTGGAGAGAAAGCTGGAGGTGCTATCAACCCATATAGGTCAGGGCAGGTTGTTTAAGTTTTGATCACATTTATTTTTCTCATAACTGACATTTTTGGGTTAGAAAATCAATTGCTAGCCTGCTCACCAAGGGAGAAGTAATAATTTTTTGGATGTCTTGTAAGTACCTGTGAGAAGTTGCCCTTTTATCTTGAGAAACCCTAAGAAGGTGTGAAAGAAGGGGACTCCTGGCTTTGAGCTTTCTTATTTGCACCAATAATCCTGAAACTCCACAGAATCTCAGAATCGCAGCCAGACATCGTTTTGCAACATCATTTTCAGGATTTCCTGCTGTGCACTTCCTGTTTGCTCTTGGATCCCCTTTCCCAAGGCGGGAGGGTTTAATTTTCTTGAAGTATAGCTTCATAGATTCATAGAATGGTTGTACCATAGAATATGACCATTTTGTCCATTGTGTCTGGACCTGCTTTCTCCCAAAGTGATTGTGTGAATCCCACTCCTACTCTCTTTTTCTGTGGCCCAACATTTTCTTTCTTCATGTGTTTATTAATTTTGATAATCACAATTAAATCTGCTTCCACCACATCTGCAGGCAGTACATTCCACATCCTTACTATTTGCTACTAAAAGTTTCTCTTTTATATTGCTGTTGCTTCTTTTGCTAAACACCTTAAAATAGTACCCTCTGGTTCTTGACACTTCTACCGACGAAACAATTTCTCCCTATCTACCCTATCTTTATTTCCCCCCCACCTCCCAACTTTCCTGTCACTAAGGAGAATAACTCCAGCATCTCCAATATATTCTCATAACTGAAGTGCCTCCTCCATGGAACCATTCTTGTAAATGTTTTATCCACCAATTCTAAAATTTCTACAAGCTAAAGTTCAGTGCCCAGAATTGGCACAGTACTCCAGCAGAGGCTACACCAGTGTTTTATATAGATTGATCAGAACTTTCTTGCTTTTATGCCCTGTAGGTGGAATTTTAACCAAGGAAACACTATTCCTAATGAGAGGACTGGAAACCTGCTGAAGATATGGACAGGATGAGGTTGTTGACTTGCTCACCAAGCTGGTTGGTTATAGTTCAGATGTTTCATCACCATACCAGAAAACATCATCAGTGCTGCCTCCGATGAGGCAATGTTGTTCTCCTCCGCTTAGTATTTATATGATCTGGTCTGTTGAGGTATTTTGTGTCATTTCTGATTCTTTTTTGCAAGTAATTGTATATGGGGTCCAATTCCACATGTTTATTGATTGAGAACCAGGCCTCTAGGAATTTCTGTGCGTATCTATGGGTGGCTTAAGCGAGGATGGTCACAATGTCCCAATTAAATTGTTGGCCTTCGTTGTCCAAATGCACTGAGATGAGGGAAAGTTCGTTGTGTCATTTTTCTGCTAGTATAGTGTATCCTGATGGCTAGTTTCCTTCCAATCTGGCTGATGTAATGTTCTTGGCTGTCCTTGTACAGTATTTTGTACACTACATTGGTCCTGCATGTTGTGGGTATGGGGTCTTTGGTCCTTGTGAGTGTTTGTCATAGTGTGGCTGTGGGTTTGTGTGCCACCATGATTCCTAGTGGACAAGAACAAATCAGAACTGACAACGAGATTCCTACAACCACCAGGAATGTACCTATACATGTTTTCTACAGTCGATTTTTGTGTTTTTGCTATATTGCATTCATTTTCTGTTCTCTCTTATCAGTTTTTTGGTCCTCCTTTGGAGAATTCGAAAAATCTCGCAATCTTCAGATTTATGACTACTTCTGGCAACTTTCTTTTTTAATCTTATACAATCCTGAACATCCTTTCTCAGCCACTGTTTACTGATCATCTTTGGATATTTGCACCTTGAAAGAATGTATAGTATTTGTAAGTCACATAGTAGCATTTTAAAGACCGTCCTTTTTATTTAAATAATCATGGGATTTGGCATTGCTGGCTGGCCAGCATTTATTGCCTGTCCCTAGATGCCCCTGAGAAGTTCGTGGTGAGCTGCCTTATTGTACTGCTGCTACTTGCCTGCTGTGGTTTGATCTATAATGTTAGTTAACCCACAGCAGTCCCTGTGTTACATAAACACAGATTCAGGTGTATGCACGGATCTTAGGCATAAATAGCGCAATCTGTAACTTTTCAGTAACTACATCCATCAAACCCAGTGCTTAACTGTATTTTCATTGGGGTGAAAAGATGGGCCAAACAGTAGTTCATATTTAACCCCTCAAGACTGGTTGCATTACATGAAAATGATGAGAGGTTTTGTGAGATCTATTTATTTGCCCACAGCATCTGTTTATAAAAATCTGCTTCAACCCATTTCAAAAAGACATTGAGTTGATATACTATGCAAATTTAACCAAATATTGTTATTCAGGCTGCCATATTAAATCTGCAACTGCAAGAATGGAGCTGTGATAGAAAATGCAGAGCACAGAAGGCTATGAGGATGGGCAACATACACTGCTCCCAGCTTAGCACGTTCACTGTTAACAGGAGGCACCAAACCACCAGCTGGATATTCTGCCAATTCTACTTGTACATTAAGCCGTCTGCTCAAAAATTATCTTGGAAAAGATATGAGAGCAATTAACCAAACAGCTTGTCAGCCAAAGATTGGGTTGTAACTCAAAACAATTCTTACCCCAATAGAACTGGCTGCAGTCTTCTAACCTGTTTCTCTAATCCAACA
>JAHRHZ010000283.1:38292362-38315875 GCA_024137785.1 Ginglymostoma cirratum
TCAAGCTTTCCTGCTCCTATGATGCTGCTTGGCCTGCTGTGTTCATCCAGCCCCACACTGTGTTATCTCGGATTCTCCAGCATCTGCAGTACCTTTTATCTCTCTAATCCAACAGTTGCTCTATCAGATTAAGTGAATGTGACTTGCGTCTTGAAACAATCTTCAAAATTACTGAATGCTCAGGCTGTGAAATAAGTGGTTTAACCACTATGTTAACAGGCTTCTTCAATTTATTTTATTTCTGTCAGGAATCCTCAGAGTTTACCTCAGGAAAGTTTTCAAAAATGGCAAGAGGCGAACAGAATAAACAATAAGGGCTGCTTTCAACTAATAGCAATTTAATTGACAAAGAAGGCTGTCAAGCTGTAGGTACACAGATTAATACCAGGCTTGTTCTTTAATGCATCACTTCCCTAATAAGCAAGCTCTTATCTACCATGACTTTACATAATATTCTAATAAAGTTAAAGCATGTATAGGTTTAGCAGATAAATTCTCCTAGATAATTTAAAATGATTTATAACAAGGAAAGTTCTTCAGATGTTCACTGTAAATCATAGATCTGGTAACTTCAACAACAGAACTCCTTTTGCTGTCAGTGTTTCAAAGGTGTAAATGGCTGGCCATTTGAAATATCCTATGGTTATGAAAGGTGCTATATAAACACAAGTCATAGGAAGTAGTTTGCTTTTCAGGAGTATGTAAACTTTTACAATTGTCAGAGTAGCCAAGCAGATTATTTACTATCTATCTAGTTTGTGAACCCACTAAAAAATGTCCATTTGCCTGCTTAAGGTGATATTTTTTCTGAAATTTTAAACAAACAAAACTGTCCATTTGACGAAAGATACACAAATTGTTAAGATATGATCTCCTTTAATATGTTCTCTCATGTAATTACTTATTTTTCTTCTAAAAGCTCTCTGGATTCTTAAGGCATTGGGACTGATCCTACGGGAGTTGGGACCTGTACAAGTCATTGAATTGCATTTCAACAAGGCCAGGACTAAGATCCTTTCAGAGGGCTTTGTTAGTACTATTGGCAAGGGATTAAATTAGCCTAGTGAGCGATGGGAACGTTAAAGTATGTTCAGAAGAGAGAGAAGTAAAGTTGAAATTGGTAAGCATATTTGGAAGGCAGCGGAAAATGGACAATAATTAATGGAGTTTGGCATTGCTGAATGGCTTCTACTCTAATACAATTATGGAATTCAATTCAAAGAATATGTTTAATGTTTTTAGGGAAGGCTATCAAGACAAAGGAATATGCACAAAGAATCATAGGATACTAAGAAATGTGGAGGATCAGAAAGACCTTGGAATGCATGTCCATTGATTCCTGAAGGTGGCTGGACAAGTACATAAAGACAGTCAAGGTGGCATATGGGATGATTACCTTACATAGACAAGGCATAGGTTAAAAGAGCTGAGAGATTATATTGGATCTGTACAAAAATAGTTAGAAAAAATCAGAGTTAGCGTTTCGGGTCCGGTGACCCTTCCTCAGAACTTGGGGTCACCAGACCCGAAACATTAACTCTGATTTATTTCTTCAAAGTTGCTGCCAGACCTGCTGAGCTATTCCAGCAATTTCAGTTTTTGTTCCTGATTTACAGCATCTGCAGTTCTTTCGGTTTTTTAAAATAGTTAGACTCCAGTCAGAATATTTTGTGTACTTTTGGTCACCAGGAAAGATGCAATTGCACTAGAGAGGGTACAGCAGTGAATTACAAGAATCTTTACTGGACTGGAAAATGGTAGTTATGAGGAAAGATTGCATAACAACAAAAGCAATTTATGTTTATGCATAGGATAGGGTTCTTTTCTTTGGAACAGAGAAGGCTGAAGAGAGCCCTAATTGATGTGTATAATTTACAAAGGTGTAAGTAGCATGGGGAAGATCCTGTGACAGAATGGGTGGTGTCCTGACCACTGAGTCCGGGTTTAAATGTCACCCAAGAACTTGACGGCCACAAAAGATACATTCATCCTGTGGACAAACAGGCTGATGATGAATTTTCCTTTGTAAATTCTTCCACTGTACTTGATTGCAGGTGGCAGGAGAGTGTCCTGACTGATCAGGCACCATGTGGAGTGCTGGCCCTCAAACTATAGTCTCTGGCAACAGACTAGCAGTTCGTTCCATGAGAAACAAGCTACGGAGACAGATATACTGTATATACTCATGTAAATGTCGAATCTTTTAGATTGTTTTTTAAGGTTAAATTTATGGGGTTGACTTTTACATGGATACTAATTTTGAGGGGCTGAAATTTATGCTACAGTCCAAAGTACCATATCATTATCAGAAGCCCAATTCATCTCTCAACTAATAAAAAAGTAAAACACAACGGATTATGATACCGGTAAGTACCAAATAAAGACAATAAAAACAAAAATGAATTACCGCTGATAAGATTTCATTTATACATTAAAAAATTTACACAAGTTCAACATCTTCAGCACCGAATAAACTTCATCATCATCAGGATGAACGATATCATCATATGGATCCTCTTCATCTTCGCTGTCTGTATTTAGATTTAACACATCATCCACTTCTTCTTCATCATCTAATGTCATCCCATAGATAATCACCCTCTGTACTGTCCAATGTATTCGAAATTCCACGTTTCTTGAATGATTTGAAAATAGTGTCAGCTTTTATTTCCTTCCATGAATCAACGATCCATTCACAGATCAGTGGCAGTGATGGACCCTGCAAACTGCCTCTTCTCATGTATGTTTTTTCTTCATCATGCATCCAGTTATTCGACGTCATTCGCATGATGTCCTTAAATGGCGTATTGATACTAACATCCATTGGTTGCAAAATAGTTGTAAGTCCACCAGGAATTACAGCTATATCAGTGTTATGTGATCGGATGTTATCAACAGCATTCTTCACTAGATGCCATCTAAACTGACCCCATATGAGCAAACACTTTTCCTTGTGTAGTCCACCAGGTTGTAAATTCCAAACTTTCTTTATCCATTTTCTACATCCACCTTCATCCATCCAGCCTTATGGATGCATATAGATGACAACTCCTTTTGGAAATTTCTCCTTTGGCAAAGTTTTTCTTAAAAACAGCCATCAGTTTTAACTTAGTACCATCAACCATACAAGAAGGAACTAAAGTAAACCTAATTTTCACCACTGCTGTTTTTTGTCCTTTTTCGTTCACAGTTTGATTCTCCGGCATGTTGAGAGTAACAGGCATTTCGTTCACATTTCCAATGCATGATAATTTGTAGTCTTCCTTTTGCCGATTTCTGATTACAAACCGGTGAAACTGTAATATCTTACCCCTGATTTCAGCAGGCAGCTTTTGTACAATCTTAGTTCTCTGCCAAAGTACTAAGTCATGCCTTTTCATGAATGTTGTGCATCATCCAGCACTTATCTTAAAATCCGAAATTCCATCCTTCTTTGATTCGTTTCGGGCTTGGATTTAGGTGGCTTCACGACTAACACATTTTCCATTTTGATGATTTTCAAGTACCCACTATGCAACTTTTTTCTCCAGTTATGGCCACTTGCTAGGTTTACTTCTGCTGGTACACTTTTGTTTTGGCATTGTCTGAAGTTCATTCGATAGCTTTCTCCAGTCTCTCTGAAACACAAAATTCTCTAGCTGCTGAGATAACAAGCATGGGGCTGGATGAACACAGCAGGTCAAGCAGCATCATAGGAGCAGGAAAACTTGACGGTTCAGGCCTAAACCCTTCATCAGAAATGGGGGAGGGGAAGAGAGTTCTGAAATAAATAGGGAGAGGAAGTTACCCTCCTCCCTCCGGACAAACCTCAGGGCCTCTATCCGCCTCCCCCTCTCTCCCTATTTATTTCAGAACCCTCTTCCCCTCCCCCATTTCTGATGAAGGGTTTAGGCCCAAAACGTCAAGTTTTCCTGCTCCTATGATGCTGCTTGACCTGCTGTGTTCATCCAGCCCCATGCTTGTTATCTCAGATTCTCCAGCATCTGCAGTACCTTTTATCTCTGATACAATTCTCTAGCTGCTACTGTTATTTATCTTCTCTGCAACTTCAAGAACTTTCATTTTAAACACTGCTGTATATTTTTTTTCTTCTAAAGGGCATTTTTACACAAAATGATGAAGAAATTTCAAAACCTCAACTCGGTTTATGACTGTATTCCTCAAGTGCCGGACTCTGACCTGATGTGTCTTAAACTTGAGCATTAAATTCTTCCATTTCCCTCCGTTTTCTCTTGTTTACTTTCATACGGTCTCATCAATCATTTCCTTATCATAACGTTTACCGATGTGTACAGGATAACTCACAAATGTTGATCTGTTATCTGAGAAGAATCAGGGTCAACTTTTATACGAGATATATATGGAAAATTCAAGATTTTTTGGGCAAAAGATAGGAGGTCAACTTTTACATGAGATCGACTTTTACTCGAGTATAGATGGTAATCATGTGTTTTGTCTGAGTCATGCATCTCCAGGCATGGGAAGATTCATGGCATCTTCAAGAAGAAGATAGAATGAATGGCCCTATTCCTCTTAGTTAGGGATCAGTAATCAGGGGGACATGGATTTATGGTAGGGGAATTAAAAGGGATCTGAGGAAAAACAATCACCCAGAGGGTGGTCAGGTGGCTACCTGGAACTTAGCAACTGACAAGGTACGAGAGGCAGAAATCCTGATAGTTCTTACTTTAGATATACACTTAAAGTACTGAAACTCACAAGAATTGGGAAGTGAGGTTTGTCTGGATAGCTCCTTATCAGGCCAGCCTGGACACAATGAGCGAAATGGCGTGTTGTCATCCTGTAAATTCATGTGCGTTGTATGATTCTATGAGGGATTATGTTTTATAAAATGGGCCAATTTGTGTTTGTTGTAACATCCAAACATCTTTCTTTGTAATTAATGGTCTGAAGGAGGAATGAGAGGAGAAGAAAATGAGGGCAAGCAAAGCAGCACCCACTTTAGTGGGAAGGTAATGGTAGAGTGACAAATGTCACTGGGTGAGTAATCCAGAGGCCCAGGCAAATGTTCTGGGGACATGGATAAAAATCCTATCCGAGTATTTGGTGGAGTTTTGTTTAGTTAATAAATCCGAAATATAAAGACAGCAATAGTGACTGTGAAACTAATCATTGTCATAAAATCCATCTGGTTCATTAACGTCCAATAGACAAGGAAATCTGCTGTCCTTACCAGCTCTGGCCTACATGTGATCTTTTTGAATTCATTCATAGGAAATGGGTTGCAATGGTTAGGCTAGCTGTTAGGAAGGGAATTCGCAGATTTTAACCCAGCAACAGTGGAGGAACAGCAATATAATTGTAGGTCAGGATAGTGCTTTGTCTTAGAGGGTTACTCTCAGGTGATAATGATTCCACGCATCTGCGTCCCACTGGCCTTCTAGGTAGTAGAGGTCAAGGGTTTAAAAAGTGCGGTGGAAAGACGTAGCACATTGTCACAGCGCACCTTGTAGATGGTACACACCATGTTGGTAGAGGGAGTGAATGTTGTTGGTGGTGAATGTGGTACCAATCAAGCAGATTATTTTGTCCTGAATGGTGTTGAATTTCTTAGTGTTGATTGAGCTGCATACATCCAGGCAAGTGGAGAATATTCCATTATACTGCTGACTTGAACCTCGTAGGTGGTGTACAGGCACTGGAGAGAAAAGAGGTGAATAACTTACTGCAATATCCCCACTCTCTGACCTGCTTTTGTAACCACAGTATTTATGCTGCCAATACAGTTCAGTTTCTACCCAACTTTTTATTATTTTTAAAGGCAAGTATAAGGTGTTGTGTTCCAGATATACTTCAATTGGTCAAACTACCAGGCTTGAAGCAAACGTACTTTATTCTTACTCTATAGTTAAAATGCAAACAAAAGAAACGTCAATTGGAATAACTTAGCTCTAATGAAAAACTTATAAACACACTGTTGGTAGAGATAAATTCAGTAAAATAGATTGTCTCACATGCAATATTTCTCCAGTCCAGAAGGAAAGAACATCAAGAGAAAATTCTGAGAGAGAGAGAAAGAAGGAGAACTCAAGTGTTTTGCTGTAGCAGGGGGAAATGGATAGCAGCTTCCAAACCCCAAAAGCTGCTGAAAGTTAAACTAAAGTCCTGTTTCTGTGGGAACTTGATCCCACCCCTGTCATGCTGCTTCTATTGTTCCAGCTTTTAAAAACCCCGAGGCCTCACAAGCTGTTTACTTTATTGGCTGGAAACAGACCACTCAGTGCCTCTGCCTCAACCTCTTTCCACAAAGAGTCTTAAGGCTATAGTATTGTTACAACTTCACTTCAGGAAAATTGCTCCTAATCAGCACTTGAGACCTAAACATACAGGGTTCCTTTTAGCACTTCACTATGTGTTTAAATCGTGGTGCAGGTAATCAGTAATTCAACCCAAAACTGCAGTATGAAACCAAGCCAGGTGTTATTAGCATAATGCTCACATAATGCCAGTTTTTACTTCTTTCCAAAATAACCTGGACTGTCTTCACTAATGATCCAGCACAAGAAGAGTAAGCAGACTCAACTTTCATGCAATCTGATGAGCATTAAGTCAGCACCATTCAATGCCTTAGAAATTTTAGTCAGGGTAGACCGTGACAATTTACAATCATGGCATGCATTTATGTGGAGAACATCTACCTACACAATGAATTTACAACTAGTAAATTCAATTCAACCAATCTTCAGTTCAGATTTCCAGCAGCTTGACATTAGTTCCAGAAACTGCTGATTTGACCACCTTGCACTATTATATCACATTGATGTCAGTACAATTCAAACACGAGCTGACTTATCTCATGACTCAACCTGAGGGACAATAGGAAAAATGTTTTACCAATTATTCCCTTCAACATTGATTCTCAAACCACAGCATACAACAAATAATTTCAGAAAAGTATTACTCATCGTTCTGGATGGTTCTGCAAGATGCCATTTTGATTTACAAATAATGATGCTACGCAATACTTTGTGAGTATCATAAATAAAAATAAACTGGTTATTATGAGTCACAATCCATTATCCTATTGCTGGCTTTGGCATCTTGGTATCACAGTTAATGTGGAAAAGACCTTTGCGGAATTAAATCATTTGTCAGGGAGAGTTAGACTATCCAGCAGTCAAGAAAATAATGAATTCAACACAAGTAGTATCCGAGAGTTACAGTCTAATTGTCAAGCTATTCTTTGGCAATATAAAATTACAGTAAAGACAATAGCTAAAAAGCTGAGTTCACCTGTCATCAAAGCTACTGCCAAAGCTGGGAACTGGAGCCCAGAAACAGATTCAAGGAAACTCCTCTAAGTGCAGCTTTGCAAGTTCAATTTATGGCAATTTAGAGAAGTTGGTGCGCAATTTGCTTACAAAGATATTCATAATTTCTGACAATTACTGTGAACAGCAGAAATGTTGCTCAGCAGTGTTATTTGTCTCTACTATAATGGAGAATCATCAGACTAACCATATCTGGTCAGTGTAACGCAAAAACCACATATAGAAAAATGATAACATAGTTACAAGATGTCCTATTCTGAATAGGCTACTAAAATATACATTAGAGCCAGAGAATGAACATTCCCACATAAATATAGAATTAGTAGGCAACCAAAAGAGAGATATTTGCTCCGTGAGTTGAAATATGACAGGTTGCATCTCTTTTAAGAGATCTTGAAAACATTCCATATCCAAGATTATAAACATTCAAACACTATGGAGATAATTCTGTTTGAATACTGCCTGATCCTGTTGGACATCATCTCGGAGTCACCAGAAGAAAGGGAATTTTTTAATTATTCATTAATGGGATGAGGGCATTGCTGACCAGGCAGCATTTATTGCCCATCCCTAATTGTCCAGAGGGCAGTTAAGAGTCAACCTCATTGCTGTGGGTCTGGAGTCACATGCAGGTAAGGATGGCAGTTTCCTTCCCTATAGGACATTAGTGAACCAGGTGTGTTTTCCAACAATCAACAATGGATTCATAGCCATCATTAGACCATTAATTCCAGATATTTATGGAGTTCAAATTCCACCATCTGCCATGGTAGGATTTGAACCCTGGTCCCCAGAACATTATCAGGGTCTCTGGATTAACAGTCCAGCGATAATACCACAAGGCCATCACCTCCCCAGGCTGTAACACTAGTCATGGGAATCTTGCTGAGAGTTCCCCTTTGTCTGGCTGAGGAATTGAAGTAGGGGATAAGGGAAACCTGTGCAGGGCCAGTTGCTGCATGAGAGAGGCTCGGGAGGGCTATGATGAGGCCCAATTCATTTAAGGCCTTCAGAGCACTCTCCTGGCATGAAGCACGCATAAGGAAGAGGTGCTTTATAAAAGAGGTCGTTACAAAAAGGTTGAGTCTCAGATGTCATAGAACATTCTGTGCTGTGTTCCCTGTGGCAGTCACAGCCAGAGTAGAGCTTAATTTTTATACAACTGAAACCTTCGAAGCTGTCACATAGAGTCATAGAGCTGCACAGCACAGAACCAGACCCTTCGGTCCAACTCGTCCATGCTGACCAGATATCCTAAATTAATCTAATCCCTTTTGCCAGAATTTGGCCCATATCCCTCTAAACCCTTCCTATTCATATATCCCACCTTTCAAATGTTGTAATTGTACCAGCCTTCACCACTTCCTCTGGCAGCTCATTTCATACATGCATCACCCTCTGTGTGAAAATGTTGCCCCTTCAATCTCTTTTAAATCTGTCTCCTCTCAGTTTAAACCTATGCCCTCTAGTTTTGGACTCCTCCACCCCAGTCCTTGGCTATTCACCCTATCCATGCCCCTCATGATTTTATAAACCTCTATAAGGTCATCCTCAGCCTCCAACAGTCCAGGGAAAATAACCCCAGTCTGTTCAGCCTCTCCATTTAGCTCAAACCCTCCAACCCTGGCAACATCCTTGTAAATCTTTTCTGAATCCTTTATAGTTTCACAATATCCTTCCGATAGCAGGGAGACCAGAATTGCATGCTGTATTCCAAAAGTGGCCTAACCAATGTCCTGTACAGTCACAACATGGTCTCCCAATTCTGCCCTGATTTGCCTTTCCAAAATGCAGCACCTCACATTTATCTAAATTAAACTCCATCTGCCACTCCTTGGCCCATTGGCCCATCTGATCAAGATCCCATTGTACACTGAGGTAACCTTCTTTGCTATCCACTACACCTCCATTTCGGTGTCATCTGCAAACTTACTAACCATATCTCCTATGCTCACATCCAAATAATTTATATAACTGATGAAAAGCAGTGGACCCAGCATTGATCCTTGTGGCACGCCGCTGGTCACAGGCCTCCAGTCTAAAAAACCATCCTCCACCAGCACCACCCTCTGTCTTCTTCCTTCAAGTCAGTTCTGTATCCAAATGGCTAGTTGTCCCTGTATTCCATGTGATCTAACCTTGCTAATCAGTCTACCATGAGGAAACTTGTTGAACGCCTTACTAAAGTCTCATGATCTTCAGTGCCCTTCTACAAAAGGGGGATCTCTGCAGCTCTGTGTGTTCTGAGAAATTAAAATGAATCATTTCCTATTACTAGAGGATAGCAAAGACTGAGAGGTCCAGAATTCACGGGACTGTAGCATTTCACCATAGTGAAGGAGTCTACATGTACATGTGTAGCTATGCCAGACCCCCAATTAAACTTAAAGATATGCAGTCTTATATATGTTAATTTCTGCTTGAATCAACTGGAATGTTTCAGGTAGATTCATTGGTATTAGCTTAGGCTACTGATACCATGTGGGGGAGCATACCCTCATGAAATTTTAGGCAGAACATAGGCTGAATCTTGATTAAAAGTATTAGGGCTATATCCCATATTACATCTGAGATACATGATGGTTTTGTGTGAGATATCAGGCTTAACTTAAAAGTGAGTTACATTGCAGGTGTTAAAGCATTCTCGCACACCACCTGAAACTAGCAAACCCTTGTTAGCTCTCCCTGGGAACAGTCATTTATAGATTGATGGTTGGAGCTAATCTCATGGTGTCAGTAAACCCAATCAGGTCCTAATTGCTTTAAGACAACATCTCCCCTAAGCTTGTCTCCCGGTTGTTAAAATCTTGATACAATTGTTTCAAATAAGTAAAGTAGTTTTATCACAAGCCCATCTCCCCTCAAGTCTCTGACATTAAAACGATTGACAGCTTGATTGGGTTAAAAGTCTGCTGCTCAAAGATGAATCATTTAGGTTCAGTTTTTAGCCACACTGGATTTTGGTGCAGCAATTGTTTCCAGGATGCTGTTGGCTGAGATGTGCTCTAATATTGATGTTCACTGCTGAACATTTGTTTCCCTTGGAGAATCTCTCGTTTCCATAAATCGCGTCAGAGAAGACAGTTATGTGAATGAAAGAATTAATCTTCTTTCAATACTGTGATGAAGTACTTGAATATGTTAGCCTTACTTGTATTTTTACAACACCATCATTTTATCAGACTCAATCATAGCCAGTAAAACTGACTGTGCTATTTTGTGACTATTTCTTCTGAACAGCTGAATTGACTGTTTCAGGAGTCTACCACTAACTCCAGGTGGTTCTGGTGCCAAGGGCATCCAATAATCAGATTTTGAAGATCCATCTGTGATTTGAAGGTGAAAGAATAATTCCACCAAACCTATAGAATCAACACTATCTTTTAATCTCTCAGTCATGAAGGGTTGTTGGATGCCAATGAAATTAATCTGAAGTGGCTTAGGTTCAACACACAACATCCTGAGGACTATAAAGTTATCCTCCTGTTGAGGAGAGTAACGTTGATCACTGGTATTTGGGTTCTGAGCTGATTGAGTTTATTCAGCATACTTTAGAATTTTAACAGTGAAGCATGTATATCTGCTCAGAAGTATTGGTTTCTGATGACGTTGTTTCAAATAGTACTGGTCTCTGTACTTTAAGAGTATTCACAGAATTCCTTTTGCACTGAGCATTGTTCTACCTGGAACATGCAGTTCTCTGTGACAAAACTGATTTACTTGAAAGCTGTTACAGGATTTTGGTTTTTTTCAGATGTTACTGATTTTAATGCTCAGTGTTTCAAATTGTTCAATCACTTCAGTTGTTTTAAATATTGAATCCTCTTCAACAAGTTTCCCAAAGATGGCAAATAATGCTTTAATTACTGGATAATAAGATGAATTGCTAATGATGACTTGCCAATAATGTTTTAGAGTCATAGAGGTCTGCAGAACAGGAAAACGCCCTATGGTCATCAAGTCTGTGCGGGTCAAAAGCATTTACCTAACTATTCTCATCCCTTTTTCCAACACTTGTCTCATAGCCCTTGTATGCCTTAAAATGACAAGAATGCATCAAAATACTTCTTAAATGTTATGAGTGTTTCTACCTCCACCACCCCTACAAGCAGTTAGTTTCAGATTCCCATCACTCAGTGAAAAGAATTTTCCCTCATTCCTTCTAAACCTCTGGCCCTTACTTAAATTATGCCCCATGGTCATTGATCCATCTACCAAAGGGTAAAGTTCTTTCCCGCCTGCCCTGACTATGCCTCTCATAACTTTATCCATCTCAATCATGAACCCCACTCCCTGCCTCAGTCCCCACTACTCCAAAGAAAACAACCCCAGCCTATCCAAACTCACTTCATACCTAAAACTCTCTAGGCCAGGCAATATCCTGGTAAATCTCCTCTGTACTGTCTCCAGTGCAATCACACCCCTCTGATAATGTGGTTTCCAGAACTGAACACAAACCAACTTTTTATGTACTTTCAACCTAACATCCTTACTTTTAAATTATCTGCCTTGGCTAATAAAGGCAAGTACCCCCTATGCCTTCTAAATCACTTGTCTAATCTATCCATCCAGCTATCTCTATGTCACTCTGATCCTGTTGTTTCCTATCATTCATTGTGTATTCTCTTGCTTTGTTTATCAAGCCCAAGTACATTACCTCACATTTATCTGCATTGAATTCAATCTGCCACTGATCAGCCCACCTGACCAGCACATCTATATTCTCCTCACTATTTACCACCCCATACATTTTCATATCCTCCATGAACTTATTGATCAATCCTCCCAAATTCAAGTCTAACTCATTTATGCAATACGGAAACAGCAAGAGCCCCAACACTAATTCCTGCGGAACCACACTGGACACAGGCTTCAGTCACAAAGAACACCCTCCATGATCACCCTCTGCTTCCTGCCACTCAGCCAATTCTGAATTCAATTAGTTAAGTTTCCTATGTCCATATGGGCTCTTACTTTCACTATTAATCTCTTACGTAGGACTTTATCAAAAGCCTTGCTGAAGTGCAGGTAGACCATATCAACTACTTTGCTGTCATCTACATACCTGGTTACCGCTTCAAAAAATTCAATCAAATTGGCCAGACATGACCACCCCTTAACAAAACCATACCAACTGTTATTGGTTAATCCCTGCCTCTCCAAGTGTAGATTAATTATGTCCATCAGAATTGTTTCCAGTAATTTCCCAACCACTGAGGGTTAGACTGACTGACCTATATTTTGGAAGTTTATCCCTTGATGACTTCTTAAATTATAGTGCCAGTCCTCTGGTACCTCACCTGTGGCCAGACAGGAATCTTAAAATTATTGCCACCAATCCTGCTATTTCTTCCTTTGCATCACTCAAGTGCTTGGGGTGGATTTTATCTGGCCCTGAAGGTTACCTACTTTTAAGCCTGCCAGACCAGCCAAAGCGTCATAACTATCTGTGCTAATTTCTTTAATTGTATCACAATCTTTCTCCCTGATTAGTAGATCCAAATCATTCCTCTCGTTAATGAACATTGATATAAAGTGTTTATTCACAAATTCATTTAGAACCCTACCAATGTCCTCTGGCTCCATGCATGAATTGCCACTGTGGTTCTTAACGGGCCCCACTCTTTAAATTACATGTAAAATAACCAAGAATTTTCCTTTATTTTACCAGCTATTATTCTTTCATGCCCTCTTTTTGCTTTCCTAATTCCGTCCACTTGCACATACTGTACTATTTTGCGACCTTGGAATTTACCATAAACCTTCCTTTTTCTTTTATCCAATCATGTATATCCCTTGATATTCAGGGTTCACTGGATTTATCGGTCCCACCCTTTATCTTTATTGAAACATGTTGGTCATATAGATTCCCCCATTCCTTCTCGAATACGTCACACTGCTCTGTCACAGATTTACCTAAAGGTATCTGCTCTCAGTCCACTTTGGCTAAATCATATCTAATCTTATTAAAATCAGCCTTTCACCCACTTGAGAACTTTAATATTAGGCCCGTCATTGCCCTTTCCCACAACAATTTATGAATCAAATGGAGTTATGTTCATTGCTTGCAAAATGCTTCCCCAGTGATATTTCAATCATGTGCCCAGCTTAAAATTCAAGTCCAAAGATTAAATCCAGGATTGGCCAATCTAATGCAGGGCCTTCTACGCACTGGCTTAAAAGGGTCTCCTGGATGCATTTTATGAATTCTGCTCCCTCTAAACCTTTCACACTATTGATACCCCAATTAATTTTGGGTAAGTTAAAATCCTCTCTATCACTACCCTATTACATGTCGACTTCTCTGAAATTTGTTTAAATGCCTGCTTATCTATTTCTTTCAGACTGTTAGGGGACCTATAGTACACTCCCAGCAAAGTGACTGCTCCTTTTTGCTTTTTAAGTTCTACCCATATGGCTTAATTTGGGGAGCATTCTAAGATGCCACCCTTTTTTACTGCTGTAATTGATACCCTGATCAATATTGCAACACCTGCTCCTGTTTTGTCTTGTCCCTTGTCTTGCCTCAAGATCCCATATCATGGAATATAGAGCAGCCAATCCTGCCCCTCTCTCAAACCTATCTCAGTGACATCATACCCCGAAGTTCTAATTTGTGCCCCAACTCGTCTGCCTTATTCGTCAGACTTCTGGCATTAAAATAAATACCATCTACCTTTTCTAAATTTCTTTGTGACTTAAATGCCGATAATTTTTATGCCTTCTTGTCTCACCCATTGTGTCTTCTTGTTTTGACTGTTCATGTTCCCCAGCTGACCATTATCTCTGAATCCCATCCCCCTACCAAGTCAATTTAAACCTTTCCCCAAAAGCACCAGCTAACCTCCCAGTCAGGATGCTCGTCCCGTTCTGGCTCAGATGCAACCCATCTAACTTGTACAAATTCCAACGCCCCCAAAAATGATCCCAGTGTCCCAGAAATCTAAATCTCTCCCTCCTGCACCATCTGTCCAGCCACACAGTTATTTCACTAACCTCCCATTTCTATACTCACAAGTGTGTGGCACTAGAAATGATCCAAAGATTACCTTTTGGGCTTTGTTCTTTAATCTATATTCCAACTCCTTCTTCCCCACTGTTATTAGACTTCTGAACAGACCTCTCAAATTTCAAATCTAATGTTCATCTTGCTTTTTGTGCACCTTCTTTGCAGCCATAACTTTGTATTTCTCATTCTGTTCAAACACCCTATGATCTTTCTATGTTATGATCTGTCTGTACCTCATGCAAAACAAAAATCTCTCTGTGCTTAGGTACATATGACAGTAATGAATCAAATCAAATAAATAGTGCTTGCAGGGCCTCATTCCTTTCTACCTATGTCATTAGTACCATGATCTCTTGTCTGTTTGCCCTCTCCTTTCCAAATGCCCTGCAGCCGTTCAGTAACATCCCTGACACCAGGGAGGCTACGGTCTATCTTGGAGTTTGTTTAGTGGTAGCAGAAATGCCTGTGTCTTCCCCTTACAATTGAATTCCCTGCTGCTATAGTCCTGCCATGCTTCTTCCTTCCCTTATATACAGCATACCCAAACATATGGTACCGTGCAGTTAACTCCCACCGTTTTCCCTGCACAGTCATCTCTCCCAACAGCATCCAAAATGGTATTATCTGTCAGAAAAACATTTAACTTCGACATTTTTATTTCCTTTTTTCAGAAACCTTCCATAATTTCAATCAATTAAAGTTGAAAAACTTCTGAACATTGCAGAATTATCCTCATCATTTTTAAAGATTGATAATTTTTTTTTAATTGAAGAAATACTGCATTTTAAGCCTTTCATACAAAATGGAGGAAACAACTTTTTCTGCTATTTTTCCCTTCTTTGTGATTTTCACACACATTCTGGCACTATGGAGAATTTGTGCTATGGAGAATTGTGACTGCTTCTATGAGCTTAATGTGTGAATTAACATTGAACAAAATTGTGTCAGACTGATAATGCTTGTTAAAGAAATATTTTCAATTGAACAATAAAATGTTGTTTTCCTCTTCAAAACATTGAAAAACAATTTATCAAAAACAACCATCAAATGTTCCACACTCATTAGTGGATTTATACTGTTATTTTCCCATTTCTTTTAAAATAAGTGGCCTGTTTTGAAAAGATTTTTCTCGTAGCTTTTCCCAATTTTGAAAATAATCATAACAATGTTTCTAAGCTTACTATAATGTTTAAGCTTTCTTTTAGCTTCTTAGCCTAGAATTTTCCTTTCAAATACAAACTATTTCACCCTTTCTCAAAGGGGCTTAATTCATATCAGGTGTCAACGGTGGTATTATTCAATTAAGATTGAGAACGTTTTTCCCTTCCAATTTTGGTGAGACTTGGTCCTCAAAAGCTTTTTCATTGATTCTAGCTGATTTGAATTTTTAAGCAGCCAGCCTTGATGCTGCTAGTGCTGTTTTCACTGAAGCTGACAGGCTGTATGCACCTTTAAACTGCTGGATATTTTAAGACCATAAGCTGTGGGGGCAAAGATAGGCCATTTTGCCATCAGGTTTGCTCTGTCATATCCTGGTATTATGGCTGATCTGATAAACCTCAACTCCACTTGTGTGCCATATCCGCATAAACTTTGATTCCCTCCTGATTAAAGATATGTCTATCCCAGCCTTGGGTCAGTCAGATCCAGCCTCAGACCCAGTTGTCTGCAATGAAGAATTCCCCAGCTTCGTTTCATTAGTTCTTTTTTTGTTTCTACATTGAAAAGTATATTTGAAGAGAAGAGAGGAATCTGTTAATATGAGAAATAATTAAAGCCTGAGGGAAATAAGTGATGGTCGTTAATTGATTAATTGATGTCTCAGTGAATAAAAAGGGACCAGATTATTGCCCCCCTCCAACTTTATTTTGATTTAATCCCTACCCTCCGCCTTCACTTTTGTCATGTAGGCATTGTCCTTATCAGGCTTTGCGTTTCATTGGCCATGTGGGTGTTTCCCATGGTGGAAATATTGAATAAAGCTTTTAAACGATGGTGTACACAATCTTTTTTACTGAGTCACTACACACACAACCAAATGTGTAGCGTGGAAAATAAGGAGTGCTACTGTATGGTGGCAGTGTAGGAGGAAGAAAGAAAGAGATAAACAGAGGATTCAGAGTCTCCTCACTTCAGGAACTGACTCCGAGCAGGCTGGCCATAGCCCAAGTACTGTGCACATATAAAAGAAGTGTGACTTGGTGACATGATACCAGCCTGTGAGCAGTTATTTCCAGGTTCCCACAAACTGACTCTTGTCAAACACCTAAAATGCTTTCAATGAGCTCCAAATAAAAAGGAACAGATCCCTCCAAGAGATAAAAGGTACTGCAGATGCTGGAGAATCCGAGATAACAAGGCGTGAGGCTGGATGAACACAGCAGGCCAAGCAGCATCATAGGAGCAGGAAAACTTGACGTTTCGGGCCTAGACCCTCTATTTCTCCCGCCAACACCTTTTTTGATTTAGCCCCTCCCACCTTTACTTTTCTCACAGAAGCATTGCCCTTATCAGGCTTTGCTTGTCAATGTTTCCATAGCCACATGGCTGCTTTCCTGTTGGTGGAAAATAAAGAATAAAGATTTTGCACCATGGTATTTTTGTACCGAATCGCTACACATACATAGCCGTGAATGATGTGGGCAAAATACAAACACTACAGCTGGGCCCACCACCATCAGCGCCCCCCACCCCACCCCACCATGGAGGCAGTGGTAGCATGAAGGAATTAGAAAAAAGGGGAACAGATTGGAAGACTTCCTTGTGGGCACGCTCCTGGGCCTGGGCAGACTGACTATAACCAGGTCCAGGCAGCAGGCTGTGGAGTGGGTTCCTTCGGCCAACTGTCTGCCCTGTTCCGTGGTTACATTCAAGTCGGGGTGTCCTTGGAGAAGGAGCGCATGGTATCCATCAATGCCCTCGATGCCTTTAGGAAGAGATGGGCGCCGTAGGGGATACAGTTCTTTACTTCCCCTTCCAACTCTATTTTAATTTAGTCCCTGCCTTACCCCTTCACTTTTTCCACGTAAGGATTGCCCTTATCAGGCTTTGCTGGTTAATATTTCACTAGCCACGTGAGTGTTTTCCTGGTGTTGCAAAATATAAAGTTCTTGCACAATGGTATCTTTTTACTGAGTCACTACACATTCACACACAGTCACGGATGATATGGGGAAAATATAAGCACTACTGCTGGGTCACCATTGGGGCCAGTGGTAGCGCGAGGAAGAAAAAGAAAGAAGAAAGAAAGAAACACAGAAAAAAAAGAGAAAAAATTTTAATAATTAAAGAGCTAATATATTAATGGTCACAGTGAAAGCACTGGGTTCAAGTACAAAGAGCTTGGCTTTCCTTATCTAATGAAGTATATGTTAATTTTGAAGGAGAACACAACAAAGATTCACTAGATCAATTCCTGCTAAGAAGGGAGAATTTTTAAAAATTCATTCATGGGATGAAGGCGTTGCTGGCCAGGCCAGCACTTATTGTCCATCATTCATTGCCCAGATGGCAGTTAAGAGTCAACCACATTGCTGTGGGCCTGCTGTTACATGTAGGTCAGGCCAGGTAAGGATGGCAAAATTCCTTCCCTAAAGGGCGTCATGAACCAGATGGGTTTTTCCTGATAATTGACAGTGTTTGCATGATCATAATTAGACTCTTAATTCTAATTTCTTTTATTAATTGATTTCAAATTACACTATCTGCCATGGCAGGATTCAAGTATGGATCCCCAAAGCATTTCCTGGGTCTCTAGATTAGTAGTCTAGCAATAATACCATGAGACAGCCACCTCTCCACATAGTCCTCTGAGGAGAGATTAAGTAGGTTAAATTTATATCCCTGAAGCGAGGTGATCTCATTGAAGCATATAAAAATGAGCCAGATTTTCTGAGGAATGGCAGTCATATTTAGGTCATTGCTTCCAAATATATGGTGCCAGGACAGTACAGTGCCAAGGTGGCATGTGAGTAGGATGCCAGTGTACAAAGTGTGCAGGAGGCAGGTAAGTGAAGACTGTTTAAAGTATGTTGGGGTGGGCAGGAGACATCAGTGTAGTGATTCTAATGAGGTCAGTCAGGTGGATCTCATGGAATATGAGTTCCCTGATTGAGACTGTTAATCTGGTCCAATCAAGGATCCCTGGATGACAGATAAAAACAGGAGTGTCAGACTTCTTGTTCACTCTGAGAGCTGAGTCTACACAAGCTGGATCAGTGGCAAGGATTCTCCATGTGTAAATAAAGAGTAATTTGGGGACGGCAAACTGGCCTCTGTAGAGTTATTTCAGTGGCAACAAGATTAAAGCACATCCTGAAGAAACCTGTTTGCAACAGTCATCTTTAAATTGGGGTAAACATTCCTGGCATCATGCCATTATTTCAGAAACTTGACTTGTTCAACTCTTCTATAAAGACTAGACCCTGTGTGTGGAAAGTATGCATTATTTTTTCTGGTCAAATATCATTGGGGTAGATGAAAAACAATGAGTAATTCTCCAGACAGTTTGTGGACCTGCAGCTATTTCAGTTATTAGGAGCCTTACTGTCCCTGAGGCACTAGATACTAAAACCTTTCAAGAGTTAAAAGTTTTAGTTAAGGAATATTACAACCTCTAGCCTCCTCTAATTCTTAGATGCTATCTGTTTTACTCGGCAATTTGAGAACCAGAGGAATTCATATTGGGTTTTATGTTTATGTTAAGACAGCTGGCAGAGGCCTGTGATTTCGGTTCAACCTTTAATGAGATGCTGAGAGACTGTTTGGTATGTGGGATTAATGATGTAAATGTGCAAAAGCGCCTATTAGCTAAATGCCAACTAGACTTCAAACAGATACTACAACTAGCTCCATCATTGGAAAATGCAACAAGGGGAGTATATGAATTGCAGGATATTCCAATGGAAGTGAACACCTTTGCCAGTCTGACTGAGCTTGGGGAGTACAACTTGAGTGAAGGCAAATTATATAGCCTCACTCAGGACACATCCTGAACAGAGGGACTCCACGTCAACTCACAGCTAAATCCCAAAACAAAGCTAAAACTCGGCCAAACGGTTACAATTTTCTTCAGGATTGGGACCAGCAAGCCACTGCAGTTGCTGCTGGTATGCGGACTTGGGACAGCAAAAGAGCCCCACTAGATCTAGATTGAGCAAGAGAACTCATAGGCCGGTATCTGGGAGTGTGCACACCTTGGAAAGCCCACCTACATCTGGTTTGGAACAGTTAAATTGCTCAGCAACATCCAAATCAGAACCAATCAAAATAAACATCTGGTTAAATGATCACCAAGCTCTATTGGAGGTCAATACCAGCACTGCCATTTCAGTGAATACAAAACCGGGCTTTAACAAAATTCACTATGGACTCCAAACCTGACGCTTATGCAAGACCTTGGCTACACTGAGAACCCACACTAGAGAACCTTTACGGATTAAGGTTCAACTTCGGTTCCAATCTCTTATGAGAAGCAGTGGTTAAGTTACCATTGATGGTAGAAAAAGGCTCAGGCCCAAGCCTGTTGGGGCAAAATTGGTGAAGAAAGATTCACCTATATTAGCTTAAACTTTTTTGATTAGAAAAAGGCTGCCTGAGTGAAATCCTAATGAAATACCTGGAAGTTGTTCAAGAAAGTCCAGGGACTATCAAACGAGACCTTGCGTGTTGACCAGGAAGCAATTCCGTGATTCTGCGTTCCTACTATCTCTCAGACTCCACCTAGTGCTTGCCTTATGGGCAAAAGTAGAGGCAGAAATCAGAAAGCTGGGAAATGAAGGAATCATCAAACCAGTACAGTTTGTGGAATTGGCAGCACCAGTTGTACTGATTACGAACCCTAAACGTCAGTTTTTCTTAGTGTGGATTTTAAAGAAACAGTAAACTGCTTTTCACAGTTATTAAATACCAAATCTCTCGCATAGAGGATTTATACACAAAGCTGGCAGGTATGTTGTCCTTCACAAAACTGGATGTCCGCCATGTGTATTTGCAGTTGCGGTTAGATGAGGATTCCCAGAAGTATGCTACAATTAACAACCATAAGGGGCAAAAACCGAAGTTGTTGGAAATACCCAGCAGGTCTGGCAGCATCTGTGAAGAAAAATCAGAATTAACATTTTGAGTCCGGTGACCCTTCCTCAGAAATTTCTGGACCCAAAATGTTAACTCTGATTTTTTTCTTCACAGATGCTGCCAGACCTACTGAGCTTTTCCAGCAACTTCTGTTATTGTTCCTGATTTACAGCATCTGCAGTTTTTTTGGTTTTTAATACCCGTAAGAGTTTGGTCCAATATATGACACTGCCATTTGGAGTATCATTAGCCTGTGCAACTTTTCAGTGGACGATGGGGAACAGTTTATAACGTCTATCCTAGGCCACCATTTATCCAGATGACGCCCTAATAACAGGGAAGACCAACAAAGAGCCCTTAGAAAACATGGACATAGTCCTTAAGCATTTCTCTCAGGTGGGCATACACTTTAGAAGGGAAAAATGTGTGTTCCAGGCACCCTAGTGACCTTGACAAGACTGGGTTACACATGTTGGAAGATAAAGTGAGGGTGATCCACGTCTGTACTGAAGCTTAGGTCTTTCCTTGGGGTGGTGAATTATTACTGAAAGTTCATACATAACCTGGCCTCCGTTCTGGCATCTTTGCATCAATTCTTAAAACAAAAGGGTCAGCCTTGGAAATGGTCGCACAGCCAAGCCATAGCTTTCAGCAACGTGATGAAACAGTTATCATCGTCTAAGGTGTTTACACACTATGATCCCAAGCGAGATCTGGTATTGACATGTGATGCCTCACTGCGCAGCATTGGTGTAGTATTAGCTCATAGGTGGTCCAATGGAGAGGAACGCCCAATAGCATATGCATACAGGACTTTGCTTAATGCAGAGCGTAAACATACCCAGATAGAGAAAGAAGGTTTGACAGTCATATTTGGAGTCAGGAAGTTCCACCAATACCTTTACAGATGTAAATTTATAATAATATCAGACAACAAACCCCTGCTGGGTTGAATTCAGTAGTTGGGCTCTAACACTGAGTGTGTATGATTACAAGTTAGAGCATTGTCCGGGAGATGAGGTAATGATTGTGGATGCATTGAGCCGCCTCCCACTGGCAAATACATCACCACTGGTACCACTGCTGGAAGAGTCCATAATGGTTTTAAATTTTCTGAACACACTTCCAGCCACAGCTGACAATGTCAGACTTTGGACACAGGAAGATCTGATCCTGGCAAAACTGAAACAGCAGGTGGTGATGGGAGAAACCAAAGGTCAACCAGATCAGATACCTTTTTGGTTCCGGAGATATCAGATCACAGTAGAGGATGGCATTTTATTATGGAGAGCAGGAGTGATTGTCCCAAGCAAACGTTGACGCCAGACACCGGCTGAGCTCCACCGGCGTCATCGAGGGGTTTCCAAACTGAAGATGTTGGTGAGAAGTTACATGTGGTGGCCAGGATTGGATACAGATATAGGTAGAGTGCCAACAAGGAAAAAAATTACTGCCAGCAGCTCCCCCATTTTTGTGGGAATGGCTGGGTAAACCCTAAGTTCGGTTACATGTTGCCTATACAGGTGCTTTCATGGGCTCAATGACCTTAACCATTGTGAACACCCATTGGTTGGACATGTATAGAGTTCATTCATCAAACACTGGGACAACAATAGAAAAACTGCACGCATCTTTTACCAGGTTGTTGCTGCAGCTCATACCACTGCATCCAATCACCGAGAGGCTGCTGCCGTTCCACCAATGGCCCTCTCTCACTGCCACGCTGTTGTTGGTGCCATCGCCTTTACCATCGAATGGCTGTCATATGAAGACCGGTTCAATAGCTAGAGTTTGTACTTGCTCAGGAGAGTTTAGAAGAATGAGGGGGGGATCTGATTGAGGTGTATATAAAATGCTAAAGGGGATTAATAAAATGGATGTTGAACCCCCCTTGTGGGACCGTCTAGAACAAAAGGTCATAGATATAGAGTGAGAGGAGGTACGTTCAAAACTGAGATGAGGAGAAACTATTTCTGAAAGAGGGTTGTGAATCTGTGGTACTCACTGGCCCAGAGTACAATGGAGGCAGAATCAATCAACAGATTCAAGATATGTTCCTATGTGTGGATCACTTCTGAAGCCCCCACATTTTGCAGCAGCAGCACAACACTTCTCTCACCATTTTGTGCGCATTTATTAGATAAATGTAATTTATTGATTCAATAATTCACCATTACTCAGCACATTTTTACTGTATCAATCAAATGCTGACACCACTTACAACTAGGCATGAATAATTCCTTAATTAAGCAGATCTTAGGGATCTAGATTAAAGTTTGAGTGTGTTTTTTTTTAAATTTCTTGGCCTTCCATGCTTCAGGTGTCTTTCATCAAGCTGTTTACACTGTCCCATATGCTAAGCACTTACCAGCTGATCAGCTGATCAGACTCCCATGATGTGTCTCTTGTTTTTCACTCTTTTCATTAAACCAAACAGACTTTAGCTTCCAACAGCTGAAGTAAGTTAGGAAATAGGTTAGAAAATGCAAATATACATCCTTCCCCAACTTACCAAACTCCATCAGCAACCAGACTCCCAGGATTTCGACTTCATGCCAGCTGTTCATTGCGGTCATTCAAATGAAGCAGCATCATGAAGCTATTCCTGCAGCCTCCAAGGACCTTTTGTGTACGAGACATATCTGGGCAATTTTCCACATTGTCAGGTAGATGCCAGTGTTGTAACTACAGTGGAAGAGCTTGGCTGGGGGAGCTGCAAATTCTGGAGCACAAGTCTTCAGTACTATTGCCAGAATGCTGTCAGGATCCATAGCCTTTGTACTATCCATTACCTCCAACCAATTCTTGATATCATGTGGAGTGAATCAAATTGGCTTAAGACTGATATCTGTAATGCTAGGAATCACTGGAGGAAGCCAAAATGGATCAACCACTTGTCACATCTGGCTGAAGATTATTACAAATGTTTCTGTTGTAGAAATTTTATTTCTACTTAACTAATAATGAGACTTGACTCCAGCTCCCATTCAAAGCAGCTTATTTTCTTACTTGGTACCAAGGAAAGTGAGTGTCGATCTCCACCGGCACCCGACTCTTCTAATACAGAGTATAACAATCTCCTTTATACCATTAACTTCAAAGCAGGGTGTTCCCCTGACATAACAAGCATGGGGCTG
>JAHRHZ010000283.1:38320875-38364790 GCA_024137785.1 Ginglymostoma cirratum
CCCATGCTTGTTATCTCGGATTCTCCAGCATCTGCAGTGCCTTTTATCTCTGTTCCCCTGACATCTTGTGTTTGTCGATTCATTCATTGTAAGTTTAAAGAAAACCGCTGCTCGAGGTAACTGGAATTCTGTCTTACAGGTACCTTAATAATTACTTCTTCAAATGACCCTCGGCATGCAGCTAGCATAGGGAGTGATATACAGTTTGATTGAAACTCTAGCTTATCAGTAACTAGGCTCCTAGGGATACAAGGGACATCTCTAATTCAGCCTAAAACCTTGGTAATAGTGACAATATATCAAAAGATCCTTCTCTAACTCTCGCTAAGATAACATGCACATAGTGATAACACAATCTGAGTAACTACCTCCCAACTTCTGCTAAGCTCATTAGAATCCCCCATGCTAACTAATTAAAATTCCTTCTCTATGCCATAAGTTTCTCCCAAGGCTGCCTTTTCTGCCTTGGCCGAAATTCCCATCTACCCTTGCGATGTAATTTCTGTCTTGGCCTAAATTCCCATCTACCCTTGCGATGTAAAATTTTTCTTCCACATTTTCAGCCTTATGTTTTGCACTGATGTGTCAGGCTCCTCCATCATTAAGGATGGGGATATTCATGAAGCCACCTCCTCCTCCAGTGAGTTGTTTAATTGTCCGCCGTCTTTCATGGATATGGATGGAAAGCTTAGATCCGATCGGTTTGTTGTGAGATCATTTAGTTCCGTCTATCACTTGTTGCTTATGATGGTTGGCACACAAGTAGCTCTGTTCTGTAGCCTCACCAGGTTGACACCTCAATTTTAGGTATGCCTGGTGCTGCTCCTGACATGCCCTCCTGCACTCTCCATTGAACCAGGGTTGATCCCATGGCTTGATGGTAATGGTTGAGTGGGGAATATGCCGGGCCTTGACGTTACAGATTGTGCTGGAGTACAATTCTGCTGCTGTTGATGGACCACAGCACCTCATGGTTGCCTAGTCTTGAGTTGCTGGATCTATTTAAAGTCTGTCCCATTCAGCACGGTGGTAGTGCCACACAACACAATGGAGGTTAATTTCAATGTTTATTCTCAAGCAGGCCTTCATCTCCTCAAGGACTGTGTGGTAGCCACTCTTACAGATGCTGTCAGGGGCAGATACTTCTGCAGCTTAATAAGAATGAGGTCAAGTATATTTTTCTCTCATCACTTGCCTCACACCCAGTGTAGCAGCTATGTCCTTTAGGACCCGACCAGCTCTATCAGGAGCGCTGTTGTCGAGCCACTCTTGGTGGTGGACATTGAAATCCCCCACCCGGAGTAATTTTGCACCCTTGCCACCCTCAGAGCTTCCTCCAAGGGCTATTCCACACGGAAGAGTACCGATTCATCAACCAAGAAAGGGCATACATGGTAATCAGCAGGAGCTTTTCTTGTCCATATTTAACCTGAAGTCACGAGATTTCATAGGATCCTGAGTCAATGTCGAGGATTCCCAGGGCATCTCCCTCACAGCTGCATACCTCGGCATCGCCACCTCTGCTGGGTGGGGCAAGATATATTCAGGGATGGTGATGATGGTGTCTGGGACATTGTCTATGGGGTATGATTCCGTGAGTATGACTAAGTCAGGCTGTTGCTTGACTAGCCTGTGAGACAGATCTCCCAGTTTTGACACTAGCTCCCAGATATCAGTAAGGAGGACTTTTGGCAGGTAAGTAGTCCTGTTTGGTGGCTACACCAGGTTGACACCTCATTTTCATGGGTGCCTGGTGCTGCTCCTATCATGCCGACCTGCACTTTTCCATTGAATCAGAGTTGATCCCCACGTTTGTGATACTGGTTTAATCTGAATGCCTAAGATCTGCTTCATAAGGAATGTATAACGTTCAGTTGTATGGTGTCAGCATTTGATTGGTACAGTAAAAACTTGTTGAAGAATAGCAATTAATTTTGTGTGAATGATTGAAATATTGACACATTTATTTAATTAGCCCTAATGAGGACTTTGCAGGGTCGAAAGGGCTTTTCTGCCATTGTCATATCCAGTGCCTAGGTCGATGCCAGTGGTCCATCCAGTTTCAGCTCTTCATAGCTTTATCAGTTGCTATGAAGTCTGAGTGTCTTGCCAGGCTATTTCAGAGGGCAGTTGAGGGTCAGCCACATTGCTGTGGATCTGGAGTCACGTGTAGGCCAGGCCAGGTGAGGATGGCAGATTTCCTTCCCTGAAGGACATTAGTGAACCAGCTCAGTTTTTCCTGACAATCGACAATGGTTTCACAGCATCAGTAAATTCTTAATTCCAGATTTTTATAAAAACTGAATTCAAATTCTACCATCTGCCATGACAGGATTCAAACCCAGGACCCCAGAATATTAGCTGAGTTTCTGAATTAATAGGCCATCACCTCCTCACAGTAGAAATGAACATATAACTGCTCACATACTAGAAATGAACACATGCTCGATATGTCAAAGATTAACCTGAGAAGTATCAATTAGACTACATTTGTACCACTGTTACCACTGATTTTTCTTCACACCAACATAGGTAAACAGGGGTGGATTATAACCTAAGACTGTTCAGAGTAAATAGGATGAAACATACATGGAAGTAACAGTGTATCATTTACTATTTAATACGCGGTGGTAACCTCACTGGATAGATAGACTCCAATGAACAGACCATGTGCCCAGCCTGCTCTGTCCAGTTTTATGGACTGAAAGGGCTTTAAAAGCATAATTGATTTTTTGAGACCAGCAGGAGCAGAAGTGAAAGACAATTGAAAGAAGTTATGCAACAGTTAAAGTTACACATAGTCATATTAAACAGCAATTATGATCTTGTTAATACCATGTTCAACTTGCCTTCTCTAATGTTATTTAAAAAAATTGCAGAAATAGATTAATTTGACTAACAACAACCCACATCATAATAAGACTGCAAAATTTTCCTCAATAACATAGATCTCCCTTTGTTTGCATGAGAAAATTTCTTTACACTACTCAATTTTCTTTTTGAAAATGGACAAATACATACATTCCACTGAATGGCTTCAGCACTGCTGAGGAAAGGCTTGTTCAAAACATCAAACTTAACCAGCATTGGGTATGCACATCCCCTCTGTATCTGACATACAACTGAATGGCACTTAGTGCAATTAATAGACTCATGTCATCCACTGCCATGCTAATTACATCTTGTGCTAAAACCCTGCTGTTTAGCTTGTCCTAATGATAACTTGATCATGTGTCATTGAGCAATATATAACACAAGTGCAGGAACTTTATAATACCAATGGTTGACTTTAGGGAACATAAATTCTTTTAAATATTAATTCACTGCCATCATAATATGCATTGCATTCATGGGATAGATAAATATCAGATAAATATACATTGATACTTCTGTGATTGTGTTTTTATTATAATTAATGAAGAATACCTGAAAATGACCATAATCAAGCATCAAGATGAGATCTGAATTTTCATTCATCTTAGCCTGCAAATTATGCATAAATCAGACCAAGACAATCTTTACTTGATTCTGTTTTGTAAATTTGCATATCTATGTTTGATATGCTGAGATGAAATATTCATTAAACTAGTTCTATGATACCGGTAAAAATGACCTGCCAGAATTAGCGAACCAAATGATTCATCAATGATCTTTAAGGAGAATGAGCTGCTGCCCTTACCAAGTCTAGCCTGTGACTCTTGTTTCACACCAATGCTGTTGACTGACTTCTCTGAAGGAATAGAATAAGCCATTCAGATGTACCAAAGCACCACCAAGATTCCCAACGACACTGCAGGAGCACCTTCACCTATACTGCAGTAGGTCAGGAGCTGGCTCATCATCAAGTGCATCTAAGGACAGGCATGCCTGGGGTAGTCTTCAGATACTGAAACAGTTCATGTCCAAATGCAGCATGACCTAGGAAATGTGAGCTGACAAGTGGCATGTAATATTTGCACCACACATGTTCCAGATATCTCCAACAAGAAAGAATCTGACCATTGCCCCTTGAAATTGAATGGCATTACTATCACTGAATCCCGCACCATCAACATCCTAGGGATTACTGTTGACCAGAAGCTGATTTAGACTTGCTACATAAATATCATATAAATAAATATAAATACAAGAGCAAGTAAGAGGTTAGAAATACTACAGTGAGTAACTAATTGTCTGACTTCCCAAAGCCTGTTCGCCATCTCCAAAGCATAAACCAGGGGTCTAATGGAATACTCTCCACCTGCTGGATGAGTGCAGCTCCAACAATACTCAAGAAGCTTGACACCATCCAAGATAAAGCAACCCGCTTAAGAGACCCTCCCACCTGCCTCCCTCCACATGGACCACGTTCAATATTCAATTCCTTTGCACCTACATGGGAGCAGCATCTAAAAGATGCAATGCAGAAATCCAACAAATTCTCCTCAGACAGCACCTTCCAAAAACCACTAAAATCTAGGAGGGCAAGGGCAGCAGATACAGGGGAACACAACCACCTCAAAGTCGCTCTCCAAATCACTCACCATCCTGACTTGGGAATATAGCACTATTCCTTCAGTGTTGCTGGGTGAAAATCCTGGAACTCTTTCCCTAACAGCAGTGTGGCTCTCCCTGCAACAAATAGACTTTAGCAGTTCAAGAAGGCAGCTCACCACCACCTCATCAAGGGCAACTAGGGATAGGCAGTAAAGGCTAGTCTAGCTGGTGATGCCCAAATCCCACAAATTATTCCAAAAGTAAGTGCTGGCACTTTGCCTGCAACGCGCCCATCCTGAGAATGAATCAAAGTAAAGTTATAGCATTAACACAACCTCATGTTTTGCCCATTCACTTGGTGCAATGCTGCACTCTAACATTTGAGGTTTAGACGGACTCTTTGGAAAGAATGGGAGGAATCAGCTTTGTAATGACATCACCTCCGGTCTGCAGGATCTTCCTAGATAGGGAATGGCTCTGAAAGAGTTATGGTTTAGCTATGCTGAACTCACCCAGTCTAATGATGCCAAATGGCCTCTGTATGGAGAATCAGTTGGACTCTGGTACACCTAGTTATTCTCTACCTCCTGCTAGTGGTTATGAATAGGCATAATAGTTAATATAACCTGTATGTGGTTAGCGTAATGTAATAAACTCTATCTTGTTTTGAAAGACAAGTGCCATTTCTGCTCCCATTTATTCATGGTCCATTTTCCACCATAGATTACTAAACAGCTCCTTAGACAGACCTATGAAGAGAATTGGTGGTAGCACTCTACCCCAAGTCATCCAGACACAAAAACAAGAGATGTTGCCAGTGCAGGGCATCAAATCATTATAACAGATTTGTAAGGAATATTTGGGTTTTATTGAAAATTAACTCCTTTTGAGGGGGCAAATACAGAGAAAAGCAAAGGCTTAGATGAGTTGCTTGCTGTAGGAGCACCTATAGCTGAGGTCCAGGGCTGGCTTGGCACAGCCAAGATCAGAACGGCCTTGAGCTACTTTACTTATATTCTTTCCAAGATTTCCAGGAATGTCCGGAGCATCATCATTCTGCATTGCATTGCCATATAAAGCATGTGCCGGCTGCATTATTTACTGAGCAAACAATTCATAACTTTCTCATTAAGAAAAAGTAGTTCTTTTAAAGGCAGGAAAGACCAAGACATTACTGATGTTTTCTATATAATTTTACACAACTAACAGTAGTACACCAATAAAACACCAACTATTAGAGTCATATCATCATAGTCATACAAGTAGGGGAGTAGGTCTGAGTGGGATGCTCTTCAAAGGGTCGGCGTGGACTCAATGTGATGAATGGCCTGCTTCCACACAGTAGAGATTCAATCATTCATCTCTGTCTAACAAATCTGCGCTGACCATCCCTGATCAATCACTGCCTTTTCAAGTGGTGATTCATCCTCACCCTCAGAATTTTTTCCAATAATTCCTCTACCACTGATGCCAGTAATTACCTGGCTTATCTCTGCTCTCTTCTTGGACAAAAGAACTAAATTAGCTTTCCTCCAGTCATCTGGCATTTCATCAGTAACCAGCAAAGTGTTGAATACCTTTATCAGAGTGCCAGTAACCTCCTTCCTAGCCTTCCATAGCAGCCTGGGATACAACTCATCAGGCCCTGATGATTTATGCACCTTTATGCCGGCTAAAACATCTAATACCTCCTCCTTATCAATCTTAACATGTTCTCGAACCTCACCATCCCAAACGAAATCCCCAATGACAATGTCTTTCCCCTCTGTCAATACAGATGAGGAATATTCATTTAAGACCTCACCCATGTCCTCTGGTGCCACACACAAGTTGCCCCTTTGGTCTTGAAAAGATCCCACACGTTCCCTGGTAGCCGTCTTATCCTTATAAATATACTGATAAAATGTCTTTCTGCCAATGATATTTTGTGGCCTCTCTTTGCCCTCCTAATTTCATTTTAAGCAAACAACCCCCCCCACACACACATACATCCTATACTTTTAAAGGCACACCCCTGTTTTAATTGGATTGTACCCGACATATGCACCTGACAGAGCAGCACGGTGGCTCAGTGGTTAGCACTGCTGCCTAACGGTGCCAGGGATCTGGGTTTGATTCCACCCTCGGTGTGGAGTTTGCACGTTCTCCCTGTGTCTGCATGGGCTTCCTCCGGGTGCTCCAGTTTCCTCCCATATTCCAAAGATGTACAGGGTAAGTGGATTGGCCGTGCTAAATTGCCCGGTGTGTTTAGGAATGTGTAGATTAGGTGGGTTATCGGGATGGGTCTGGGTGGGATGTCTGAGGTCCGGTGTGGACTTGTTGAGCCAAAGAGCCTGTTTCCACACTGTAAGGATTATATGCTTCCTTCTTTTTATTTATCAAACTCATGATATCCCTTGACATCCAAGGTTCCCTGAACTTGATGCCTTTGCCCTTCACTGTCTGGGGAACACACTGGCCTTGAATTTTCACTATATTACTTATAAAAGATTCCTGCTTTCCAAATGTAGACTTACCTGCAAATAGCTGTTCCCAGTCTATTTTTGCCAAATCCTGTCTAATGATATTGAAATTGTCCTTCCCCTTATTTAAGCACTTAACTTCTGCACTAGCCATATCCTTTTCCATAATGACTTTGAACATTACAGAATTATGGTCACTACTCCCAAAATGCTAGCCCACTGAAACTTCAACAACATGACTGGATTCATTTCCCAGGATTAGGTCTAGTACTGTCCTATCTCTAGTAGGATTATCTAAATACTGGCACAAAAAGCTCTCCTGAGTGTGCTTTAAAAAAATCATCCCATCTAATTAATTCACACTAGGGCGATCCCAGTTAATGTTAGCAGCTGATGATTAATACAGAAAATTCTGTCAAAGGCACCTCGGAGGCAAAACCAGAACCAAAGGAGGAACTATTAGGAAAATTGGCTAAATGGCATAATCTAAAAGGTAGGTTTTAAAGAAGGGACATTAAGATGCCAGATCTGGACCAGTTTAGGGAGTGAACATTACCTCACAGCGCCAGGAACACAATCAGGTAAGACACTTCATCCTTTAATATGAAGCCCGAAGGGCTTAAAAACTGTTATATTTGATTACTGTTCTTGACTGTTTTAGAACTATTTGTCAGTAATAGTTACAATAAGCCCCCAAATTGAATTTGCACGTGCATTTCAATCAATTACATATGATCTATGTCTTGTATATTCTGTGTGGAAGGATGCTAGTAAATGGTGGGATACATGCTCCATAAATACTGCCTAGTGCCACTTTTCTCCATCTTCTGCTGCTCCAATTCCTCTGACTAACGACAATTGTGTTGATACAGCAACTCACATGGAAGACCTGACCGCGGTGGGTGCCTGAAGTCTGCTATTGTCACATTCAAATTCAGTGATCGGCAAGTCCAGGTCAAAATAAAATATAAATTGGAGCAATATATCTTTCCAGCCGTAGAAATCATCAATGCTTGTCTCCAAACTGATCAGGTTCCACAAGAGAAGAGAAGGTTGTCATTCCAGGTTACTCAAAGCATTTATTTCCCATGCAAAGTCGCACGTTTATGCATAAAATGGCACATTTCCCAATTAATCAAATAATTAAATCATTGACTTTGTTCAACACTCACAACAAAACAGCAAGCAGTTGTAATGAATTCTACTTGAACAAGGATTATTTAAATTAAGCATTAATAACACCTAATTGCTGAAGGGTCACAACCTCATCCCTCATGATTATAAGATCAATGAAGCGTATTCTCTCCTTTCCGTTACTCTGTCCTTTCTGATACACTTTTTTTCTTGGAGTATCTCCACCTGTTATTCTTTTCCTGTGTCACTCTTATTACTTTTCTCCTGCATGTTTTTTCTGGGTTTTTTCCTTTGGCATTCTTGCCTTGCTCTCTGTTTCTTTTTGACTATTATTTTAACTGCATCATTTTGTCCAGTGATCTCTTAGTATTTGCAACTACGTTCTTTACTTTCATTGTTATCTAATCACTGTTATTTGTTTCCTCCAGCAATCTATCCTGTTCCAGGCTCAAATACAAGCTAAAAGAGACTTGTTCTATTCAAGCACCTGCTGGATTGAGCGAATGCAACGCACTTCTTAATATAAATTGAAAGGGTAAATCAGACTTGTATTTGATATATTTTGTTTAGCCCCACTCTACTCACTTCTGAAATCAACAGCTCCTTTGTATTGTAGGATCTATAACTGACTTGAGTTAGCCCTGTTTAGAAACCCAACTCAAAAGCAGCATCTGTACAAGTTTTGTGGCTCAGTATTTTTAAGTATATGCCCAAGCAGTGGATATTTCTACTATGTCCTTTTAAGTAGCCTTTGGCTCCACAACAAATTTTCATGGTAAGTAACAAAGTAACACGATGCACGAGATGACATGATATATAAATTGCAGGGGATATCAAATTTCTCTATCAAAGGATGGAAAAGAACCTTACATTACGCACCAGATAACTATTGAAACTGTATAAATGACCCTCTAAAAATATTAGAGAATTTTAATGACTCCCAGTTTGGGTTCTGCCAGGGCCACTCAGCTCCTGATCTCATTACAGCCTTGGTTCAAACATGGACAAAAGAGCTGAATTCCAGAGGCGAGGTGAGAGTGACAGCCCTTGACATCAAGGTTGCATTCGACCGAGTGTGGCATCAAGGAGCCCTGGCAGAACTGGAATCAATGGGTATCAAGGAGTAAATGCTCCAGCGATTGGAGACATACCTGACACATAGGAAGATGATTGTGCTTGTGGGAGGTAAATCATCCCAGCTCCAGGACTTCTTTCCAGGAGTTCCTCAGGGTAGTGTCCTAGGCCCAACCATCTTCAGCTGTTTCATCAATGACCTTCCCTCCATCATAAGGTCAGAAGTGGGGATGTTCGCTGATGATTGCACAATGTTCAGCACCATTCATGACTCCTCAGATACTGAAGCAGTGCATGTTCACATGCAACAAGATCTGGATAATATCCAGGCTTGGGCTGACAAGTGACAAGTGACATTCGCACCACACAAATACCAGGCTATGACCATCACCAATGAGAGACAATCTAACCACCACCCCTTGACATTCAATGGTGTTACCATCACTGAATCCCCCACTATCAACATCCTGGGGGTTACCATTGACCAGAAACTCAACTGGACTCACCACATTAACACAGTGGCTACAAGAGCAGACCAGAAGCTGGGAATACTGCCGCGGGTAACTCACCTCCTGACTCCTCAAAACCTGTCCACCACCTATGAGGTACAAGTCAGGAGTGTGATGGAATACTCCCCACTTGCTTGGATGAGTGCAGCCCCAACAACACTCAAGAAGCTTGACACCATTCAGGACAAAGCAGCCTGCTTGATTGGCACCAAATCTACGAGCATTCACTCCCTCCACCACCGATGCTCCATAGCGGCACTGTGTACTATCTATAAGATGCACTGCAGAAATTCACCAAAAATCCTCAAACAGCACCTTTGAAACCACTAGAAGGACAAGGGCAGCAGATATATGGGAACACTATCACCTCCAAGTTCCTCTCCAAGTCACTCACCACCCTGACTTGGAAATATATCACCTCTCCTTCACTGTCGCTGGGTCAAAAACCTGGAATTCCCTCCCTAATAGCATTGTGGGTCAACCCAGAGCAAGAGGACTGCAGCGGTTCAAAAAGGCAGCTCACCACCACCTTCTCAAGGGCAACTAGAGATGGGCAAGAAATGCTGGCTAGCCAGCACCCACATCCCATAAATGAATATAAAAATAATATGAAGCTTCTGTAAATTATGGATTAAGAACACTGAATATTGTTTCTTGTGGCAAATGATTGAAGTCATTGACAATTTTATAGTTGATCAGCCAAAACTGATGGTGAAATCTATTTCAAATTAAACCTCAACATAACCAAAATCAATAGAGATATTATTATACAGTATAAAAGTTCCAGCAAATTTTTATGTGGGTTAGAAGTAGGGCAACTATAGGAATCTTTTGTCATCTGATATGAGTAGATGACACTCAGTGCAAAAGTTTGAAATAAACTCAACCTGTTTGAGTCCAGTATATATTTGGATAGAACGGATATTATTATGTAGCCAGTTGCTTCTGAAGCCCAGGTGAGCAGCATAGAACTGAAACAGGCAATACCAAAAGTGACCTATTTAAAATGGATGTATGATAGAATACATTCCTGTACTTGACTAAACAAGAAAATATTTATGGATCTATAATGCACTATGCAACATAAGACAGCAAAAAGCTACTCTTTTCAACTGAAGAACTATGCACCATGAGCCATCATGGGAGTAGAATTTGGAAAAAAAACAGGCTTTACTATTATGTAGGATCATTAAGTACCATCTCTCTCAGACAGAATTATTTCTCAACTATTCCTTAAACATCCCAAATTGAAATTCAAACCAAAAGACAAACAGAATGATTGTCCTGTCTCCTATCCATAATATATAATCACATAAGCAGAATCGTATTGCTATTAAAATTTAATTACAACACAAACTACATTGTTAATGAAAACCATCAACGAGACATTTCCATAACTGCTCAAACATAATGTCCTTATCTGGTCTGGCCACCTGTGATTCCAGACCCACAGCAATGTGATCGACTCTGAATTGGCCAAGCAAGATATTCAGTTTTCAAGAAGGTGAGCCTTCTCAGGGAAATTAGGAATGGCCAATAAATGCTGGGCTTTCCAGTGTTGTCACACTGAATGGATACAAAAGACATTGTATAGAGCTTTATGTTATATTAGGAACTGCGAGGGTCCCCGATTTACAAATATCCTACTTACGAATGCTCATTTTGTGAATGCGATCCCATAAAGTTTTGTAATTTTAAAGACCCGGCATATGAACATTTCCTGTAATTACAAACAACTGCTTTCCATTGTCCTGACATGTGTTCTGTTTTGCATACAATTCAAACTGTGAACAGACTCCAGATGGAACTATTTGCGACACAGAGACAGCTTGTATTTAACTTTTAAAGGGGATTTGTATAAAATGGAAACACTCAGCTTTCGTCAAAATAGTCACTAAATGTACTTACAACTTTTATTATGAAAGCAAATAGTTTTAGGCTCAAGTCTAAAAATAGGTCCTTTGTGATTTACTCAGGGCAGTGGTTTTAGCCTGTGCAAATTGGTTTGTGATATCCCTGTGATGAACATTGCATGCATTTTGCTCTAGGCAATTGATTACAATCTGGCTTAGATCTGAGATATATTAACTGGAATGCAAGGAGCAATAAAAATGCAAGTTTTCATTATTACAATTGTAATGAAAATGAATCCTTAATATGCAACTTTCATTGTTGCATGTCTTGTGGTGTAGTGTTAGTGTCCCTACCTCTGAATCACACCACTCCATTCACACCATTATACTATCTTTTGATCTCTCTGCCTATAAATGTTGTGCTTGTACGCTTCCCTTCACTTTACCTGATGAAGGAGCTGTGCTTCAAAAGCTTGAGATTTCAAATAAACCTATTGGACTATATCCTGGTGTCATGTGACTTCTGACCTTGTCCATCCCTGTCCAACACCAGCATCTCCACATCCGAGCCAGGAGACCGGGGTTGAAGTCCCACCTGATCCACTGACTTGTACTAGAATCTCTGAACAGTTTGTTTAAAAATATCCTCAACTTTCATCATTTGACTTTAATATCTGATACTTCCATGCAGAAAAAATGGGTTTAAAAAAGGACACTTTTTAGACCAAAGTGGCTGCTGTGATCACCTGACAAGCCCAGACAACCCACATGGAATATGTGAAACCAACTGCTTCAGAATTAACATTTTAATCAAGAAGCTCTGAAACTCAGTGAGGCGTCAAATAATTTGCATCTCTTACTCACACTTACATGATAACTGCACATTGAAGATGACAGACTCACTTTGCCACTTAGCCAGTTGAAAAAGACAACAAACAGACTCAAATATGCAAACAGAACTATATCAATAGCTGTTTGAGACAACAAAACAGAGGCAAGGAAAAATAAAGATAGTAAGAACTGCCGATGCTAGAGTCAGAGATAACACAGTGTGGAGCTGGAGGAACACAGCAGACCAGGCAGCATCAGAGGAGCAGGAAAACTGATGTTTCGGGTCAGGACCCTTCTTCAGAAATGGGGGAGGGGAAAGGGAGCTCTGAAATAAATAAAGAGAGGAGGGGTGGGGCTGGGGAAGGCAGTTGGGATGGTGATCGGTGAGTGCAGGTAGACAGTGGTGGGGATTGGTCGGTGAGGTGGGAGGAGCGGATAGGTGGGAGAGAAGACATTCTGGTCAAGGAGGCAGGGATGAGAGGGAGATAGGTAGGAGAGAAGGCGGTCAAGGTCAAGGAGGCAGGGATGAGAGGGGCTGGGGAAGGTAGGTGGGATGGCAATAGGTGAGTGCAGGTAGGCAAGGAAAAATAGGTTTGTAAACAAGAACTGGGAGACACTCTCTCTTTCTCTACCTGTCTCTCCTGGTCTCCCAGTATCAGGAACCAGCTGTGGTGAATAGACAGTTTGGACAAACCACTGTTCACAAGGTTAACAGAGGAAACAAGACAACAGCTAAACCTTAGAGCCAGAAGTTCCAAGGAGTGGTCATCACAGTCAGATTAATCTCAGCTTAATTGTTCAACAGAAGTTAGTTTATGTTTTTTAATTATGTAATGTTTGCTGGGTAACTACCAACTGTAGCTGTGCCTTCCAAATTTGCTGAAGTTAAGTGGTTTATTTTGGAGGGTTCCAGACGCAGAACAAAATTGCCCACTGGAATTTTCAATTTCCCAGGCGATTTCCACAGGATCTGCTGTGCCTGGTACTCTTCAAATTCCTAACATGTAAGTCCAACAATTAGCTGGCCAATTGGAATATCTGGATTATTGGCTCCCAGGTTTCACTCTCACAACTCAAGGATTCTTATGAACTGTAAACTGCCGCTGTCTGTACTTCCCTGTCTGTTTAGACACCTGTGTTGTATATATCCGTTAATGCTGTATTTTCTTATTTGCTCAGGTTTAATAGTGCTGCATAACATGGCAGAATTTAATACTCACTTGGAGAGGAGAAACTTGGATCAGAAATAACTGTGCTAAACTTAAATAAGGGCAGAGTTAAGTGAAGTGGAATGGGAACAGAGTTTAGCAGCAAAAGTTTAAGCAAATAGTTCATGGCTCACAGGAAAGATATATCCCAGCTGGAAAGTAGAATTCTCGGAAGTGGAAAAGCCAGCTATGGTTAACCAGGGAAGTTGGGGACAGCATCAAATTGAAAGTAAAAACATACAATATGACCACAATGAGTGGTAACCTAGAGGATTTGGAATGTTTTGGTCATCTTTTATTGCTTTTTAAAAGAGTAATTGGGTAACTAGATAAACTTTGAAAGTAAATTTGAAAGTAATACCAAGGTGGACAGCAAGAACTGCCCTAAATATATAAAAAAACCAAGACAGGCCAAAGTGAACATGCCCCCCCCTTAGAAAATGAGGCTGACTCAATAATAATGGTGAGCTACAAAGGTAGTGGATGAACTGGTACCAGGGGATTGGAAAATTGCCAATGTAACTCCTTTATTTAGAAAGGGAAAGAGACAAAAATAGTCATAGAGATTTTACAGAACAATTAAGGGCTATTTGGCCCATTGTGTCTGCACCAGTCATCAAGCATCTATCTATTCAAATGCCATTTTGTAGGATTTGAAGCGTAACCACATAAACCACATTTTTCAAGTGCTCATTTAAATAATTCCTAAATATCTTAAGGGTTCCTGCCTTGACCACCTTGTTAGGCAGTGAGTTCCGGATACCCAATACTCTCTGGGTGAAAACATATTCCCTGAAATCCATTCTAAATCTGTTGTTCCTTACCTTAAAACTTAAAGCACTGCCTGAAAGTGTGTTCAGGCAATTTCAATTGAGGCATTCAAGATAGCATTGGATAATTATTTGGATAAAAAATAAGATGCAAGGATTTGGGGATAAAGCAGGAGATTGACACTGCATAATGAGACTTTTTGAAGAGCAGGTACAAGCACAATGGGCCAAATGGCCTTTTTCTGTGCCAGCAGACTTTTGTGATTCTGTGATTCTATTTGCCGAAAAGGAAACAAAAATATTGTTGCATTGACCAAGGGCAGGTAAGAAACTGGAGAGATGATCATCCCTCCTCTTGTGATAGTAGCACACTGTCCATAAACTATTATAGTCTATTTATGGAAACAATTGCCAAGCTATTTTCTTGAGAAAATGTATTGAAAAATGAAGCAATAACCACCCCATTTCAAGTCTCATTTCCTAGCAAGATAATTCCCCTTCATTTTCTTTCTAGAAAAACTGAATCCAACAATTTACTTATTTCCTTAGACTCAAATTCCTAAAAAGAGAAGACTGCAGTGAGTAAAATGCTTTCTTAAGGTTTTATTTGTGCATCAAATCCTTCCTTGCACAGCTTATAGAACACAAATAGCCAACTGCATTTTCATATCACTTCTTAATGGAAGCACAGCCTCAGCCACACCACAGTGCACTGAGGTTGGAAGTAGCAATTCTCTAATACAAGCACAAGCAGCCAACAGCATGTGGGGGTCATCAAGACAGACCCATAGTCTGTTACAAAAATAACTTCTCACGTTCAGCAATTCTTTCTCAACAGATTCGCCCAGCAAGGTGAGTGTCCTCCAAATTTCAGTTGGCATCGTCATTGTCTCACCCCACTGGCAATCACCTGTATAGCACTCTTCTGAGTAACACGCCTTGCAGTTAGACATGTTCCTCTTCTTCAAACTCTTCCCCAAATCTCCACCTCAACAGATCATACTCACACTCATTTGTTGAACTTCTACCTCACAATTACCCTCCTCAAATGCCTACCACCCATCCCAAGTGATTCGCCAATAGAATATAGACATCACTGACTGGTCCAGTACTTGTTGCCCATCCCTAGTTGCTCTTGAGAAGGTAGTGGTGAGCTGCCTTCTTGAACCGCTGCAATTCATGTGCTGCGGGTTGGCCCACAACACCATTAGGGAGGTAATTTCAGTCCTCTGACCCAGCGTCAGCGAGAGAACGGTGATATACTTCCAAGTCAGGATGATGACTGGCTTGGAGGGGAATATCACAGAACATGGTGCTCCCAGGTATCTGCTGCCCTGGTCCTTCTAGATGGAAATGGTTATGAATTTGTCAGGTCCATCTAAAGGGCCTTGGTGAATTTCTGCAGTGCAACCTGTACATGATGCACACTGTTGCTACTGACAGTTGATGGTGCAGGGAGTGAGTCATTGAACTCCAAAAATAAAGTCTGCCTTTTCCTCATGACAGGACAAGAGAACAAAGAACAGTAAAGAACCAGCAGACATGGATTCAGCTGGGGCTGCCCTGATCTCAATGCAGGAGGAAGATCTGAAGATCAGCAAGAAGACAGAAGTACATGCCTTTGCTGACATGCGCCCCTAAGAGCTACAGACAGCATAAGCTATCACACTACCACTAAGAACTGAGCTCCCAGTCATGTTGAACATATGTCATTTCGGGCAACTAGGGATGAACAACAAAAGTTGGCCTTGCTAGTGATGCTCACATCATTATGGATAAATATTTTAAAAGATAAATAACATACAAAATGTCATAATCTTCCTATGTTAAGCTGAACTCCATTTCACTGAGGTTCAGCACTAACTCATGTCTCTTTGTGAACTGAGCAAGCAATCCACTTCAAGCCTGCTGGAACCAGAGGGTAGCAGGACATAGAAGTAATAGAAAACAAATGAGGTAAATAACTTTATTGTTCAAAGAGAATCACTTGGGTGCATAGTAGAATGTTAGAATGACATTAATACCTTCATTTGAATTAAGGACTAGTTTTTGGGAACTACTTATTGTTATGATCACTGCTTTGTTGGATTCCCTCATTGACCCTGGTCAGTTAAATTCTAGTGAATGGCATTGGTGTCCTTGATGAGCAGATAAGGCTAAACATCCGATAGTTGGCCCTGTGCCTGTAGGGAGGAGTTTTTTTCTGCTGTGGGGCAAGTGTTTGCATAGGACCCAACACGGGAAGGATTCAATGCTGCAAGCTGATCTCTCAGATGAAGCGAGTATGGCTGAGATCACTGTCGGCTTCTCTGGTGGATAGCTTTGCAGCTGCACCCACCAACAGCATTCAGAATGCTCCTCCTGCCCCTCCTCTGAGGAGGTGGGCCTTTACCTTACCCTCTTGTCAGCTTTCTCTGCAATGCCTTTTCTCGGGCATATTAAGGGGCACCTCCTGTTCAATCAAGGCAAAGAAGCCTCAGTTTGAGAAAACCAATAGCTTCCACTCTGCTGGCCCGTGTGGTAAGATGACGCCAATTGTACCTTGCTCTGTGCCTCACAGTTAGGATTTCTCACTGGTAGTATAAACCAGGTCTCAGGTGGTTATACCTGTGCCGCACAAGTCACTTACTGAGGCTATTTGATTGGGGAGAAGAGCAATAGAACCTAAGACCACTGAAGGATGAATACATAGCAACCCACTGGATACTTGCTGTACCCTGGCATTATCCTCTTGGAATGGGCGCATACCAGCCCCACAGTAAAAGGGTGAAATGTTAACTCTATTTCTCTCTTTACAACCACTGACTGACCTGCTGAGGTTTTTCAACATTTTTTTTAGTTATTTCAGATTTCCAACATCCACAATATTTTGCTTTCAGCCCCTGTGTATTCAACTCACCTTCTTCATAAATCCCACAACGATTCCACCTTTCACCTTACCCCAAAGCAACAGAGCCAAGCTAACAGCCAGGATCTTCTGCATTGTGTGTTTTACTGAAAACACAAATCAGAGTCTCATATTTCTGATGTCTAATTAGAAGCATACAATACAACAATTCCACTTAAAATGATGTACCTTGGTGTTACATCATCAGTTTGAAGCATATTTAACAACTCCAGCACAAGCACAATGTAAACGAATAATATAACTAAAACATGATGGCGCCTCGATTCGACTTTTCATTTGAATGTAAGGCAGATATGAGAAGCTTTAAAGGTGAATGAGTGGCATTTATTCAAAAACACTTCTGTAATATTGAATTACAAATAAATTTGTATAACACACATGTACGTATTGTCTGTGAAGTATAACTCAAGTACGATGACATTCACCCTTTCAAATATACTTGAGTATGTGTGTGGTATATGTAACAGAGTAGCTTCATTATCTGGCTGATCCTTGAAGCAAAAAGACAGCATATGAAACAAGTAGGCTGATAGGATAAGTATCTTTTTTGCTAGGTAATGATATCAATTCTATCATTAGTATTCCTTACAGCACATGTTTCCCTTGAGCCATTTCTGCTATTAGTCTACTTTTAGAGTTTGGCATTTATACAGCTCAGTAGAATACCTTAAGCAAATAAATGTATAATTATAGAAGGATCTATCCCAAGCTTTTGTAAGTTTTCACAATTGAGAGATATGAAAGAGCTAATACACCTAGATCTAGTCAGCTAACACATCCTTAGAGATAATCTGTCAGCACTTTCTCCTTAAACAAGGATTACAGGATTATTTTTCTTTCTTACATATTTTGCCATTTACTGCTATAGAAATTTCTTGTCACCATGAAGCTTTTTCAGGTTGGTAGCTCGGATAAGTTTATTTGATAACTGCTCCTTAACAAATCTATGATTTGAGTTGGGTGGGGAAGCAGCTTCCGGCAGTACCAAAGAAAATGATTATACCCTCACTGCAGTGAGTAATCCATCTATTCACCAGCAAGGCCAAAAAAAAAAGTTCTTTAAAAAAATGAGAGAGCAAAAAGCACAAGAATTCCAGTTGCCAATGATCTGGTCAGAGGCTAAGTATTCTACTTTTGGTGCTGGCAAAATACGCAGCAAGGCCTATTACTCATAATTTGAAATTAATGTGCAGATGATACAGTAAAAGTTGAACACAGGTGAACATTTATATACATTCAAAATTTATGTTCTGTTTTGAAATATAGCATAAAAGTTGAAATAATGTAAAACTCCAACAGATGTCATTGTTAGGAAACTGAGTTGTAAAGTGTGAACCACTCATGTACTGCCAGCCTAGTGTAGCCCAGAGCAGTCCATGTCATAAATAATGGACAAAAGGTGAGAATCAGCACATCTGAACTTTGTGTAAGAAGCACTGATCAATAGTAACCCCAAGGATGTTGAGAGTATGGGATGCAATGCTATTGAATGTCAAAGGGAGTAAGTGAGATACTCTCATGTTGAAAATGGTCATTGTCTGCTTGTCCAGGTTTTGTTATAAAGTATTTGAGGAGTTGTAAATGGTGCTGCACATTCTCAATCTTCAGTGCAGATCCTCACTCTGACTTCAAGATGAAGCTGCTGAGAATGACTGGGCCTAGGACATCACCCTAAGGAACTTCTGCAGTGATATTGTGGGGCTGAACCACAAACATCTTTCTTTGTGCTAGGTATGATTCCAACTGGTGGAGAGATATGCCCCCGCCTCCCTGTTTCCCATTCATTCCAGTGTTAACATGGTTCCTTGGCGCCACACATAGCTGAATGCTGCCTTGACGTCAGGGGCTGTCATTCTCACAACCTCTGGAATTCAACTCTTTGACTTAGAATGAAAGCTGTCTTGAGGTCAAGTCTGAGACATCCTGATGAAACCCAAAGACAGCATCAGTGAGCAGGTTATTTCTGAACAAATGGTGATCGATAGCACTCATGATGATACCTTTCATCTGCTGATGATTGGGAATAAATTGATGGGGTCACAATTCAGTGTTGGTGTAGCAATTGCTTGGGTTGGGTTTGTCCTGCTTTTTTGTGTATGGGAGACACCTGGGTAATGTTCCACGTTGTTGGCTAGATGCCAATGTAGTAGCTGTACTGGAACAGTTTGGCTAGGGGAGCAACAAGTTCTGAAGGGCCCACAGCCTTGGCAGTATCCACTGCCTGCAATCTTTTCTTGATCTCATATGGAGTGAATCAAATTGAATGACAGCTCTGATGCTGGGAACCACAGGAGGAGGTCGAGATGAATCATTCACTCAGCACTTCTGGCTGAGGATGGATGCAAAAGCTTCATCTTTGTCTTTTGCACTGGAGTGCTGGGATCCCTTATCATTGAGGATCAGAATATTTGTGGAGTCTACTGCCTCTGTTAATTCTTTAATTGTCCACCTCCATTCATGGCTGGATGTATCTAGGACTTCAGAACTTAGATCTGATCCATTGATTATTGGATTTCTTAGCCCTGTCTAATGCACGCTGTTATAACCGTTTGGCATTCAAAGAGTCTTGTGTTGTAGCTTCACCTAATTTTTAGATGAAAAGTTTTAGGTCGGTGAGGCCGATATTATTAACCTGGAGAGGCTTAAGAAGCAATTTACAAGGGTGTTGGTGGGAACAAAAGGTTTGAGTTATAAGGAGAGGGTGGATAGGCTGGGACTTTTTCCACTGGAGTGTAGGTGGTTGAGAGGTGAATTATAGATCTTCATAAAATCTTGAGGGTTATAGATAAGGTAAATGGCAATGTCTTTTCCCTAAGGTGGGGGATTTCAAGATTAGGCTGCATACATTTAAGCTGAGATGAGAAAGATTTTAAAAACTACATGAGGGGCAATTACACAAAGAGTGGTTCATGTGTGGAATGAACTTCCAGAGGAAGTGGTAGATGCAGGTACAGTTAGAATTTGTAAAAGGCTTTTAGATAAGAATATAAATAAGAAATGTTTGGAGGGATGTGGGCCATGCGAAAACAGGTAGGTCGAGTTTAGTTTGGGAATATGGTCAACATGAACTAATTGGAACAAAGGGTCTGTTTCTGTCAATACAGAGTGGAGCTGGAGGAACACAGCAGGTCAGGCAGCATCAGAGGAGCAGGAGAGTTGATGTTTTGGTTTTACACCCTTCATCAGGGCTGGGCAGGGGGAAGGTAGCTTGGAAATAAATAGAGGGAGGGGGTAGGGCTGGGGGAAGGTAGGTGGGATGATGATAGGTAGATGCAGGTAGGAGGTTGTGGAGATACATCGTGGGAACAGTGGGTGGATAGCTGAGAAAGTAGATGGACAGGGTGTGTCAGGTCAAGGAGATGGGGATGAGAGAGAGGGTTGGACATGGGAAGAGACTGGGGGTGGGGTGATTTTGAAACTGATTAATGCTATGTTGAGGCCATCGGGCTGTAAGCTCCCGAGGTGGAATATGACGTGTTGTTCCTCCAGATAATGTGTGATGTCACACATAAACCCGAAACATCGACTTTCCTGCTCCTCTGATGCTGCCTAACCTGCGGTGTCCCTTCAGCTCCACACTGTATTGACTCCGACTCCAGCATCTGCAGTTCTTGCTACCTCCAAGGGTCTGTTTCCGTGCTGCATATTTCTATGGCTATATGACTCAATGAATCAAGGTTAATATCCTCAAGTGATGATGACAGAGTAGTGAACATGTGTGGCCATGAGATCACAGATTGTAACTGAATATAATTCTGCTGCAGTGGATGATCCAAAGATCCTCATTGATAAAAACCGAAAGAACTGCAGATGCTGTAAATGAGGAACAAAAACAAAGTTGCTGGAAAAGCTCAGCAGCTCTGGCAGCATCCGTGAAGGAAAAAACAGAGTTAGCGTTTTGGGTCCAGTGACCCTTCCTCAGAACCGATGGTGGCTAGGAAAACATCAGTTTATATGCAGAAAAAAGAGACGGGGACGGGGTCAGAAGTAAACGATAGGTAAGAGCCTAAAGAGAGAGAAAAGCAGTTGGACAGACAAAGAGTTGATAACAATCAGGCTGGGAGGGTGAGTAGTTGTTAATGGGGACTATTAGTGACTAACAACAGGGGGTGTGTAATGGTATGTGGTAACAAGGCCTGGTGTATGGGGTAGGGGGCTGAGACATGGCAGAGTTTAGGCCCTAAAATTATTGAACTCAATATTGAGTCCGGAGGGCTGCAGGGTCCTGAAGTGGAAAATGAAGTGTTGTTCTTCCAGCTTGCTTTGAGCTTCGCTGGAACACTGCAGCAAACCAGAGACAGAGATGTTGGCATGGGAACAGAGTGGTGTGTTAAAGTGGCAGGCAACTGGTAGTTCAGGGTCTTCTTTGCGAGCAGACCATAGACGTTCTGTGAAGCAGTTGCCCTGTCTACGCTTTGTTTCCCCAATGTAGAGGAGACCACATTGTGAGCAGCGAATGCAGTAGACTAGATTCTGGGAAGTACAGGTGAAGTGCTGCTTCACCTGGAAGCCTCATAGATACCTAGTTTTGAGGCACTAGCTTTGTTCAAAATCTGCCCAGTTTTGCACAGTAGAAATGCCACTGAATAGGATGTATGGCATCCACATTGTGAAGACAGGACTTCATCTCCTGAAGGACTGCATGGTTGTCACTCTTACTGATACAGTCATGATGCAACAGATTGATGAAAACAAGACCAAATCAATATTTTTGTCTTGTGTTTCCCTTGCTGAAGCTGCAAATGTGAAATATCAGAGATAACCAGGTGTAGAGCTGGATGAACACAGCAGGCCAAGCAGCATCAGAGGAGCAGGCAGGCTGACGTTTCGGGCCCAGACCCTTCAGAAAAGTGTCTAGGCCCGAAATGTCAGCCTTCCTGCTCCTCTGATGCTGCTTGGCCTGCTGTGTTCATCCAGCTCTACACCTGGTTATCTCAGATTCTCCAGCATCTGCAGTTCCTACTATCTCTGAAACAATGTGAAATATCAGGCGCCTTGGCTTGCTAGGTCCATGATGAACTTAATACATTATCTTGCTTTCCTTTAAAGGTTATCAGTGACCTCAAGAATGCATGTGCAGCCTACTGACTGAGAGATAGCAATCTTGTCCCCCGTCAAGGTTTGAATGCAGCCCCTGACTGGTTAGTATTAGAGCAATAGAGAAATCAGGCTTCAGGGGGAGCAAGTGAGATACTGGAAGAATTGTGTGGGATATTGCAGAGTTAGGGGTAGTTCCAAGTGGTGCACTGTTGTGGGGTATGGCTGAGTGGGACATCATTGCAAGCATGGGTGGTGCATTGTGGGGGTCAGCGCAATATCATAAGCGGAAAATAAGACAACATGGGGTCGTAGGGAAAATCACAAGGGATGGAGGGGACATCATGATGGAATAAATAGGATATGATGGGGGGGGAGTGAACTGTGACATCATGAGTGGAAAGGAGTGAGACATCATCACGTGGGGAGAGTGAATTAGTCATTAAGCAGTTGAATGTAACATAACGGGGGATGAATGGGACAATTTGACAAGCGATGGGAATTCGTGGAGGAGAGTGAAATGGTCATCAAGCGGGACTAAATAGAACATTACTGGATTGACAGATTGAAAGCCTGTTATACACCTACCTAATGTGTCCTTTCATGGTGTGAGGCTAATCTACTATTGCCAGTTTTGCACACAATGGTGAGAGTTAATGCCTTTGCTACATTGAACGTTATGTATTAACATAACTAAGGATTTAAATACATAATTTTTTGAAAGTTTATGTGAAGATAAATGGAAGTATTAAAAAGGCAGATGGAACGTTGGACTTTATAAATTGAACTATAGAATATAAAAGTGAAGAAATGGGATTAAATGATGACATGAGTGAATAAATCTTCCTAATTTAAATAAGAATTATCTCCCCCACCCACAACCCTACCATAACAACATTACTTCTTTAAAACAGTTCACAGTCAGAAGTTGAGCTGATTCTGTCCAGTGACTTTCATTATATTCAATGCTTTGTATGTTTCTCCTACTATGGAATAAAGCATCTTACAAAATCAATCAAAATTCTATCCTACCTCATGTGATTTATGGGTAGGCGATGGTCCAGTGGTATTATCGCTAAACTATTAATCCAGATAGTGGCCTGGGGACCTGGGTTTGAATCCCACCGTGGCAGATAGTGGAATTTGAATTCAATAATAATCTGAAATTAAGAGTCTAATGATGACCATGAAACCATTGGCAGGAAAAACCCATCTGGTTCACTAATGTACTTCAGGGAAGGAAATCTGCCATCCTTACCTGGTCTGACCTACATGTTACTCCAGACCCACAGCAATGTGGTTGACTCTTAACTGCCGTCTAGACAATTAGGGATGGGCAATAAATGCTGGCCTAGCCAGTGATGCCTATGTCCCACGAATGAATAGCAACATTTCAAACCAGAAAGACTCAAGGAGGATGATCCAGGCCAGATCACAAGACACTTTGCTTTTATATTCCTGTGTCCCACTAGCATATTAATAGATCTAAACCTGTCGGAATCAATTCCAATGGAAATGCAGGCAACTAGAATGTGTAAGGTAGTGATTGACAGTAATGAACTCAAGGTACCGAAGACATATGAAAAATAGATGGGAAACCAAATCATATTGACAAATGTTGAAAAGGCTGTCTTGTCTAATTCAACATAAAATCGAAGAGTTTTTCAGGGGGATGTGATCTCCTACAACTGCTGCCCACAAATAAACTCAAGTGACTTCATAGTAATCTGTCTCAAGATGGACATATGTGACCTGCATGTTATGGTGACAGTAATTCAAATCTGTAATAAGTAGAGTGGCATTTGAATTTCAACACTGGTAGAATGCCAGATACATAGGCTGCATATCCCAATGACTGCTGAACCAATTCACACAGCACTTACCCTTGGCTCTTTTCAAACTTAACTAAACCATGCTTATATAACTCAAAATGTTAGATGTGATTCTATGATCCAACAACACTTGCTGAATAATCCTAAGTGTGCTAGGAATTACAGAAACAACCAATTTAAATTTATGAGTCAGACACACTGTGTGGCTCACTTACATTTGCAAGATGCTAACTTTATTTATGCACAGACACCTGTTTTCTGCAGGCAGAAGGAACATGTCAAGACACAGCACCTTTTTTGAATTAAGCACAGCATGGGAGAAAGTAGCTCGCTGGCCCATTCGCCATGGCCATGCCTTGTCTAATGAAAGCCAACTTACTAACCAACAAGTACTCTTTTCTCAAACTGTACAAATTGCTGCTCCCTTTCAAACGTGCATTTTACTGATGAGAATAATACCAAAAGCTTTGATAGGTGGTCTCCACTCCCAGAACACTCAAAAATTACCAAGTGACTGTCGATATGTTTTAATTACAATTAAATTTAAGCTGAATTGCTAATTGCTTTTTACTGAGTTAAGGGCAAATTTCAATGAGAACTTCAAGATTCTCAAATTGATAGCCTAACTGGATGTTCCAAGTTTAATTCACGTCATATTTCTTCCAATCTGATTTCATTTATCAAAATCAAGATGATTGTGGCAAGGCAGTTTGCTCTTAGGATAAGTTAACAACTCTAACACCAAATACAAACTGAACAATTCAACAAAAAAAAATTGCAAGAGTAGAAGACTGTCAAAATCATCTGTTTAAATCCAGGAGTATAATTGTACATATCTTGTTGTATTTTGAAAATGGACGGAATAGGCAGAATCTTACAGGTTTGTGACTGACTTGGGTTTGGTGAGATGTGTGGCAGAACCAAATGACAAGTATTGTGAGGCCCACCTCAAAAGCGAGATTATCTTGTTCCATTTTTTACACTTCTCACAAGTGACATGGCAGCAGCAAGATGCCAATTGATGAGGTTTAATGCACATTAAACATCTTGTAAATGCCACAACTCATGGTAGGCAATTAATGATGTGCATTTAGTAAGACAGGATAAGACAACGCGTTTAGCAAGAACCCCTCCACAAAATTAGATGCAATTCAGACTCAGTCAAAAAAATGAAAAGCTTCAGCTCAACGTTTTTAATTTGAAGATATGTTTTTAATGGATACAACTATTTCCAGAAATTTTTATTTTTGCAAAATCAACCCAAAATTCCATAGCTATTTGTTCATTCAAAGACTCCTGTCATCATCTTTATTATGATGGGGCAAATTTCTATTAAAACCCATGTTCCGTGACTACAGCTCTCCAATCTTGACTGAGTATTGCAGCCTGGATTTTGGAAATGTTGAGATTCAATGCTGATCTTTGCAGCCAGTAAACATGTAAGCACCAAATCACAATCTATTATATCTATTACTTGTGCATCAGTAAATTGTTACATTCTAACTGGATTAAAAATACAAAAGCTTTCCAATATGCTGCTCCAGAAAATATGAGTTGAGCTGAAAATGATAAATGCCTTTTATAGGTGCGGGCAAAATCAGCAGCCCACTAGCTCACCCACTCCGCTGAAACAAGTAGGTGTGGAAGGGGAGAAATAATGGATCTCATAACTCATTGCTGCCAAGTTCTGAGCTCCAGAGGAGGCTGAAATCTACAGCTGCCAACGGGGATGTCTAGTTCTCATTATGAGCCCTACAGACAAATTCACACTTCATTACTAATAAATCAAATGAAGCTCATCTGAGATTGATCAGCTTCAATGAAGAGCCTAAAGCCAAACAGACACCAAATGAAGTAAACTTTTGACCATCTTGCCAATGGCATTTACTTTCCATTCTTTTTTACAGCCTGCTAATGTCATGCATAGGTACCACGCAAAGCAAGATCATTAAACTTATATACATCAGTGCTTGTCATTTGAAATTATACACACTTAAGGCAGGAGTCAATGTAATATAGCCCATCTGAAATCTAAGCTGCAATTATATTAAAAGCATTAATTTAAAATGAATCTTTTTTTTTGATGTGTAGAAGGAAAATCGACAATAATTTTCTCCAAGGGCAATGGACAAGTCTTAATGTGATTTATTGCAACAACTGATAGCCTGCTAATGTATCCTGGATTGTTTTGATTCTGGCACATTACCAACCAATTTATGGAAATTTTTATTTAGTGATGTAATTTGAAAGCATTAGCCTTCTGGAGGTCTAGAAGATGTGTAAACTATTCATTGTCACCTGAACATTGAAAATTGGGCTTTAAACATACCATCATCCATTCCTGCTTCAGGGTGAGATGAGATCTGCCCAGATTTGAAACAAGGATGAGAACATTGAAACCACTTTTCTGAGACTTGAGAAGCTGATGAGGTGTGGAGAGAATGGGATGCTAGAAATATGAGAATGAATATAAGCGAATATATGGCATGGAGTACTCTCCATGAGTTCATGCTTGTGGAGATTGATGTGAGGAGGTCATTGGATCTTTAAAGAACTCAACACCAGAAGTGACAATGGAATGGATAAGGATTTCTCTTATGCAAGGAAGAAACAATGAGACTGAACCGAAGGTGCAAGAATGCAATTTTAACAAAGCAGTGGATACAGGATAGAAGGTCGGACTCTGATTTAAATGGGACACTGGCAATGTCATTTCCTGACTGAGATTGAGGTAGAAGCTGGAAGAATTGATGCACTCAGGGACAAGGCACACATAGAAGCGCAATTTTGTTGAAATTCAGCAGGATAATGTTTAGGCATGTGTAGCATTTGACATTATGCTGGTGGCTTCAGTATGTAGCAGCAAGCTAATTGACAAAGAAGGCAGCAAAGTACTGGTACGTGCTATCAGTATTATTTTGGAAGTTGATCCAGTAATTCGGGAAAGGATATATGTAACAGAGAAGGGCCAAAAATGGATCTATTCTGTACACTATCAGTGCATAGGTATCACATCATCATGGAGAAGGTCTTCTACAATATTGCCCTGTTCCAGACTGTAACAGGCATTTTGAAAACATATAACATAGGCCAAGCCATGACTGTTAGGCATCAATACATACCACTCATTATATTAACAGTTATGCCACAGTTGTGCGTCTCATTTAAATAAAAATGTGCTGGGGACATTGGCACTGATTGTCGTCACATCTCACTGAAGTAGCATGCTGAAAATCAAGTTCCTCTATACCCAGAGTCATGACAAAAGTAAAAAATTTTATCAAAGTACACCAAGTCCTCAATTCACCTGTCAGATAGACCCAGGTTAACAGAAAACATGGACTAGGTTTCTGTACTTAACAAGAACTATTAATTATTCTAAGTGAATAGAATCTAACCACAGGTAAACAGTTATGAACTGTCAACATATGGCTCTATAAATCCCCTTATAAACTCCCTTATAAACACATACAGACAGGCATAGACAGATTTTAAAAACTGGTGTTGTGGGTGAAAGGGAAAGAAGTAACGGGTAATAGCTCAATAGCACCAGCTGTCAGGATTTGAAAGAGTGTTCCAGTTGTTTCCCAAGTACTTCACTTCTATAATCTGTCCTTCCGGTGGGAAAAATGAACAAAGAAAAACAGTAGTACTCAGAAATGAACATACCAGTTGTACTGCAGCATTGTTCTTGAATATATAAAACAAGTCAGACGGGAGTGATTCGCAGAAGTGAAGGTTTTTCCTTCTAGACTTTCAAGTTCTGTCACTTGTTCACACATTACAAAGTCTCTGACTTATTGTTTAAAAGCAATAGCTTACCATAACTGGTGGGTGAAAATAAATCGGCTTTCTTCAAGCTTAGAGAGACTACTAACCAGCCCTTTCAATATACTGAAGGTTTCTGCCAGTATCATTCACACCTACAAGCTGTTCACTTACTCAGAAGTAAGATAGTTGAGGTTAGGCTGATGGTCTTTGGCGTCCCCAACTGGTCACAATTTTACAAACCAATAAGCAGCCTGTCGGCCGCTGAATTTCCTTTGGTAACACCCCTACCGCCGGCCCATTGGCAATCAACCTCCCCCACTGATGAATGAGGCAGCAATGTAAACACCACAAACAATGAGTTTCAGTAACAGGCTTTTTAAAAGTATGGCTATTCTTTCTTCAGTCCTTTGCTGTAAAATAGTCCTTCCCCCAATTGAATCTGCAAGTAAAATAAAAAGTTACAATACTTACCTGTGGCCATCCTATCTGGTACTCCAGCCAAAATATGTCGTAGTAGCTGACATGCATGAAGTTAGCAATATCAAACATTATAGCATCTCACAAAAAACTCCATTGCCAGCATCTTCCGAATGTCACAATATCTACCACCCAGAAAAGTAGAGTAACAGATATGTAGATACACCACCACTTTCAAGTTCCTCCAAAACATGCACCAAGCGATCTCGGAAATACATTGGGGATGATTGTCAGATAGGGCGGTGTAAAAGCCTTGGTTGAGGGTGTGGATCCTGCGCAGAATGAAAAACAGAAGAGGTCCTTTGCAGGTCTGGGAGAGGGAGTCTCTGAGCTGGGGTAGGCTTGATTGTAGTTCCAGAAGATGCTTGCACATTGCTGAGAGTGTGTGTTTGAGGATCTGCGGAGAAAACTGTTTTTGGGAATCTGGATTGCCCTTTTTCAACTCTGATTAGGTCAAAATCTGGGAATCGCTCCGTAGCGGCACTTTCACTGTAACTGCTCCACATGGACTCCAATGGTTCAGGAAGCTGACTTGCTACCTTCTCAAGGACAATTAGGTTTGAGCAATGAAGGTTGACCTTGCCATAGATGCCCAAATCCAATGACGTCAGAAGTCCCACGACATCAGGTTAAAGTCCAACAGAATAAAAACCTGAAGAACTGTGGATTCTGTAAATCAGGAACAAAAACAGAAGTTGCTGGAAGTTCAGCTGGTCTGGCAGCATCTGTGAAGAAGGGTCACCGGACCTGACACTTTAACTCTGATTTTTTCTTCAAAGATGCTGCCAGGCCTGCTGAACTTTTCCAGCAGCTTCTGTTTTTGTTATAATCCAACAGGTTTATTTGAAATCACAAGTTTTCAGAGCACTGTTTCTTCATCAGGTGAAGTGTTTCATCTGATAAAGCAGCAGCTCTCTGAAAGCTTGTGATTCCGAATAAACCTGTGGGACTATAACCTGGCGTCAAGTGACTTCTGGCTTTGTCCACCCCAATCCAACACCGGCACCTCCATATCAAATCCAACAAAGATTTTTAAAAAAGGATAAAATGAGGTGTGTACCAGCATATTCTACTGGGTTCAACTAGTTTTTCAACTGAATTACTTTCCCATTATACCTTATTAGATGTGTCAATGTAAAGACATCATGCAGTATGTGAGAGATTAAGTTTACTCACAGTATCTTTTAAGGCAGTATAAAGTGAAAAAAACAAAAACGTTCAATAAATACCAATTAAATTTAACAACAGAGAAAAGTCTAATGGACCACAATATTCAGTAAACAATGTATGTTCCTAGATAAAAGAAAATTGGCTTTTGATTGAAAACATGGCGATTTCTAAAACTAAATGAATGCAAAAGAAACTGATTCTCATTTGATAACACAACGTGGAGCTGGAGGAACACAGCAGGCCAGGCAGCATCAAAGGAGCAGGAAATTTGATGTTTCGGGTCGGGACCCTTCTTCAGAAATGGGGGATCCTGAGGAAGGGTCACCGGACCTGAAACGTTAACTCTGTTTTCTCCTTCACGGATGCTGCCAGACCTGCTGAGCTTTTCCAGCAACTTCGTTTTTGCTTCTCATTTGGATTTGTCTCAGAACTGTTTAAATAAACTGGTTAAATTGTGAGTACATCTTGCAGTAAAATATAAAAAAACAGTAATGGCATGATTCAGCACTTATTAAATGTCTACATCGGAAAGCCATAGTTGCGGTGAAAACATGGCATATGGAATCTGTAACTATATGTGCTAGTCAGTATGGCAAACCTGCAAAGGATACACCATACAAAAGATCTACAAAGTACAAACCTCAGTTAATTAATCAGTGCAAAGAAATGAATGGAAACAGATGAGCGCACGATCTGATTTAGTTACAGATGAAAAGAAACAAATCTGCATCAGTCACTGGAACTACTAATGTCAAGGACTTTCTGCTCAGGTCTGAATACCTCAGAGGACATAGAGTATACAGATATACATCATACAATATTAATTCTGCATAATGACTTGTAAATTAGGTGGATAATGAACGACTATTACAAATTAAATGTTCAAATTTCCATCATTCAATCCCTGAAAGATGGGCTCCTTTTCTCATTATATTTTCCCAAGACATCCCTCTGTTGCTGTCTCTCATAATCACATTTCTCTGTTCAGTGAAGAGGATAGATCAGCCTCAGTTTCTCCATAGCTGCTGCCAAGATTACTTGGTAATGGACTGACAGGAGTAGCTCCTGTAAGCAATGAAGCTCGTTTAGAGATTTGCCCTTGCTTCTATCAAGCAGGGGCTTTATATCTCTTTGAATAGCAACACAGCTGAAAGACCGGCAGACTACACTTGAATGCAAATGACGGTCAAGCTGTGATTTGAATTCTTAATGCTAAGGTTAGGAAGTCATTGTTCTTTGATTAAAAATTATCAGAGGACCGCAAATGCAACTTTATAAATTATGTTTTTTAATTCTTTCCTTGGATATATTTATTACCCATCCCTAATTGCCTCAAACAGAGTGGCTCGTAGGCCATTTCAGAGGGCAGTTAAGAGTTGCTGCAGATTTGGAGTTACATGCAAGACACACCAGGTCAGGACAGCAGATTCCCTTTCGTAAAAGACAGGGATCCACATGGGTTTTGTAACAATTGATGATAGTTTCTTGGTCACCATCACCAACATTAGCATTATATCCCAGATTTATTAACTAAATTTAAATACACCAGCTGCCCTAAGAGGATCTGAGCCCAAGTCTCCAGTGCATTTGCCTGGGCCTTTGGATTACACATCCTGTGAGGCATTTTAGCAGTATTTCTGCACCAATGAGATGCTAAGCTCAGTGCAATGTTATTAAAACATGGCAAAATGATTCCTACCTGAAAGGAAATCAATCAAAATAACTTTCTGTAATCCGCTTCAGAGTTTTTTCCCCTAAGATCTTGCAAGAATACAACAGGATTGATAAAGACACAGAAATGTCAAAAATAATGGTGCAACTCTTTTGCATTTATGCAGACCTTTATTTAATGAGAAAAATGTGTCATATACGATTCAAAATGTTGATCTTCTGCCCTTATCTACTTAGGCTGCACAAGTTTCGATTATGTGGGAAGTTACACACAAGTCTACGTTTCTGCTGGCATTTGAATGATTATTTTTACAGAAGACAAGAGAAAAGACAACATTGTGGTTAAGCAGGCCAGTCCCAGAAGAACTCTGGTGCATCAACTCCATCACATCACTTTTTCATTTGGTTCCAGTGTTGTGATAAAAGTCAGTCAAGATTCGTGTGACCTTATCTGTTGGGTGGAAAACTGAGTCATACTCGAGAACAAACCATCACCAACACTGCCTTTCATTTCCGACGCCTCTAGCAGTTGACAGCAAAGCTTTGCAGTTTGTTTTTCTACTCGTTGCCAATTAACAAGTTTGTCAGATTGCAATTAATTTAGAAATAAAGCTGTAGAGCTTTGTTACATCGCTCATTTCTTCAGTGACAAAACACTACAAATTTACCGATCCTGCCAAGGGTTGAATTCCCTTATCCGACATTGCTGACTCCTCCAGATGGGAAAATTCCACCTCAAACTTCCAGAGTTAAACATGAATCCCATTCCTTTATCACTTCTATTTGAAATGTTTTTATGACACAAACTACAGAAGATCCAGAACAAATTCACCACACCCTTTTTGAAGGTAACTAGAGATAGACAATAAATGGACCTTGCCCACAATCTCCATTTCTTGACAATGAATTTTTATAATGCTTTTCCTTTTTTTTTACAATTATTTACAATTAGTAATATTCCATTCCATGATCTGCTCATTTTTACCTCAGAATAATCGAAGTGAGATGTCTCTCTCCCTCAGACCATTTTCAATCCATTAAATTAATGGGAGTAAGCATTGAAGTCAAGGACTCTACCTTCAGGCAGTTGTAACTCATGGTAGCACAATATTAATGTTAGTAGATGGATAATTAGATGAGCCTGTATTACCAGGTGGAGCATCTAACTTCAATTAATGTGTGATTGAATCAACCTGGAATAAAAAGGTATCACTATTAATGGTAACGGGGAAAGCACCGGATTTAAGTGCAAAGAGCTTATCTTTCTGTATCTAATGAAGTATATACTCATTTTAAAGAGAATGCAACAAAGATTCATTAGATCAATTCCTGCTAAGAAGAAAGAATTTATTTTTATGTTCATACATGGGATGAGGGCGTTGCTAGCTAGGCCTGCATTTATTGCCCATTCCTAATTGCCCAGAGGGCAGTTAAGAGTCAACCACTGTGGGCCTGCAGGTCATATCAGGTAAGGGTGGCAGATTTCCTTCCCAAAAGGGCATTAGTGAACTAGATGGTTTTTTTCCCAACAATCAGTAGTGTTTGCATAGCAATCATCAGACTCTTAATTCCAGTTTCTTTTTTAATTGACTTCAAATTACACTATCTGCCGTGGCAGGATTCAAACATGGATCTCCAGAACATTTCCTGGGTCTCTAGATTAACAGTCTAGCAATAATATCATGAGACAATTACCTCCCCAGATAGTCCTATGAGGAGAGATTGAGTAAGTTCAACCTATATCTCTGAAGAGAGATGATCGCATTGAAGCATATTAAAATGGGTTAGATTTTCTGAGGAAGAATAGTCAGACCTAGATCATCACTTGAGAATATAGAACAAAGAACATAAAACATAGAACAATACAGCGCAGAACAGGCCCTTCGGCCCTCTATGTTGCGCTGACCTGTGAACTAATCTAAGCCCACCCCCCTACACTATCCCATCATCATCCATATGCTTATCCAAGGACTGTTTAAATGCCCCTAATGTGGCTGAGTTAACTACATTGACAGGCAGGCCATTCCACGCCCTTACCACTCTCTGAGTAAAGAACCTGCCTCTGACATCTGTCTTAAATCTATCACCCCTCAATTTGCAGCTATGTCCCCTCGTACTCGCCGACGTCATCATCCTAGGAAAAAGACCCTCACGGTCCACCCTATCTAATCCTCTGAGCATTTTGTATGTCTCTATTAAATCCCCTCTTAGCCTTCTTCTCTCCAATGAGAACAGACCCAAGTCCCTCAGCCTTTCCTCATAAGACCTTCACTCCAGACCAGGCAACATCCTGGTAAATCTCCTCTGCACCTTTTCCAATGCTTCCACATCCTTCCTGTAATGGGGCAACCAGAACTGTACGCAATATTCCAAGTGAGGCCGCACTAGCATTTTGAACAGTTGCAGCATGTCATCACGGCTCCGGAACTCAATCCCTCTACCAATGAAACCTAACACACCGTATGCCTTCTTAACAGCACTATGGTGCCAGGGCAGGAGGGTGTCAGGGTGGCATGTAGGTAGAGTGCCAGAGCGCAAGATATGAATGAGGCAGGTAAGCGAAGACTGTTTAAAGTATTTTGGGGTGGGCAGGAGACATCAGTGTCGTGATTATAATGATTGTAATGAGGTCAGTCAGGTGGACCTCAATGAATATGAGTTCTATCATTGGGGCTGTTAATCTGGTCCGATCAGGGAGGTCTGGCTGAGAGCTGGTCCTGAGGACGCTGGATCAGTATCAAGTATGTATAAATACAGAGTGAGTTGGTGATAGGAAACCAGCCTCTGTGGAATTATTTCAATAAGGCCTTGCAGGGGTAAGTGCTGGGTCCTGTGGACGAAATGTCATGTCACATGGTTATGAGGTTGGGTGGCAGAAGCAAGGCAGCCTGTCAGAAGAACATGTCCTTGTAGTTCTGAAGAAGCAGATGCTGCCAGACCTGCTGGATCTCTCTAGTATTTTCTGCTTTTATTTCAGATTTCCCATCTTTTGCAGTATTTTGCTTTGATTAGAGTGACATTCACAGCCTGTCTCTGTCTCTGTCTCTCTCTGTCTCTCTCTCTGTCACTTCTCACTGGGTAGTGCATTGGAAATCAAGCCCAACTATTCCTGGAGTTATCACAACACCTAAAGGTTTTGTCAAAGTACACAATATTCTCCCATTTAACTGTCTTTTTGTACCTAGGTGAATAGAAAGCACAGACCAAGTTACTGACCTTATCAAGAATTACTACGTATTTCAAAAAATAGATTCTAGCTACAGGCAAATAATTGTGACTTTTAACTCTACTAGTTAAACTCTAATCCCTTTATAAAAATACCCCTGTATATACAGACAGACAAAAAACATTGGTGTTATGGGTGGAGGAAAGAAGTACTGAGAAACCAGTTCAATGGTCTCTGTCCACAGGATTCACTCAGATGATTCTTTTACTTTCCACAACTTGCTGTTCTTCAATCTATGTTCTCCAAAAACATTTCACTTCCTCGACAGAAGTGCAGAGCTACTGCTTCACAAATTATAAAGTCTGTGACTTGTTGGCTAAAAGCAAAAGCTTACAGAAACTGATGGGAAAAGATAACTGGCTCTCTTCAAACTTCAGGTATTTTCTACTGCAGAGAGACAATCTGCCTCCCCTTCCAGAGGTCCGAAGGCTTCTGGCCATATCGTTCACACCTACAAGCTGTTCAGCTATCCAAGGGCCAGTCATATAGTTTTTGGAAAGATGATGGCTTTTGTCATTGACAACTGATCACAATTCCACAAACTAATCATTCACTTGTTGAGGAATGAATTTCTCCTCGTACACATCTGAGGTGCTAGCCCATCCGCAATCAATCTCACCCACTGTTTGAACAATCAGTAATCTAAATACCACTTACAAAGTGTTTTATTAACTTACTTTTAAAAAGTGAAGCAACTCTTCCACGATCCATAGTTTTCAAACAGTTATTATCCTAATTCAGTCCTCAATCAAAAATGTAGAAGAATAAATAGATACGATTTTTACAATGTGTTGAAGGTAAAAGTTTGATATGTTCATTGATGATCCAGGGTTATGATCTGCAGTCATGACACTAATCATTTGCTATCATTGATGAACATGTCTCCAAGTTAAAGTTATCATCCACCAAGAATCCTAATACTGATACAGAACAACTTGAATGAATGGTTCCTGTATCTTCTAATCAATTAGGATGCACTCTGGAGTGAAAGAAATTGTAATGTCATACTTGCACTGGACATGTTACTATATTGCTTAGTCCATTTTTCAAACTAGAAAATCAACTGCATGAGATCCACATCAGAATCAATTTTCCTGGGTAGGTATTCCACAAGGGCAATATTTGTTAGGCACATCACATTAGAAAAAAACTGAATGTGTGAATTCCTCGAAGATTCATTTACATAAAATTGCATTGTATGTACAGCATCAACAACAGGCCATTCAGCCCACTAAGGAGTTTATGATCCACTGAAACCTCTGCCCCACTTAAATTATCTCACAGTATGAAAATAAAAATCTGTCACCATGTCCTCTCTCCCCTCCCCCCACCCCAGTGGGACCGTCCGGCAATTATACACACCATTGTTCTGCCATTCTCACATTCTGATCACTTAATCCAAACTGTCAACATCTTTTCTCCACCAGCACTCCAACACCGTGCCCCTCCCCCTAAAAGATTGCATAAATGCAGCCCCTTCTACACTTCACTTCAGCTCTGATGAAGAGTCATTTCAATTTGCGAACGTTAGCTTGCTGTCTCTCCATGGATGCTGCCAGCCTGCTGTGATCTCCAAAATTTTTTATTTTTCAGAACATATCTTTCTATTCCTTTGCCCTTCGTGTACTTCTCTAGCTTTTCCTTAAATATAGCTAAACTATTCACCAGAGGCGCACTGACGATGTTACCTAGCAGGGTGACAAAATGTCCGCAATCAAATTCACCGGCTCGGCAACCTCAAGCTATTCACTCCAACTTCTCCCTGAAGTAACAAGTTCCACATTATAGCCATTCTCTGGATAAAGATGTTTCTGCTGAAATCTTGACTGGATATATTGGCAACTATCTTATCTTTATGATCCTAATTTTTGGTCTCTATCACAAATGGAAACATCTCTCTGTGTCTGCCCTACTGAGGAAATAGCCTTCATGGAGGTGCACAATTGAAGCTGAAGTTTAAAATTGCTATATTCCCATTGCATTCATATTGATGCAGGTTCACTGAGTTGTTTCCTCCTACACAAAACGACATACAAGCTGTATTTGTGACTTTAGATTTGTAGCAGTTATGACTAAGGATTGCACGACTGTCTCAGAGTCAGTTTTTTCAGGTGGGTGTTGCCATCGTGAGTGTGGTTTTAAAAAAGAATAATTAACATGTAAAACAGTAGAAAAACAGGCAGTAATGAGGGGGCTGCAGAATTTCAAGACACTAATATGTTCACAATTTCTATTCTTCTCTCAAGCGGTAATTCCCTTTTCTTGTTGGCAGGCCCGGTCCAGAGTCTATCAGAAACAGGGCGGACACATTTTGAGATCATGTACAGGAAGAGAAGAGCCTTTGCCAGCAGAGATAGCATTTAAATAAGGTTCCAAGCCCACAATATATAAAAATAGCAAAATGTATGTGTTTCATACATTCAGTGGATCTGGTGGATCATTAAGCTGATGGTGGAAGCATTTGACTCTAAAAATATATTCATTTAATGAATCATAGGGATTTGCAGATCCTGCTACAGCGTGGATCTATGGTTCAGGCATTTAATGGTTTTCTAGGGCCCTTCATGTAGCTACTTTAGTTTTGCTGTGATTTTGATCCGAGGCATTTTCAGTAATTCCCAGTTAATTTAGTGCAACCACGAAAATGGTGAAATATTTTGGGTTGTGCAATGGGATTTCCCACAATATAAACAGTATGTTAAGTAACTTGTTCCTTCACTGAGATTATTAAACAGCAATCATTGTCAAATAGACAAGCTAAGACCATATTCACATTTAAGACTAGGTTAGACTGATTGTTGTAGGAAAAGGAATAAAGGGATATTGGAAGATGGTGGATATGTGGGATTAAGACAACCGTGTGTGTGAAGGACAGGCACCATCTGTCTCAGAGCCCATTGTGTGATTGAAGTTTCAGTGGGCGAGCATTTTGGGGACCGTGACCATGACTCTGTAAGCTTCAAAGTCCTTGTGGAAAGGGATAAAGATAATACATAAGAAGTGTCTAAATTGTGGGAAAGTCGATTTCCATATCATTAGACAGGATTTGGCAAACATAGACTGTGAGCAGGTACCTGTCTGTAAGATTACATTTGGAAAGTGGGAGTCTTTTAAAAGTAGTATAGTGGGTATTCAGGGCCAAGCATATTCCTCTAAGAGTGAAGGGCAAGGGCATCAAGTACAGGGAACCCTGGATGCCAAGGGAGTTGAGAGTTTGATAAAGAAAAAGAAACAAGCGTATGTATGTCAGGTACAGCACATTAAAAGCAAAGGACGCCCTTCAAAATTATAGAGAGTGTAGAAGAATGCTTAAAAAATAGAAATTAGGAGAGCAGAGAGGGGCCACAAAATATCTTTGTCAAATAGGATCATGGACAACTCCAAGGTTTTCTGTAAATCTATTAAGATTAAAAGATTTACCAGGAAAAGAGTTGGTCTGTGAGAGACCAAAGCAGCAATCTGTGTGTGAAGCCAGGGGACATGGGTGAGGCCTTAAATGAATACTTCTCATCGCTATTCACAAAGGAGAAAAGCATTATGGCTGGGGATTTCAGTTAGGATGGTGATGTCCTATTTCATGTTAAGAGAAGGTAATAAATGTGTTAGTCGGCATAAACATGAATAAATCCAAGGGCCTGATAAGGTGTATCCCAGGCTGCTATGGGAGTCAAGGAAGGATATTGCTGGCGCTCTGACAGAGATATTTAATATTTTGCTGGCTGCAGTTGAAGTACCAGATGACTGGAGGATAGCCTATGTGGTTCTTTTGCTGCAGAAGGGCAGGAGAGGTAGTCCAGGTAGTAACAGATCAGTTAGTCTGACATCAGTGGTAGGGGAATTATTGGAAAAAATTCTGAGGGACAGGAATAATCAATATTTGAAAAGACAGTGATTGATCAGGACAGTCAGCATGGATTTGTCAGATGGAGACCCTGTTTAACTAATTTAGTTGAGTTTTTTTTTAAAAATTGACTAAATGTATTGTTGGGAGCAATACAGTTGATGTGGTTTACATGGACTTCAGTAAGGCCTTTGACGAAGTCTCACATGGAATGTTCGTCAAACAGGTAAGAGCCCATGAGATCCAAGACAAGTTGGATCCAAAATTGACTTCCTAAAATGAGGCAATGGGTGATGGTGAAGGGATGTTTTTGTGATTGGAAGACAGTGATCAGTGCTGGGACCCTTACTGTTTGTTATGTACATTAACGACATGGATGTGAATGTAGAAGGTATAATGAGTAAGTTTGCAGATGATACAAAATTTGGTGATACAGGTAGTTCTGCTATAATGTGTGCTTCGTTGACACGAATTAGCTGAAATGCGATTGATGAATAGTGGATGCTGTTTGGGTAACATGAACTTTATGCTGTACAATTATAGCGATTTTCTATTGCGATTTGCCTATAATGCAATTTTCTATGGCAATTTTCTGTAACGCGATTTTCTATAGCACGGAGTTACATAAGATGGCAACTATCGTGTTATAGGAGAACTACCTGGACTTTTGATAGTGAGGAGGATGGTCTCAGGCTGCATTCTGATATTGATCAGCTGGTAAATTGGGCAGAGCAATGGCAGATGAAATTTAATCCTGATAAGTATGAGGTTAAATGTTTTGAGAGGTCTAATGAGACAAAGATATACCCAATGAATGGTAGGTCCCTAGGGACTACTGAGAAACAAAGGGACCTTGGTCTACAAGCCTGTACATTCCTGAAGGTGTCAGCAAAGGCTGGTGAAGAAGGCATATGGGACGCTTGCCTCCATTAGGAAGGACATTGGATATAGGAGTAAGGAAGTATTTTTTAAAACTTTATAAAACATTGGTTAGGCCACAGATGGAATTCTGTATGCTGTTCTGGTTGCAACATAATTGGAAGGATGGAATTGCACTAGAGAGGGTTCAGAGGAGATTCACCGGATATAGCCTGATACGAAAAGTATTAGTGGAGGAGGGGAGATCTGATTGAGGTATACAAAATTATAAGAGGCATAGACAGCATAGATCATGAGAATATTTTCCCCACAGCAGACATACATAAGACCAGAGCAGATACGTTTAAGGTAAGGAGCAAATGTTTTAGAGAAGATCTGAGTAAAGAATTTTTCATGTAGATGGTGGCAGAAATGTGGTATGTGCTTTACTGTCGCTGGGTCAAAATCCTGGAATTCCCTATCTAAGGGCATTATGGGTCATGCTGCAGCATATGGAAAGTAATGGCTTAAGAATGATGTGGAGATGCCGGTGTTGTAATGCGTTGGATAAAGTCAGAAGTGACACGACACCAGGTTATAGTCCCAAAGGTTTATTTGAAATCACAAGCTTTCAAAGTGCAGCCCCTTCATCAGGTGAGGTGAGAGACAAGCACACAGACACAGAATATATGGGCAGAGAGATCAAAAGACCATACAAATGATGATAGTGGAGTGTTGAGTAATAATTCCTGGAGGTGATCCAAAGTGTTAGACGGTGTGACTAAAGTATCAACAGCTGAATAACAGGTGAAGGAATGACCTATAATCCGATTAAATGAGGCAGAGAGATAATTATGCAAAATTAAAAATAAGGTGATGCTGGAAACAAACCAGATGACTGGAATAACATGATAGATACAAGAGTTACATGCTGAGGGTCTAACCAAAGTAGTAAGTAATCCAAAACTGTACAAACTCATTAAGATAGAGAGATCATAACAATTTATCTAGATGATGGTGATACTATCCAGGACAGTAAGGAAGATTTTACAGATACAGACAGTATGGTGGGGTCACATGTAGCACGACATGAACCCAAAATCACTGTTGAGGCCACCTTCATGGTTATGGTTATTGGCTATCAGATTCTCCTCGGCGATCCTGCATTGTCGTGTATCTTGAAGGCCGCCTTGGAGGACATGTACCTGAAGATCGGAGGCTGAATGTCCTTGACCACTGAAGTATTCCCCAATTGGGAGGGAATGTTCCTGTCTGGCAATTGTTGTGCTGTGTCTATTCGCCCATTATTATAGCATCTGTATGGTCTCACCAATATACCATGCCTCGGGGCATTCTTGCCTGCAGCATATGAGATAGACAACATTGGCTGAGTCACAAGAATCTCTGCCCTTCTTTGTGTTGTGGGGTGTTTCCATGTGTGATGGTAGTGTCCATGTCGAAGATCTGACTTGCCTTGCAGAGGTTACCATGATAGGGTTGTATAGTGTTGTGGTCGATGTTGTCCTGAAGACTGGGTAGTTTGCTGTGAACAATGGTCTGGTTAAGGTTTGGCTGCCGTTTGAAGGCAAGAAGTGGGGGCATAGGAATGATCTTGGTGTCCTGGCACCAAACCCAAAAGTGGTATCTTACTTGTCCAAAAGGGGACCATAGCTATCCAAATGAATCCATAAGGTTCAGATCTGCCCTTATGTCATCTAATCTGCACATTTCAAGCTTCAGACGATAGCCTCACCAAAATCACACAGAAATGGAGGCAACTGATAATTTAATTGGCCAGCTATCTCTGGAAACTGTGCATGCATGAATCCTGAGCTCAGTCTATTTTCACTCCCTGAAGAATTGGGAAATGCCATATTTGTTTGCAGAATTTAGGATTTCAATTATTTCTCCTACATCAAAGAGCCTCACCGATGTGATGAAAATCTGGGCCGGAGTAGGCAAAGTCAGGAGCAAGTAGCAGAATAGATAGCCAGCTGAGTGCAAGACTAGAACACAGACTGTAGAAACAAAGGTTCAGACAAGGTGAAAAGTGGAGTCCCAGAGAATTATTGCAAGTTCCATTAATATTTATCATTCATATTAATAATTCAGACTTTGGGAACAATAACGCAACTTCTAAATTTAGTGATGAATCAAATTGTAGAAAAATGGATAAAGAACATTGAGAAAATTAGACACCGGTGAGGTGGGGGTGACCTAGAGGAGGTAGCCTATTTCGAGCTAGTGAGCCTCAGAATTGTGATTAAACATGATCATCCAGTAGATGTTCCTAACCATTGTGTCCCACCCATTACAGGGGGGATGTCCACGACAACCTGGGGGGGTCTACAGTGCGAGGTGTCATCTGAGTGTTATCAAACCCTTACATCTCCCCCACAGTTCTCGTGAGGAAGAAAGATGGAAAAATGAGGATCTGTGCTGATTGCTCAGCACTCAATATAAAGGGTTCTAAGAACCCTTAATCTCCGCCTAGGACTGAGGAAGGATTACAAGCTCTAAGGGTGCAAAGCATTCCTGAAGTCTTGATCTGGCCCATGGTTATAAGCAGCTACCCATCACTAAATGAGCATTGAAAAGACAGTATTCTGAAGAGGCACCAAGGGACTTTACGAATGCACAAAAAGCCATTTGGGCTCTATAATACCCTTTCCACTCTCATATGTGTGATGGATAAAGCTTTTGATGATGTTATTTTCCAGTCCTGTTTAAGTATCTAGACAATATACTCATTTCAGCTCAATAATTGATTATACTCTTGCAAGAATGTCTTGGCCTATTTGTCATAGTTTATCTTAAAAGTCAATCTATAGAATTGCCAACTTTTTCAGCAACAGTACATTACCTGGGGCACTTTGTTGCCAAGTTACTCCTTTACTCCTGTCAATGAGAAAATCTGAGTGGTTGGTCCTGACCTAAGAAGTAGATTCCTTGCTCCTGGATACTATAGGAGGTTTTTTTGCAAGGCTTTTCACTACCGGCAGCCCATCTTCATGATTTTCTGAGGAAATCTGAGAACACTTCAGGAGTAGTTGGGAAAACATATATAAGGTATGATATTTCTTGGAGCATGATAGGGAGTTGGACCAGCATGTGAAATTCCTTTTGCACCCTCAAGCAGAAGCTTGTTACACCTCCTGTCCTTGAATACTGAGATTTCCAACTCCTTTTCATACACATTTTTGCCATCTATCTTGAAATAGAACCTCAAACAGCTTCAGCTGATTGACATGGGTGTCAGTTGACTGCTCCATTACTAGAGAATCCAACATCCACTAAGCCAGTGCCAGCGGATGAGGGAATCCAAAGAGGCACAATAACTGTTGAGGAGCTGGAGGAGGATCAGGGAGGAGGATGGAGTACTCTATTGGCTGTGTCATGACAAGGAAGGAGAGACGTGAAGTAACTCAGCCTTCCTGACAGTTTTGTGTGCCATGAGTTCGTGATCAAACAGGATACTATATGACATAAACAACAACTGCTCTGATCAGAGACTGTGCTATTGACCTGCGATGGCTACTCATATTGATGACAACTGTTAAAATTGTGAGATATCTACTTTGACCAAAGCAAGGAAGTGACTTCAGCCCAGTATAGGCTCCCTGGTCACCAATAGACCTCGAGAGATCTTTGCATTGGATTGTCTGGCATTGGGATCAGTAGTAACAGAACTGAGTACATTCTCAAACTCCCAATGTCTTCGAAAAGTTCTTGCAAGATATTCACATTTGTGACCAAAAGCTTTAGAGAGCCAGAGAGTTAGTACATGATTGGGTTGTCTGTTTCAGTGTTCCATGTCAGACTCATAGTGATTGGACACAACTTTGAGAGCAAGATCCTTCACAAGGTTTGCAAAGTTTACAGCACTGCCAAGAGCAGCACCACTCCCTTTCATGCAGAGGATTATGGGCAGGGAGAAATGATTCAACCATAATCTGAAGGATCTGTGTGCCTTGTCTCCTTAAAATAAGCAACAGTGTCCCGAGTATCTTCCAGAGTTGGTTTATGCTTTGAATAGCATTCCATCCTTATCCACAGGCTATTCTCCACACTCTCTCATCATTGAAGGTGCCCTTATCCTTCCTGTGGACTATCTCCTTGAGTTTGCCACACCTGCTGAAGGCAATCTCCAGGTCAATGAGGTGATAATGCAATATCTCATGAGGCTAAACCAGGACTTCAAGGTGGAATCCAAGCAGACTGAGAGAGAAGTACTGAGAATGAAAACATTTAGCGATCACAGAGCTGGCAGCATGGACCTTCCAAGTGGTGTAAAGGTATTCTCCAAAATTGGAATATCAGAGATTAAAAGACGATACATAATAGGATCCTGAACCTACAGAACCATCAAGTGGTTTGACACAGATGGCTACACCTATGGTGTTGAACTGGTACTTGGAAAGCAGAGAAGGGAGTTGCTTGAGGCCAGATGTCTGTGGGATCCAGTATTGTAAAACTTGAAATATCAGTGCATGTGGCTCGAGTGAAATGGAGTCAGGTCATGATGAGGAACTGTGGAGTGGTTTCTGCATTATCAGTCAGGGGATCTATGTGATATGGAAAACAATGCAGGAATAACCTTCCAGAAGGTAAAATCTGAACTGAAAAATATTACACTAATGTCCAGGTTTAAATGGATTGCCAAGTAACTTTCACTAAAAAGGTTAATACATATTTAGTGATTATAAGCTGTAACTGAAAATCAAATATTTTACAAAGGGAATCTTCCTGATTTATTTCCTTTTCAGTCGTTTCAGCGGCGGGAGTCCGGAAGGAGGTGCGAGGGCAG